>BGPR01000157.1:1028809-1075702 GCA_013235015.1 Araneus ventricosus | reverse complement strand
ATTACGTAATAAGTTGTTTCAAAACTACAAAACAAAATTAGAGACATTGATTTGGCATAAAATTACATAATTTTAAAATGAAGAATATCCTTCGGCATTAGAATGAGTAATTCAAGAAATAGTTAATTTACACCAAATACTCCTCGAAATTTGGTGGAGTTTCTAAAACTAAAAACAAACATATACTAGAGATATTGATTTGTATAAAATTACATCAATTTAAATGAAGAATATCCTCTTCGGCTAGAATTATAATTCAAGAAATAGTTAAATTCTCACACCCAAATACCGAAATTGGTAGGAGTTTCAAACTACAAAAACAATATACTAGAGATATTGATTGGTATAAAATTACATAATTTTAAATGAAGAATACTTCGGCTAGAATGAGTAATTCAACAAGAAATAGAATTTCACACCCAAATACCCCTCGAAATGGTAGAGTTTCAAAACTACAAAAAACAATATTCGAGATATTGATTTGCATAAAATTAAATTTTTAAATGAAGAATATCCTGGCTAGAATGAGTTAATTCAAGAAATAGTTAACACACCCAAATACCCTCGAAATTGTGTGAGGGAAAAACTTAAAACAATAAACTAGAGAGATTAATTTGGTAAAGTTATATATAGGGTGAGCAGTCTTACCTTTGATCAAAAAAAAAAATTATCAGTTAAACCATTGTAATTAGACATGCGTTGTTTGGATACATTGTGTGCTAGTTATGAGTTTTAATAAAATCATGTATTTCAGTGATTTCAACGTATGTGGTGCTTGGAGAATGTCAGGGCGGTTTTATTTCCTCAGTGTCCTTTAACATGCTTCTGTAAAGGTATTAGACTATTTTTATCCATATTCAGTTCTTCAATGACAGCAAATTGCGGCAAAGACTCTGTCCCTGATATAACCCCCAAATGAAAATCCAAGAGAGAGTGGAAATCACACACAAACACACTACGCACACGCATCAATAGCTACATATTGCGATTTCGTTTATTCCCTCCATCACTTATCTGCGCTTACAATTAAGTTTGCACAGTACTATAACGTATTAAATTTTAACAGTTTTTTGAATAGAAAGTTTGGTTCATTGCACAAAAAAAACCGATTAAATTGAAAACCAATAATCAATAATTGCATTTTACATTCAACGGTCATATGTATAATAACTTTTCATAGCAAAACTTTGTGTTCACCAATGTATAATGTTATATCAAGAATATCCCAAAAATAGCATGAAAACTGAGATGAACGGTGAGAACTGGACAATAAATCTGATTTATTGCAATATCAGTTCCTTTATTCCAGAGCATTTATGGAATCCTTCAAAGAAGCCGATTACTACACGCCACTGCGTTTTCTATATAACACAAGATATGTATCCTATAAGTGAATAAAAAATAATAAAGTGCAAGAACCCACTTTTCGAGTTGTAAAATTAAACACATAATATGTGACTTATAAACTGAAACAATAAATTAGGATATTGATTTGGTATAAAGTTTATAAAGAATATTCAAGCATGAATACGAGATGAACGGTAGAACGGAACATAGACGCATCTACTTTATTGCAATCAGTTCCTTTGACTCAGAACAATTTAGGAGTCTTTCAGATCCGATTACTTACAAGTCACTGCGGTATCTATATTATAAGATGTCTCCATAAATGAATAAATAATAAATTGCAATAACGTAATAATTTCTATGAGACATTTATATATTTTGGGTCATTGACTTGAATGTTTGAATTATCTCGCAGAATTTCGAAGTGAGGTATGTTTCATTAAATTTTTATCGCCTTCAAATATAAGTTCAAAAGAGCTCTTCCATTTCAATTTTTCCGATTATCCGTGTTTCTATGAATCAAAATTTCTTAGATATTGACGCTGTAGATTTCTTTTTTTGTTTTGTAGATTTATTGAAAAATGGTTATAGAAATTTTGCTTAAATGAATTTAAATGTTTGATGAAATTTAATAATTTTATGCGAGTTCAATATTAGAGAAAATACTAAAATTTTATAAATGTATAAGTTAATGAACTTTTTAAAACTTTAAAATGTAAAAATCATGGCTGGGATCTATTAACAATATTTAACAATTGAATTTGTGTTTCAACTAGTAATTCTAATGTATTTTATTTAATAAGTGTATCAAATGACTAAAATAGCAAGAAAATCATGGTGCCAGAAAATAACAAAACATTTAATACAATTATATATTTAGTTCTCTTTTGAATTCCATTTTAAATTTTTAAAATGACATCGTAGGTTCAATCATTTTTCAATCCTTTAAATTTGAAAAAGAATAATTTTATATGAAGAATAAAAAGATTTTATATATATATAAGATCAGGCTTTAAAAGGTGAAGGCAATCCATTGTCACTAAGGAAGAGACGATATTTGTTTAAATCTTCTTTTATTTTAGGCATCAGGCGTTATTTCTTCTATAGGTAAAGTATTTAATGTGTATAGCTCCATAACCAGAATTCAGAAGTTTACGCTGAGCGCGCGTTGTTGTTGAAAGCTACATTAGCTGGCGAAAAAAGGCAGAAATGAATGCGCAGAACAGTATGTCAGGAAGGAATTTCCCTTTAGAACTCGATTTGATAAAGAAGCTGTAGTGTTTATTATGATGAAAGTAGAAGTATTTAAAATGAGTGTCATTAAGATTATTTGGAAGTAAAATTAAAATATCACAATTTCATTTATATTTTTACTTGTACCACTAAGATTGAAAATGTATAAATATTATTGTACTTTTGTTGTTGATATTCTTAAATTCAAGCCCAAGACCACATAAAACACATATCAAAATTTTAATAATATTTAAAGGTAACGGTCCAACTTCTGTGGGGATAGCAAGGCCCTGCATGTCATATCGACTTCTTGGAAGTAGATTTTAATTTTAATCTCTTCATTTTAAATACTCTCTACTTTCATCATATAATAAACGCACTACAGCTTTCAATCACGAGTTTTAAAGGAAATTCCCTTCCGTACTTCTGTCTCATATCATTTCTGCCTTTTTTACTTTTTCTTGGAAGTATAGAGATATATCATCACCTTCTTTGAATGATTTTCAAGTGAAATCACTCAAATTGACTAGGTTATGGAGAGTACCTTTCAGTTAAAAAGGAAACGATTCCTCCCAAGTTTTAATTGTATCGTAGAATTCATATATTCAGTTAAGGCATTGTTTTTTAAGTATGCTGTTATAAGTTGTTCAATTTCCATTTATCATCAAGTTATACTCTTGACATTTATCATTAATATTAAGCCAAGAATTTACATTCATAGAGTTGTTCGGGTCAAAAGAATGATATTGACAGAATTAGTAGCCTGCATTCTAAATACAGATTCATCTGGTTTTAGCATTTTTTGTTTATTCAGTTTCAACTATTTTTACCAGATCTTAAATTCATGCAGGAAAAATTTAATACGTTAGGGAAAGCAATTTTAATTTAGGAATTTTTAAAATAAGTACATGTTAAACTATTTACTTTTAATACTGCAATTAAATACACAGAATATACTATTTTCAGTATAATTTCATGAAAATGCAAAATACTAAAATTCAGAAATAATATTATGTATGAAACATAAAACACACACTCAAAATAGAATGATACTAATAAATTCAAATTAATATTTCAAAAAGAATATATTTCATATTTACCAAAAATATACTGATTCGTTATATTTAATATCACAACCAAAAAACAAAACTATTTATCAAAGAAAATATATTATAAAAAAAGCAATTTAAATTAACATCCTTAAACACTCAAGATCACGATTCTTTTATATTCCCCTCCCCAACACACAGCAGCTACATTTTGTGCACTTTATTTAGGAAAGAAATATGCAACTGCTGGCTTTTCGTTGAAGCATTTCCCCAAAATTTAATCCACAGATACCGAACGTTAGCACATTGTAAAACACCACTTGAATTCATTTTGACGATAAGGTGAAGTAGATGAATTAAATATTTGAATTGCCGGATGAAATAACTGAAGATGAATGAGTTGCACAACTCTGAAATTAGAACCACATAAGTGACAGTGATGAACCTGTGTGGTGAAATTTTAGAGAAATACACGATGTGGGTATTTGAACGTGAACTATTGACATCCGTATGAAAACACTCAAAGCTGCTAAATTCATCTTCAGCCTGAAAATATACTCTAAGTTGTTGGAGTAGGGTGGCTTGGCTAGGCATAAATTCCATGTACATGGGTCTCCACAAACAAAGGACATCCTGTCGTCATTATAAGATCAGGCTTTAAAAAGGTGAAAGGCAGTCCATTGTCATCAAGGAAGAGACGATATTTGTTTTAAATCTTCTTTTATTTAGGATCAGGCGTTATTTCTTCAGGTAAAGTATTTAATTTGTATGCAGCTCCATGACCAGAATTAGAAGTTTACGCCCGAGCGGCGCGTTGTTGTTGAAAGCTTACATGCTGGCGAAAAAGGCAAGAAATGAATGAATGCCAAGCACCAGGAAAGGAATTTCCCTTTAGAAACTCGTGATTTGAAAGAAAGCTGTAGTGCATTTATTATGATGAAAGTAGAAGATTTAAAATGATGTGCCATTAAGATTATTTAGGAGTTAAAAATTAAAACATCAATATCAACACATATACTAATTATATAATTTAGATAGTTATTATTTTATATTATTATATATATATAATATATATATATTAAGTTATATATAATGATATATAACCTTGTTGTTGTTATATACATACATAGTTAGTTGGTTAAGTTAGTTATATTACAAATCATAAATTAAAAACTTTTGAATAACCATTGACATTATTCCTTTGAATCTATGACACCGACAAAGCACTTTTATTCACTTTAATTCTCAAGCACATTGTTCATTATTGCAAAATGTTTTTGAGGATTTTAACCAATTGAAAATCCTTAGTAAATCAGATCCATTGTAATTGCAAATCCAACTGCATACCTTTTCCTGTGTTGAAAATATCTTAATTTTTTTATTGATTTCGGTGTCTAGTTTTTCAAAACTATGCGACTATTTCTGTTTGTAGAAAAATCACATCGCACTAATAAATTTAGAGACGAGGGAATAATTTTAATGACCAGAATTTTAATTGCTACTATACCGCCCTTTAGTTTTAAAATTTCCCCATATTTCGATAAGATCCATAATTTGCTTCAATAACAGTAGTTCAATTAGCATGTGACTCTACAGAATGAGACAATGCAAAAGATTAAGGCTTCAATTCCTTATCGTAATTCATGTACAAAAATCTGTTAGCTAATGTAGTCAAGTCTTAATGGAATACGGATTGAATAGGTTATGATCGACTGCTATTGTGCTTAGGTGACTTTTGGAAGCAGGTCTGTTTTCACAACACTATTCATAGTATTCGTGAGAGTATCGCAAATTGCCTTGAATGGGACAAAGCATTTGTTTGATTGCTGAATTGAATAAATTGTGCCTCTAAAATAATGATCATCCTCTAACCATCCGTTTAGTGCTATAATGCAAATAATTATTCTAACTAATAAAATTTTTAACCATTCTTTTTCTTTGTATCAGGCAGAATAAATGAAATATTTCTTCATAGATTACAATTTTATTTTGTAAAATATTCAAAATTCATATTCTTTGTGTGAAGCTGTACATACCCGAAATATTTCTTCAAATAAAATAAATTTATTCTCTGGAGCATTGTATTGTGGATTTCAAAAGTTGAAGGATAACCACTGTAAGACACTGAAAATCATTACACAAATAATTTGCTCAGATTCATGTCTATAATATTTTTTTGTTTTTGAAAATTTCATTGCATGAAGACTCTTGTCTGAAACCATCTATTTTTAGATAAAAAAAATAAGTAAAATTTATTTTAAAGAATAAGCCTGAATAAACAACACACGCTAGTAGAAATGAGCTTTGAATTTACCTGCAATTGCCCAAATAAATTATGGTAACTTTAAGAATTTTTCATATATTAAATTAAATAAAAAAACGTGCATTTCAACAAAGAAATACCTACCATGTTTTCCTCAACAAAATATTATATTATCCTCTTATGTGTATACTAGCAGTACGCGCACGGCGTTGCCCGTGGAATCAGTACTTCAACAAAATGAAAAAAAAAACCGCCCACAATGACATAAGAAAGTTTTGAAAACAAAATCAAAACAAAAGATACACATTATTGATTTTCCCGCTTATTTTTTTCGCGATAAACAATAATAAAAAATTGCAACGTGAAAATTATTATACTGCAAGCTAAGTATGCGAGATGAATAAATACGTTAAGATACTGCCGAAAATAATAATGAGTCATTCAATTCAAGGTTTTGACGTCACCTCCCCTTCAACCAATCACATAGCCATCTGCGTTCCGAAGAAGTGCCGCGCGAGGAACTCTCTCCATAAAAATAACTCTCAACTGCCCAGAAAAAAATTAATTAAAAAAAACTTGAAAAGATATTTTAACCGTTGTTGTTTTAAATCCGACAGAACCGTTCTACTTATAAGCTGAAAAAAATTGAAAATAATAGTGTTATTAGAAAGTCGGATGCAACAAATTTAAAAACAAAAGTAACATTGCGATGCCGAAACTGGGTATTTTTTTAAAAATTTCTTAAAATTCAGTAAATTACGTTAAAAATTCAAAACTAACTTCATTAGAACGGAAATCGCGTACTCTTTCCGATGGTGTATCTATTTTTGTCGTATAATTATTCAAAACCATTCTATTGAGAAATTAGTGCGAAAAATCAACCAAAACATTAAATAAAAAATTTTCTAGGTTAAATTTTAAAATTTCGGCTTCGAGGTGCATTCATTCACCATTACGACTATCTGTGTGCTAAATTTCATGGCTGTAAGTGCGATAGATTCGTCTGGACATCGCAGACAAACGCACACACACGCACACAAACATTGCCTTTTATAAGTATAGATGATCATTGTTCAGTACATTTTATTTACGAAATGTAGTGTTTAGAGGAAAGTAGACGAGCCAAAAGAATCTAAGAAATCCTTAACTCTTTAATCCCGAGGCGACTTTTTTCTTCTAGCCCCTTTATAACCGGGACCTTTTGGGAGGAAACGACGTGAATTGGACTCTCCCAACCTCGATGGTCACTTTCCCACCACCCCACCCTCTGCTATAACCTTCCCTTAAGGCTCTCGGAAATGGGCTGTGGTTGACAAGGATAATTGGACTCCCCTCCCGCCTTATATTCTAAGCGATCTCAGAACCTCATCTCCCTTCAAAAGAAGCCAAGCGCCTCAGACCGGCCTTCGTCGCTGTTAAGGGGAAATTTTTAGACTGTCCGGGACCGCCTCGTTCGCTGTGAGAGGGCTTAAAGCAGCTTAGAAACTTCTAACGGCGCATGCAAAAGAGTTGAAAGTTTAAGGTCTGGTATTTAGAGTTAAAAAGTCTTGAGCAAACGTAGAATGCTAAAACAGAAAAGAGGAGGAAATATCCAAGTGCTTCCATCTTAAAGGCTAGTATATTTTCAAGGATTTAAAAAAACACCGGTTAGGCATTATGTGGGAATTGGTAAGAATTTTCAAGGATCTGCATAACGTGACCTACATTTAGTATATATCATATTGCAATATCTATTAAACTTCTATGCATTCTTTCAGACGATGTAATGCATTGGAGTGAATAATTTTCACTGTCATTGATTAGTTAATCCTAAAATTAATTCTAAATGAAATTTTAATAACCATTAAAACCGCGAATTATTGCTAATATAATAGCCCAGATCTCTCACTGATGCGGTAACGCTGTGACGTCACCAACAATAAAATTCGCGCCATAGCACTGCGAGACGTTAAACAGCGTTATTTCATTGTTAGAGCACCTAAATTTCAGTAATTTTAAATTTTAAAAAATAATTGTCGTTCTAATTTCAAATTTAATAGCTCTAAAATAGCAAAATAAAATTTGCTATCGATCAATATAAAATTTAGTTTGCTAAGATCGATAGTTGCCGAGAAATTTTAAATTATATTAATCATATATTTCAATTTAATTTCCGTTTTTCAATAGAAAGTAGTAAACCACGTCACTTCTATATCATGCGCGTGATATAGTTTGAACGCCACGATACATCTGATTATTTATTGCAGTCGTGGTGATATAATTTTTTTGGCAACGTTTGACAATCAGAGAAGTGCTTTGTTCTGATTAGACATCTGTAGTACAAGGAAAATTGTTAAACAACGAAAAAGACTTCACACGGAATGTTGTTTACCAAACGTTTTGTTGAATAAAGAAATATGGAAATAATATGTAAATAAAAAATATTTCCTGTCATAAAACAAATGTTTATTTCATTTGTTTTCAATCAATGTTAAACATTTCTCTCGCATATATATATATTTAAGCACGTCAAATTTAACGGGAAATCTCTCGAATGAAGAGACTATTTGCACCCGTCATACTATGACGGGTGATTTTCTAGTAATGAAAAAAGCTGAAAGATTTCTTTGCTTTTTCAATTCATTCGAAGACTAGTTATGCGGTCTTTCTCGACCATTCATCGAATGACCTGTTCATTTCTTTTCGGTATGTATTTGAAGACTATTTAATGTGGTAGCTTTCATCCACTCATATGTGACTTATTCTTCTACATACGTCCAAAGACTAGAAGTGTGGATGCTTTTGACCATTCAACTGATGACTATACATTCATTAAATATAAATTTGGTGGTGATATGATTCAATACGGCAAGGAATGAAATTATCATCCGTGAGATTATAAATTCCAGAAATTAGCTACGGGCATGAAATAAATCTCTTTAAGACTTAAATGATACGACTTCTGTTCTGGCCCATAAATAGAGAAAAAAATTCTACTGAGATAGTTTCTGAAGTATTCTTATGGAAAATGTTAATAATCACTCATAATGAAAAAGCTATTGCATAAATAGAACAGTAAACAACCATAGTTTAATTCTATCATCAAAATAATGCATAATTCCCTTACCTGCATTCCTAAGATATGTATAGTAGAAAAAATATCAGACGCAGAATATGATTTTCTGCAGCTACTTTGAATAATTTTTTTCTAGATATCAGCTGTCTTTTCGTTTATTCATGCCCACCCATACATACATGAGGTGTCGGAGCGAATAAAAACAATTCTTTATGCCCGCAAATATATTACTCTTTTTCAGATTCCTCAAATATGTGCTGTGATTCGGGTGTAATGTTTACTGAATAGAGCAGGAAAGAGGGTAGAAAATCACGCATCATCAGCATGTCATTACTTGCCTCATGCTATAACCTGATTTCCCTCGAAACAGCAGATGTTTTCATTCGCAGCCATCTTTGGTCAAAGTTTTCTGTCAAAACGGGACTCATGAGCTTAAGCCATAATTGTCATTCGTTAGTCAAAACGTTTTTCTCTTAGGAATCAATGTAGAAGAGATTTCATTGATCTTCAACCACAAATGGTTGATTTTTAAAATTTTATAACAACATATTACACGATAAATCAAACCAATAAATCTACTGCGAAAATATAAACAAAACAGAAGAAGATCAATTGCAAACAGAAGCTTAATTTAGTTTTACCGTTCCTGCGCAAAGCAGAATGGATGGCAATTAGTTAGGTGGTGTGAAAGTGAATTTTTATTGTCTGAAAATAGAGATATCTTATGCTAGTCTCTTTACACTACTACTGCTTCCATGTCTGGGCCTTTCTCATAAAAAATATTCCTAGTTTTTATTTCCTAAATAATACATTAATTGTTATGATTTTCTCAATTTTACTACAGCAGGTTGTTCATAACTTGAAACGAAGAATTTCGTTTAAACTTTTACATTATAACGGATCGAAATTTAATGATTGGTTATCGACTCGTTCGTCAACCGATATTTCTCAGTAATTTAAAAAATAAATGAGCTGTAATTGTATATACAAAAGTAGGAAGCTTATACGTTAATTGAAAATGGTTGTAGCATAATATTTTTATCTATGCTCTGCCTTTAAAAATATTAAATTTAATTTTCAGAATAACTTTAGCATGGTTTCAGAAAATAATTTCGATGTTTAAAACTTGTAACAAATAAGTATTCTTATGAGATAAGCAGTGTAATACCTTAAATAAAACATAGAAAACAAAAGCATTTGTTTCTGAATTTTGCCTAATATAACCGAACTATTTGTATTTATTGTTTCTGAATTAAACTTTTAAAATTTGAGCTTCGATAAATTGACATATATCTTGTTAGGCTTTCAATGGAAATATTGCGGTTCTATACTTCGCATAAAGATTTTAATAAAAAAACACCAAAGTGTTTGTATTAATATCTTTAATTAAAAAGATAACAAGGAAGATCATAGCGTGTGCGATTTAATAACTATTTTAAAAATGATTAGAAAATTCTTATATAAATCTTATCGCCATCTATTTTAATTTTTGAGGATACATAATCAAAAATTAAAAGCCGCTAACCATAATATTTAACACATTAAAATTCCAGAACGTGTGGACCTCATAGTACATAGTATTAAGTGGTACAAATTTAACAGTTCATTATTTTGCTTGCAACTTTTTAAAGTTTTCCAAGCAATACCTTTTTCTATATGAAAAAATTCTGAAAAGTTTTAAAAAATATATTCTCGCAAATGCATTTGTATCTGCTATATTAAGAGCCAATATCATATACTGTAGAAGTCTGCTGTGGTATGTAAAAAATGATTAATCTATTTATATTTTTAAATAAAACCTGTACAACTATAGTACATGTTTGCATAGAGTAGAAAATTACCAAGTAGATCTGAAATACTACTTAAATATTGCAAGATACGGCGGATACTATATATTGAGACTATGTTTTTAAATCTAAAATTAATTAATACTATAATTCTCTATTATTAATAGTTTCAATAAATTTTCTAAAATTTATCTCCATGTTTTGGTTTAATTAAATATAGATTTATTTAACTGTTTCATCACTCTGATACATCATTTCCCAACTTAAATTTGTTGCAACATTTTAAAAATTCCTTTGTAAATTTAATTACATATTTTGAAAAACTGATTTTAATAAATTCGTTGTGTTTACATGTTTACAATTATAAATTCTCAACAATTAAAATGTTTATATGTTAACAGTTATAAATGTTCAACAATTAAAATGCTTATATGTTAACAATTATAAATGTTTCAAAATTTGTATAACAAAAGTTATATTATTATAGCTCTTTAAGGAGCTTATCACTGAATTCCTTAGGAATCAAGCGAAGAAATTATACGATTTGCGAATTTGTGTTTACTTCTACATGTAATTTTGCTTTTACATAAAATAATGCTAATTATTTTACAATTAATATTCGCACAATTTGCTATTTCGACTTAATTAAAAGACATTAAAATTTATCCAACACATTTATGCTAATTTATGAATATGAATTTCAGAGGAATGAGAGATGATATTATAACAGATGGAGAAATGTTAAACCATGTTTTTTTTATATTTTTGTAGAATATTACGAAAGATTAATGCTGAATATTTTACCAATAATTTTGGCATAACTGATTTTACAAGAGAAGGAGTCAAACTTTTTCTAGAATAGTTATATTGTTGTAAGTTTGTAAATAACATCGTACTCTGAGAAATACCGCCAACAGATACACAAAATGCAGGATATGTAATAGAATTTTTCTCTCTTTGATGTAATGTAACACTGCATTTTCTTTTTCGCCAATATGTGACAGGCCAGGGAAGCTGTCGAGCGTCACCAAACATGGCGTTTTGGTAAATTTGTTTTCGGGCTTTACGGAGAACTGTGCTCCGTCCGCCAACATGTCATTAGGGTTATCTCACACCTTTAGTTTTGTTTAGATTATTACTCCCCGCCAAATCTTTGTCCCTACATGCCCTCGTAAGCCAATTTTTTCTTTGTTTCTGATTGCCGCCCCTTTTTTTCCCTTTCCCCATTACTCTGAGGTCTTTCTTTATGCAAGGCAAGGTGCGGAAATGAGGCCATTGATGATAGGGTTAGTAGTTTTCTTTGATGATAAGAAATGTACTCGTAGTATTTTATGAGGCTTCAACAGCGGCACTGCAAACTTGTAGGGAAGTTTCCAGAAACAGAGGAGGTGGTGAGTCATTTATAGAACGGGAAGAAGATTTCACATCAAAGTATAATTTTGCAGTGTAAGCAGCTTTTCGGAATGTTCGTGAAAAATGCAAGATGTTTGTAATGATCATTCTTTTTTCCAAGCGAGTTTCTGATTAGTGTTTATACTTTTGATAATGATGGATATTATTCACCTGTGAGGCAAATTTGAAATAGTCCCTATCTTATCAGTATTACGACTTTCTACTATAATTTTCATTTAATTATCAATCGAAAGGCGCAAATAAATATAATTGATTTCTCATGATAAGGAAACAAATTTCTTGAAGAAACAATAAGATTATAATGCCTTGTTTGAAGAGAAACTAATGAAATCAAAATGTTTAATTAGCAATGAAATGATTGTTTAAAATCAAAGACCATAAGACTGAGTTGTATTTTAGACAGTATTGAATATTGATATTTCATTTTAATATGATTAAATTTCATGCTGAAATTGATTGCATAGAAACAGAAAAATATTTTTCATTATACCACCGTAATTTCCCCAAAGTTAGCGTGTTCAAAATTTAACAGAAAAGAAATTAATTTCAGAATTTTTTACTTTTCTAAATTTTTATTTGATAGTTTCTTTGTTTACATGCGTGACAATATAAAAGTTATAAAACTATAATAGGGTATAAACAGTAATTCTGGGGTCAGCAGCTTCCTTTGATGATAAGAAATGTACTCGTTTTTTTATGAGGCTTCAACGCATAATTTGCATAATTTGTAGGGAAGTTCCCATATACAGAGGAGATGGTGAGTCATTTATAAAACGAGAAGAAGATTTCACATCAAAGTATAATTTTACACTGTAACCAACTTTTCATAATATTCTTGAGAAATGCAAAATGTTTGTAACTATCATTCTTTTTTGGAGAGAGTGGCTGATTAGTGTTCAGATTTTCAATAATAATATATATTATTCACCTGTAAGATAAATTTCAAATATTCTTTATCTTTAGCACTGCCTTAGGCAATTAATGTGGTATATTTCCATTAATTATTTGCTATTCGAAATGTGTAAGCAAATACAAGTGATTTCTCATAATAAGAAAACGACTGTTTTGTAGAAGCAATAATATTATGAAGCTTTGTTTGAAAAGAAAACAATTAATTGAAAACACTTAATTAACAATGAAATAATTCATAAAATCAGAGACCATACAACTGAGCTATTGTCAACAGCTTTAGAAAGTATTTAATGTACAAGTTTCATTTTGAGATGATTAAATTTCATGCTGAAATTGAAGAAATAGAATCACACATCTAATTTTTACTATAACACATTAATTTTTTCAAATCTAGCTTATTTAAAACACAATTTTGTAAATAAGAATCAAGAATTTAATTTCATTAAGAATAATTTAATTTCAGAAATTTTTGTTCTAAATTTTTATTTGATAGCTTCTTTGTTTACACGTGTGGCAATGAAGAAGCATAAAGCAATAAAATTATTATATATACAATGTAGGAATCGAATTATACAAAAGATTTGATGTAACTTTCTTTGATGAAACGAAAGTTACTATATATTTTAAAAATGTTTCTAAAAATAGTGAAGATGGGGAACCATCTCATTTAAATAACCGAAGGAACATTTCATATCAAAATGTGATTTTATAAGGTAAACGTCTATTTTCGTAATGAATTGAAAATTACAAAATGCTTGTAAGGATCAGCTTTTTGTTGGGGAAGCTGATAATAGTTCAGATTGTAATGATAATTTATTTTACAAGAACGGGTTGATCGTGTTTGGTTTTATGGCGCAAGAGCCAGATTTGGCTATACTGCGCCAAATAGATGGTGGTAATTTACAAGAACGGGAGTGTAAAGTAATCTAATTTCATCTTTTTTATTTTATAAATATTATATAAAACATAATTAAGAGACTTGATAAAATTAATAAAATAATTACGAGATTTGGTAAAATTAACCTATCTCCACACAAATGAAAATTATTACATTCAGAAAAGTGTGGAACTGCTTTGGAAATTACAACTTCTATTTACTATTCGATTCATTTCCTCTATATGGCGGTCGCCCGAAACACATTTGGGATGTATTCAACGAACAAACATTTCTGGAACCGACATCTTGGTAATCAATTTTTCTAACTTGCCATTTCCGATTTGGTTAGAATCGAGAACATGCTTTTAGAGTTGTCACTTTGATTTCATAATTAACTTTCGATTCTGGATAGAACTCCTTTGCGAAGAGGAATCTGAGCAGGAAAATTGATGTAGATGTAATCGTGTTTACTTATTCCTCAACATACAATGGGAAATTTCGAAGGAAACTCATAATATGTACGTCATATTCCGGAGTAAGACATGCTTTCATTTCCATTCCGTATTCTAGATGCAGTAGCTTAGTTTGGATAAACTGTGACCTTTGCAAAGAATTATTTATTAGTCCACCTCATTATGTTTGACTTCAAAAAATGAAATAAAAACATTGATATTTTGTTATTTGTTGACTTCGAATTTCCAATTTTGTTAGAAATGAGAATTTACTTTTAGATTTGTCATTTTGATTTATAATAAACAACGATTACCAAAAGGACATAATACCACTGGGAACAATTATACCCTCTTGTAGCTCCTATCTCTAAGTCGCTGTAAAGATTAAAGTGTAATCGGTATTATGTTACTGTCAATATTAATCCTCATGACGATGTTAAATTTGATTAAGTTGACTAGATAAACTATTTCGATCCTTTGAAAATAATTTATAAACATATGAAGTATATAAAGAAAATTCAGAAATAAAAAGGAACGAGAAATACACTTCGAAGAGTTACAATGGAATGGTGCTCGTCCGGGGGAGAATACCCTAATGGCGTTTACCTGTGAAAATGTCCAACGATTAATCAAACCACAAGATCAAATCAAAAGCATTCCTGGGCCAAACTTAAGAAAGAGGAACTCAAAGAAATAATTGTATGAAATATCACATACAGGAGAATAGATTCATAAACATGATATGCCTCTGAAACTAGTGACGACAAAAAGTTTCAGCATTAGAGTCCGCGAGGAGAGAGGAGAGTTTATAACTTAACTTGTTTTATCGTACTCACAATTAATGATAAACTGTTAAATATATGAATAATTTATATATAGTCAATATTTTATAATATATCCAATGTACTAAATATTTGTAATACTATCAGGAGTGCATACTTGCAAAAAACTTCAAGACGATTGCAATTAAAGTGTGTCAAACACGGTTAGATTCCAGTAAATCCGAGTTTAAGCAAAGAAAAAAAAACTATTTCTTACACAAAACTCAATTGAGACACTTCTGGTTGAAAATTTTTAGTTTGTCCGAAAAAGGCAAAATATGATAAAGGTATTAATTGTCTATATTAAAAATGAGTTTCTGATAATTTATCTTTAAATAGAAAATCACATTTTATTATATTTATTGAAAATAATATAAGTATTCTTTCAAAAACTCAACTTTATTATTTCCATTTATGTTAGGATACATGCATGACGTACAGACTGCTAAATTGTAAATATGGAAATACTATTGATGAAAGTTTCTGCATATTTTACAACTTTACTATGTTTCAGACAAGACCACTAAGTCAGTTTAGCTATATTAACATGCCCTACTCAGAATAAATTATAATAGTTTTCCATTTTGCACTGAAATATTTTATCCCTTCCTAAGACAACAATACTTATTTTTCCAAAGAGATGGTACATTGTTAAATTAAAACACTTGAACAAACACTTGAGATTTACTTATGGGAGTTCAATTTAAAGTTTGTGTTTACCAGCAAGAGAATGTGCTTTAATTTACAAACTACAAGCATATTATGTATGCACGACACACTGTGCAGTTTATGCGCCCGCATTTGTCATGTTATGTTAATTTAGGTCTTAGGAAATGTTGCGATGACACGGTGTGTTAACACGACGGAACAAGGAACTAGGCTTAAATCATCGATGCATCTTGATTCGGGAGATGTTGAGAGAGGAATAACTGAGTTTAATTCACACCTATGAATGAGGACTCATCTTGTACGGTTGCAAGCGTCTAGAGAGGGCCACATTAATATAGCATTCGTCTTCACAAAATTATGTTGCCGTTTGTTGGAGTGATATGAATAAATATCTGATTCCTGGTATCAAACACGCAGTTGAAATTTCAACTGTTTATGCAATTAGTTATTGAAATTCGTTATTTATATGAATACCAATTATAGTAAATAGTTTCGTTTCGAAATAGTATAGGAGTAGTGGTAATTATTTGTTCTATTCTGTGAATAATTGAAGATTCATTTACCTAAGTTATGTTCATCGATGCATTTTACCAAGTCATTTTTAACTCATTTCTGCTTTAGGGATACTGGCTGAATGCAAGCAAAGTTCTATGGTTAGATTGTTTATAAAATTGTTCGTCTTTGTTATTTGTTCTGCGTTGTCTCTTTGTTACATGTTTCTTAAGATTTCAGTGCATAATTCCGAGTGGGCATAATTCAAGTTTCCGTTTGAAATCCTATAAAATGAAAATTGCGGGAAAAAATATTTCAAACTTTTAAAAATAATGAAAGAGAATGATGTTTGGGATTTCATATTCCGAAAAAATCAATGAAACAGCCAGCGCCAAGAGGAATAATAGAACTGGTCATGCTAAAATTGAAGCTTTAAAAACATAAAAGAGAATGATGTTTTGTATTCCATATTCTGAAAAATTGTGACAGTGAGGGCTAAAAGGAAAAATAGAATTGGTCCCGCTGAAGTTGAATCTTTACAATGAAGACTAACACTTCGTGCTCGCGGAGATTCTTGTAGACGGGCACAGTTAATTGCCACATTAATTTAATGATACATTTTAACTTCATCGTAGTAGAACCATATATATATTCTCGGTTTTTCCAACTTTCTTTCGGTGAGAAGCTGAGAGCACGCTAGAAACTGTATGCGGAGAAACAGCATAGAACGATGTTGGAGATTTTGAAAAAAGGAAGGATTTTCTCTCTTGTACTTGGCGAGTGACGTCGGTACGAAATGGGGCAGAATTGATGTAAATAATATGGTTCGCCTTAATAAATACTTTGTACATATTAGAAATGGTATTGTATAATTTAAATAACTCAGTAAAGTTCAGTTAATATAGAAATAGAAAGTCTAGTGATTGCTACAACTGATCATAAATGGTACCAGCGGTGGGGATTGCTATAGCATATTACCGCAGAATTTCAACACAAGAAATTTCAAACTATATATAATTTTCTAATTATATATATTCTCGGTTTTTCCAACTTTCTTTCGGTGAGAAGCTGAGAGCACGCTAGAAACTGTGTGCGGAGAAACAGCATAGAACGATGTTGGAGATTTTGAAAAAAGGAAGGATTTTCTCTCTTCTACTTGGCGAGTGACGTCGGTACGAAATGGGGCAAAATTGATATAAATAATATGGTTCGCCTGAATAAATACTTTGCACATATTATAAATAGTAATGTATAATTTAAATAACTGAGTAAAGTTTAGTTAAGGTAGAAATAGAAAGTCTAGTGCTTGCTACGACTGATCATAAACGGTACCAGCGGTGGGTATTGCTATAACATATTACCGCAGAATTTCAGCACAAAAAATTTCAAACATTGATTGTCAAATTACACTGCACTCACTCAAAGACAGCTTGTAGTGCGATTCTACTGTCGTTTCATAGTTGAACCATTCTTCTTTAAAAGGCATTCTGTGGAAAGACCCACCACTATCTCAATTTCAGATGTTGGCTTTGAATCCATATTAAGAAATTCGTGGTACTCGATCTTCAACAACGTATCACCTCTGACAGTAAATTTTTATTAATGATGGGCTCTACGTCATATTAGTATATGCGTCAAACTATTCTTTAGTTAACATTTTTCGAACAATCAGATTATTGGTCGACACTTTCGGTTTCATCTCGGCCACTGGACAACACATGTGACTTCAAGATTTCCGGTCATCTCAAAGTACAGTTTATACTGAGAACGTCAGATGTTTATCAAAGAGACATTCAGTGACATCTGAAATTTCATCTACAATAGAAATTAGAAAACAATTCATAATATGTACTATTATCTTGATGAACGAGGGAGGATACAACGTGTTACTGAGAAATAAAAGGTATTGAATAAATAATTAATATCAAAGAGATAAAATATAGAGCATAAAATTCCGAAAAATTTTAAAAAGTTCTGAAGCCACTTTATTTTATGACAAATTATCCAGCTGCAAAAATTTATTATTCTCAACACATATTGCATTAATTACTTAATTTTATGTAAAAGTTTTTTAAACGACTTTTATTTATTGAAGAGTATATTTTTGATACATTATTCAGTGACTTTTTAAAAATTTATATTAGCATATACATTTGAAATCATTCCTGTGCAGACATTTTAATTAACTTGACAAAATAATTACAACTTCTTTTCTGAATTTAAATTATATGATCTTCTTTGAAAGTACTATTTATACTACAATTACCTATATTTATTTTTATTATTCAATATAAATATGCTTATGTGAGCTTTGAAATGAATAATTTTGGTGTTATAATGGGTTTTTATCTGATTTTTAAGTGAAAAGTTCTATTATTCTGAAGTTTCCAAACATTACCAAAAACTTATTAAAGGTCTTTATTTATTTTCTTTATTTTCCAGTTTAAGATTTTGCTATACAAATTTTCAAAAAGTATAATCAATCTCTCTAAACTTCGTTAGATAATATTTTGAATAGTTTAGAAAACACAATTATTTTTCGTATTATTATTTAAATTCTACTGCTTTCATAACTTGCTCTTGAAATTTGCATTTGAAAGATTTGATTGGAAATTTCGTAACTCAGTCTGTTTAAAAATGAATCCAGAAATATTAATTAAAATTACATAATATAAATATAAATATATGTTTATATAAATGTATGTTTTAAAGAGCACGTACCTTTCAAGGAAATTCACTCTTTTTCCTATATAATATTAATCAATGTTAGATATCTGTATCTAAAGCTTAATATGTAATTTCAAAGAATTCCTCATCTGATCAAATACATACCCTTATGATATTTATTTTAACAAATTTTAAGTTCACAACACTTTCATATATTTACCGATAGAATGACTTCATAAGTGTTTATTCAGCTTTTTTTTATATGTACTTGTTATATTATTTTTATTACAGAACAGAATTAGAGTGCATTTCTTTAAAGCTGTAAATGTAGGAGAACAGCGGGTAGTATGAACACCTTAAGGAAAATTTAAAATAAAATTTATATTTTTAGTTGGAATGAGCTATAACTGCTTAAAACCTTTCTTTCAACACTTTTCTTCATGTTTATTATTTTTAACAAATTTATCTAAGCTATGCAAATTACATATAAAAATTTATTTTTATGCCCATACTTTACAAAAATTTAAATATATCGTGTAGTATGGGCGACACACTAAAAAACAGTATATTTAAAATAAAAACGAATAATTTTTTGCCGACAACAGGATTCATTTTGATTCTGTATTCAAATTACAATAATAGAAAGAAATTTTCCAACATTTACATCGTTATCTTATTAGTTATTTAATTAATTTTTCTTCTTTGCAGTGTACTTCTAAAAGCACCGTAATGGTCGGATGCAGACATTTCAGACAGTTTACTTTCCAAATTAGCTTAGTTTAGTTATATTAACATCCCATTTTGAAGCAACACGAGGGCTATTTTGGGACGCACCTTGCAATTTTGGACAGTGGTCAGATGACGAGGATGACACCTGAGCTGGCACCCCACTCCCTTTTCCAAACTTCCCCGCCACATCAGCCAGAGGACGTTTGATCACTGCGTATTATTTAACGTGCAACAGGTTCCATTCACTGCGGAGTTTTGGTGGAATGGGGTTTCGAGCCTGGAATCCTCCTGCCCCAAAGGCGTTACCTTACCACTAGACCACCACGACCCCCCCACGCAACTGAAAGTTTCATTTCATCAAATTACTCTCCTCGACCTTCATCTTCAGGCTTCTTATGAACTTAGGCATTTTTTCGTAAAAAAGCATATTTTACTCACGCCCATACTACCCGGCAGACATTGAAAAGAAAAACATGGTGACGGCTAAAGTCGGTTAAAGGCAGCAAGATGAAACTTTCACTCCATAATCTAAATAAAGTAAGCTAAATAATAACACTAGTTTCATTATTTTATTCTTACCCGTAAAAGTGCAAGGAGTCGTCAAAAATTATACGAAGCAACCACTTATAGGGTCACAAACAAAGGAAATTTCCTGAGGAACGTACCGAAGCAGTTATGTCAACCAGTATCTGCGCATTGAAGACAGATGCTTTGGCTGTACTGTAGGCAAAATAGTGGGTTGCTATCTACCTGCAGGCCCTAGAAGCACTAGGTGGCCAATTCTACCCGTCGTTCCCCTATATCTACAATACATATGTCTGATAGAAATTTAAAACTACGAGATATAAATATTTTTATTTAATAAATAAATGCTTATATCTAATAAATTCTTTGAAAATTTTCTAACAGATTATATTAAAACTTATATAAAACTAGATAATTACCCAAAACAATCTATTTTTTCCTATCAAACATGCTCACATTTTTGTAGTAAACTACTTACCAAAAACAACTATACTTTTAAGCCATTCATACATGAACCTTTCAAGATACTAGACATACTGGAAATGTCATCCATGAAATGGTCTATATGAAATAATTTATGAATGATATTTATTTCATAGCTTTATATCAATTGTAAACAACGGGATTATACTAAAACTTTTTAAAATTTCTGAGTAAGCAACGAATCAAAAACCAATTTCTTTTTCTGTTCCCTCTATTAATTATTAAGTAGAAAGCTTTTTTCATGTTATGAAGAACGAAACTGACTCATGAATCCTGGCATGTATCATTTCGAATTTGTTCACGACATTTGACCTCAGTTTAAAGTTACGTTATCTTCTTCTAATAGATAAGTTTTGTACTAACTCGGAACGCTAATCTAAAAAATTATACAATTTATAAATAAAAGGTCATACAGTAGTCGCCGCTTGTAGTGATCATGGATGTAACGATCAATCGGTTCTACAGATGAAAACGACGTGGAACGTTTGTAATCGCATGAAAATCAATATCATTCAAAGAAAGCCAAAACAATAGGATAAACTCAGAGGGAATTTAATTAAACAATCAAGGAATCCGTTCTAGTCCATTTTATCAAGAGCTAAGGACTTTATTCAAAATGTATTCAAAATAATTGGGAAATTTTTCTGTAAGGAGCCTGCATTACGCCAAATATAGCTTCTCTTAGGCCGAAATTTCCCAACAAAAGACAAAATAGATATTATTACAAAAGTCTTTCTGTGGGTGTATGGTTAAACAGTCCAACACGCAGGATAATGGAGAATGAAGGTTTATTTACAAATATGCAGGAAAACACGTAGCACATGTACAGGAAACAATAGTTCTTGCACAGATTAGCAACGTAAACAGACAACAATTCACAGATAATAATAGTTCAGCACTTTGATATTTAGCAACACACACAATAACTAATAACGACAATAACAGCACTTACAATAGCGCTCAGCTCACCAGCTTCCTAGTTCGCATTGTAGACGAAAGTCTAAAGTCGTTCTAATGGATCAATACTACTACAGCAGCTTACTAGCTCGCACAGCGGATAGAACTCCAAAGACGTTCACGCTCCAAGGCGATCGCGGTCGATCAACATTCCCTCCGTCATCCAAGCGTTCTCGTTATATAGTTTCCCCCCGGCTGGTCGTGACGTCACATGGAATCATCTAGTACATTCAAGCGTATCTCCTCTCCTAATAGAGATATCGAGAAGATTCCAGCACCTTTGAGATCCCATATTTCGTCGCCAAAGTCGCCAAGGTCAGGGGACTAGACGTGGCTGCTGCTATTCATCCCATACTTATTCCTGTAAAACTCTCTTCCCAACCACAGGACTCACATTGCTGGGAAGCGACTTTCCATGTTTGTAACAATATGTGCTTCTAAAAAGCATTATTTTAAAAGAAAAAGGAAAACCAAACACAAACATGAAAACGCTAATAAGATTGATTTTAAAATATTAGCCCTCTGACTGTTAATAACAGCCATGATAAAAATAAACTTACCCTATGCCCAGAATAGAGAAAAAGGAGAAAAAATTGTCGCATCTAATCGCATAGAAAATCCACCGGTTCTAGTGATCAACAATTTGCTTGTAGAGATCGATTTCGATGAGATGATGTCACAGAACATGAGGATAATGATGATGAAGTGGAGCCAGAAGAGAAACCACCATCAGCCCAAGAAACCTGTATGCCCTTCGTACTTTAAAATTAGTGTAATAGAGCGGTGAATCCTTTGATGAGCATTATTTTTTCAACAGTTTATCCAAAGAGCGTCTAAATACGGAAAAAATGAGAGGTTTCTTTCGATAATTTTTTAAAGAAAGCTTGAACAATTAAAATGTGTGTGAATTGCTTTCCCCATTTTATACATTGCGTGGATTTTTTTCTAATTAAAACGAAAGTACACACCAGCAATATTGTGTGGCCTGCCTCTTCTGCTATCCTTGAATAGCTATAGATTTGTATTATTTCTGAGGCATTTTCGATGTATCTATCATTCAGATGTAGTGATCACTAGAAGCGGCGTCTACTGTTTTCAGATTAATCGTGTGCTTCTATATAGTTGAACTTCACTTACCAGTATTAAAACCTTCAGTAAAATATTTCAAGATATTTTCAGTATCATATATCGCCCAGAAAAAATAACCTAATAAACAGTTATCTGTGTAAAGCTTCAAAACAATCAACTAGAAAAAATAGAATAAACAAATTAAAAAATTTTTTAACTTAAACTTTAAACAGAAACAACAAAATTTAAATAATAAAATTTAGACAATGTTTAAATAGCGCGCAATTGCAGCTGCATACAAAAAACCAATGGATATATCAATTTCCCAAATATTTTGAATCCATTTCGAATATAGTCCTTAGCCCTTGACAAAGTGGATTAGAATGGATTCCTTGCTTCTTTAATTCCATTCTCTCAGAGTATTTTTTTAAGTTTTTTGCTTTCGCTGAATGATTTTGATTTCCGTTTATCTGTGTAATATTTTCCCCTTTGAAAGTAATATGAAAATGATTTGAAAATGAATTTGCTTGCTATCTTTTAAATTCAAACGAAAGTATCAATTTGGTTATTAAAAAATCATCTGGTTTTCTTAATAATTCTGTAATAAAATAATATCGTCTTTAGAAAACGCATCTTTCTTTGAACTAAATAGGATAAATGCAGCATTTTATATCAAAATCATCAGAATTTTCCCAGTCGACTTCTTCTATAATATTCGGATGATATTAATTCAATAGAAACTTCTCTTAGACTTTTAAATATCTGCATTAAGGCCATAAAATTTCGAAATGCATCGTGAAATATGCAAAAACATATAAAAGTAAACCCACCCAAAATTGCAAGTTTTATACGTCACAGCCCATTACACAACTCACTTAACCAAAAACAACAAGAACACTTAAAGAAGATATCTAAATTATGCAGGAATCACAGCCAACATATCTTAAACTTAAAAGCACGGATAATAAGCAAGACAAGCTGAATTTTTTCCCATCATATTTTTGGAAAAATAAGTGCATATCATCTCTATTCGATCTTGACTGAAAAGTGAAAAGAACTACCACATTTTTAATGCATAGACTACATTTCAGGAGGAAGCCGCTCTTCAAGAAACGTAAAATAAAAAAAGCAATTCAGAAATAAGCAAGAGCGATAAAAATATGCAATGTTATATTCACCTGCCCCTACGGCGTGGTTTTGATGGCGGATATATCAATCAGTCCACACTTTACAAATTCGGTCTATATATATATATATATATATATTCATTTTTTTAGAAGCCGTCTTCAACTTGTACTGGTTCTAGTTCAGTTCCTCTTCATTTTGTATGCACCAACGAATCATACTCCATTAAATTGGAAAATAAGCAAAGCAAATATTTCCATATATATGGTGTGGTGGGTACCAAGACGGTTTGCGCGTGTGCGTTTATCTTTTTTCTTTCTTTCCTTCTTTATATGTATGTATATTTGCGGGGCTGTTTTCTGTCTGCATTTTTTTATGCTTTTGAGATCGAAAAAGTTGTGATACTTGTAAATTATATTTCTGTGCGTAGGGGAAGTCAAATTACGTGACAGTACCACCTAAGAAAAAAAATACAGCGACAGAAGAGAAGATATGTGAGCTTTTTTTAAGAAATTCGCCTTTTCTATGTGCAAAGAAGAATGAGATTCGGAGCGTGTGTATTTCGAAATTCAGGAATTGATTTTTTTTTTCTTTTTTGTCCCTTTGACTAGACAGGAAGTGCACATCCTGGCTTCTTTTACATTTTGGAACATGATCAATATCGGCAAATTTTTTATTGTTTATCTTCTTCAGAGCATTCAAATGATGGTGTATAAAATAGTTTGTAGTGTTGAGAGGAGAAAGTATTTATTTTTTAGAAAGCATTCGGCGGAAAATAATCTAGTTTCCTTTCATAAATTTAAATTTCTGTCGTATTTATCTTTATGAAAGATCTGTTTTTGTAAACTCATTTGTTTATTTTGCATGGAAAGCGTGTATGTATTCATATGGAGAGTCTAAAATCGATAAAATTCCTTTTCCAATAAAAACGTAAGGCTAATTTAAAATTAGATTATTAGTGAAACAGAAGGATTGAAATTTTTCTGTTGCGTTTTGCAAATATATTTACACACACACATTGTAATATGTATATTGTAAATATATATATATATATATATATATATATATATAGAAGTCTGCTAGATCTACTACATTCAATTTTAAAATCCTTGTGGGGGGAAGGAGTGAGATTCTCCAATGAATATGAAGTAGAGACTATTTTCACGGCGACAGTTACTGGTCGCAAAAGAAGACCACGTGACGCCAACCAAATCTTATTACTGTTCAGCAACAGAGTCCGAGACTACCACGATTTTCCACCGGAAAGGGGTGTCAGGCAATGAGTCATATGAGCGCTTTTTCGGAGTTCTTTGTTAGATCAGGCTCAGTAAAACGTAAACATCACCCTTCCATTCTTCACTTTTCCCCCATTTTGATGAAAATAACTCCTCCCGGCACATGCGCAAAAGCGCGGAGGGTTTCCGAATCCGTTGCTAAACAATATCAGTCAACAATTTTACGTGGTAGAAACACCCATTGATAGGAAGATAAGAAGAAAAAAAATTTCATTCGTTATACAATCCTTACTCCCAAAATATATTAAAATTACTCCCAAAATATTGTTCTAAAGGTCTGCGCATGCGTGCGCCCTTCATTTTAAACTGTCGATTGGTGAGGAGATTTTGTTGAAGACACTCGGTTTTCTTTTGAGTAGGTGATAGTTCCTGCATAAATAATATGCTGTGGATAATTTGCTTAGTCATTATGTTTACTCACTATGCTTAGATGCAGAGAGAGGTTAGCTCGTCCTCAACTTGATCTATTCAAAAGATAGGAGGTTGAAACATTTTTTATCTATCTGTGAGTCAAATTTAGAAAAAAACCCAGTAAAGTCAAATGCTTTTTCCATATTTTCAGGTTTTCGCATGCGTTGATCATAACTGCAGTTAGTATCGATGCGTGTATAATTTATTTTTGATTTCAAAGTCATTGAAATTTATTTTATTGCTTTTTATTTGTAAATGAAAGATAACATCCTATGTACCCATGGGCGAACAAAATTTCTCAACTTACAGAGACGTGGGGTTTCCAAATTAAGATGGTGGATAATTCGTGTTTATTGGGCACGCATTTTAAAATAAAATTGAAAAGGGATTTTTTAAGTAACTGCAATGCGTAAACCAATTTATTTTCAATTAATTCTTCAGACTTAATTGATTTCATTGCATTAAAGCTGTGAGTTGAATTCGTTTTCTCTTTTCTTACTTTTTTGGATGTCCTTGGAAAACAGGACTATTTCCGAGTTACAAGTCTAAGCGGAGAGCATGAAATCCAGATATTTTGTGTAGTTTTTCCCAATAAAAGGACTTATAAATTCTTTGCCTTTACTTGTTAATTAATGTTCTCCCATATTCTACAATTTAATATTCAATTTTTAAGAAATAATAAAGTCTATTATTTTGGTAACAATGCACCTGAATGCTAAAACGCCCTTCTTTGCAATAGTAAAGCTAAAATTAATACTGGAAGCTACTTGCTCATATGATGCAAAGATCTAAGCAGTAAATCACATATGTCTCCAAAAATATACAACGGAACTTGATAATATGACGAATCATTGATTGTTCAGCATTCCTATATTACCAGTACTTGTTCCAATTAAGATCATCAGTCAGGCAGATGCATTCAATTCATGTGTTGCACACTAAACACGACAGATAAGCTAAATCATAAAAATAATTTTAACAGACAATTTAAATAAGTTAGATTAATGGCATTGATATTCATAATGTATAAATTATGAGGAAGTGTTTGAAAATATCCACGCGAGGGTCTTTACAGGAAATGAAGTCATCGGAAATTCAGATTCAGAAGGAGTTGAAAGGTCTTGGCAATGTTCCAGAAGATTACATGACTATAACAGAATAAATAAGGATTATCGTACTCGAAGAAATATAAATCGTTTACATAAAAGGAAAATTTATAACTCTCTGAAAATACGCGCAAGGAAGGGCATCCCACTTATGAAAGACTTATAGCTCATGTTAGATAAACGTGCCGTTTTGAAGAAAAAGGAGATCTAATTTAAAGCGGTCCTCGAAATTTTGAACTTTTTTCAAAAGAAGTTGATGCTTGAGCCGTCACCTAGTCTCTAAAATCTCTTAACATACTGATGTGAGGACATTTGTCAAGAAATTAATCTTATTTTTATTCAGAATTGGTAAGAATTTATTCAAAGCAAATTGAACATCAAAAAGATCCTACCTTTTCTGTCGACCCGGGGAGACCTTGCGCCGAATCTGCAATAAACTTTGTTAATCCATTAGATTGAATCACGCACGACGGAATAATACACGCTGAATCATGCTTTCAAATATAAAAAGCATTATATTGATTGAATTTACACATAAATCACAACACAGAACTAACACAGGTACATGAAGCTAGAAGCAAAAGATAAGAAGAGAACAGTAATTGCGTAAGTTTCAGTTTCACATCAAGAGTTTTAGTTTCAGTTTCGAGGTAAGCCGAAACGCCCTCTGAACGCCCTCTGGAAGAGCAAGTGCGGACTTGATGGAAAGTCAGAAAGTCACGTGGTAGAGGGTAGTTCAGTCTGTTTTGAACAACATTTGACCCTCGACGGTCGATTTTAAGGGCATCAGTCCCATTTGCACTGCAGAGTTCGTTTGGAACGGGCCTCAGGAATGCAGATCTTCATGTCGACATCTTCCTGACAATTCTCCGTGATTTCCGGTATTACAGGTAGTCACAAATAAAAATAATCCAGGGAAGTTTTTTCCCCACGACTAACATGCGGCGGGTTTTGAGTTCAGCGAAGAAAATCGGCTATACATTTTGGACCACTTCTCGCTTAACGATTTGGTTCAGATTTCGAAACAAATTTACGATTCTAGTGATAAAAATATGTGCCGAATTTATTCCATTTGATTCGTTGTATGTTTGAGTTGTCGTGCTCGAATATGCATTAACGAATGAACAGAGAGAATACCTGTTTATTGTTTATGCCCAAAATTTGATAGAGATCTACAGCTTTTCTGGTATTCTTGTATTATATTGCTCAAATACGGAGTTACGAATGGGCAGACAGAATACCTGTTTGTTGTTTATTAATTACACCTTTTTTTAGTATTTTTGAGTAATAGTGTTCAAATGTTCATTGAGGAATGGACAAATACCTATTTATTGTTTATGTCCAAAATTTGATAGCGATCTACAACTTTTTCAGTATTTTTGAGTAATAGTTTTCAAATTCTCATCGAGGAATGGACAGGCAGAATACCTGTTTATTGTTTATGTCCAAAATTTGATAGAGATCTCAAATATTTATGTAAAAACCATCTACCTAATTTCAATGTACTAGTTTGTTCTGATTATGAATTATTGAGTTCATATTCACAGGAACTGACGGACACACAGACTTACTGTCGAAAGATGGTTCTGTACAAATTTTGATAGAAATCTACAGCTTTTATTCAGAGATGCATATCAAATTTCATCTTTCTTGCTTACTGCGTTTTTGAGTTTTCGTGTTCAAGATCAAACAGAGATAATTCCAAACATTTTTTGGGTGAATCTGAGATGTCTAAATCGTGGGGATTCATCAAAATCTCGAAGTCAATTTCTTTAATATTATAATATTTTTCTCTGTATTCTTCATATTCGAGATAATAAAAACTTTTGAAGGAATTTGTTAATTTTTTTCAAAGATAAACATTATCCGTGGTAAGAATAACAACGGAAACCCTTAAAATCACCTTTGTGAAATTCTGAAATTCAACAAATTTCTAATTAATATTTCGCATAAGCTGAGATACTACAGATTTCGATACATTTATCGAATACTGAAACTATTTCCATTTTCAGTCCAAATATTAAACTTGTCGAGCAAATTCTTGGAAATCCTTTTCAAAAATCTGTACATCATAAAATATTTGCATAATACATCCAAGATTCTAATCCAGAAGAATAAACAACTGCAAACATTTATTTAGAATGCATAATTCTGATTACGCTTAAGAATATTTTTCACTTCTAACAAATGCGAAACTCGCATGCATGCAGTGCTTAAAATTGTGATTATCATGCTTCTCACGAATCCATAGAAATGAAACATTTTCATGAGCTCTCGAATTTCTTTATGTGACCTTTAATCTTAACTTCGATCCGATCGATACTGTCTGTAGATTGAAGACTGCAAGATAAAATTAATTCACGTCAAGTCACATTATGGAAGACTCCTATCTTAAATGTGCCTCTCTCCTACTAGCAATATTTTTTTCAATACCTGAACTGTATTTACTTCGTGATTTTCTTTCAGGCCCATGCAATATCAGGAAAAAGAGAATATTCTATCTGTGAATATTATATTAAAATGGTTAATGAGAACTAATAAATAAAAAGTAACTTTTTTACTAACATTACGTGATATTATTTTCAATATTTTTTCTCGTAGTTCAGTTTTTTTATGTTTGCTCATTCAAATGTTTCCTGGCGGAGTGGTATAGTTTCTGTGCTGCATCGGTTGATATTTATCTATATGGATACTCAGGTACAAATTCTGCACCGGTTTAATTGTTTTCCATTAGAACAGATGCTGATTTTTTTCCTTTTTGTACAAGTAGGTTCAACCATTTTATAAGTAATAATTAGTATTTCACTCTGCCCAGCCGGTCTGATGTGTCTGTTCTTTCTTTATTTTACTGATAGTTTTACTGCCCTGACATGTTGTATCGCCCATTCTTAATGACTACTAGATTCACTTAGGTTAGACAATTCTTAGTGAAAATTAGAATGAAGGGCAACAAGAATAGATAACCCTACGCAGTCGCAAAGGTTTCATTTTCTATTTCAATTTTGTATTTCTAAATGCTTCGTTTTCTGTTTTATACAGACGGGAAAAATTTATTTAAATCGATATTTTATAATTTATTTACCATCTTGTATTTGTATATTGTTTGTAATATTATTCCAGGTATGTTATACACCATTCTCTTACTTTCATATTTTCTTCACCCTTCAATTCTTGTGTTCAATATAGAACGACGTTGGATAATTCGCTGAACAATATTGTACAATGTTGGATTATTCCAAGTGCAATCTTGTAGAATATCGGTTATGAAGTCCAAGTAGCATTAAAATCTTGCAAGATATGAAAAAGAATATACTATAAAGCATAGCAAAACACTGTAGTGTTCAGTGCTATGTGGTATCATAAATATTTAACATCATCTTTGTTTCACAAAGGAATACTATATAATACAGAACAATACTGAACAACACACTGTTACTTGGGAGGAATACTAAATCTTAGGTAGGTTTTCAAGGTAAGGGAATGTAAATCAGTACCAATGCCGTTTTTTTCTCATTATTTACATTAAAGGATTGAAATTAAAGTTTTTATTTGCAAGAAGTAACTCACTACAAATTCTAATGGTTTCTACATTTAACTGCACATTTGTACAAAGTAAACGCTAAGCCTTAAAAATGTAAATATATTTAACATCTAGTAAAACATTGCTTTACTCGGTTAAAAAAATTAGAGATCCATTTACGTAAGCGTGTCTACCAACTTTTCTGTTTTCTGTAGGGAAAAAAACTGTACTGTATCATTCTTGAGCAAAAGTCTCTGTAAACTTAATGCTACATTTCATAAGAAATTCTAAATCCTCCAGCGCAACGAGTGTAAACACGACTTTCCTTGCGGCTCAGAGTTTTATATATTTCCGATCTCTGAAGTCGAGAAATGTAAACAGCTGGATTTGCAAAAATCCGAGGCGGTTTTTTACTTAGAATAAGCAATTGCTATTCCGTTTTCTAGAGGAAAAATTGTTACAAAACGAAGCAGCTCGAGCTCAAAACTTTCTTCGACATTTCAATCTCAATCATTAAATTTCTTTTTCTGAATAAGGTGTTTGCTTCCAGACTCTACTACGAGCAATAGTGGTGGATTTTTGACGCAAAATTAGCCAATGTTTACTTTATTTCAAAAATTTAATTTGAATATACATAAGATCGCTTATTCACTGAATGTCGAGATTACCATGTTTTATCCATGTTCTCATCAGTATAACAAAATATTCAACGGAAAAAAATGAAGCTTTTATTTATTGGCGCGATTTACCCTTATTAATTACGCATTTGATCTCCTATTATTTCTTTGAGTTTGATTCATTTCGACTTGATCATTGCAATTTCATCATTTGAATCCATCTAATGATTCCCATATTCTTTTACTACATCTTTTATATGATGATTAGATATCAGTTTCAGGGGTTTTTATAGATACTAATTGCAAACTTTTCATTAACGTGCGCTTTCCGCTGCAAAGATATACCTGATTTTAGCGCAAAATATTCCCAAAATCAACCAAACAAAGAATCCATATGGTTGCACAAATACAGAAGAATATCAGAAGAACTTTTTCCTCTCATTTTGGAGCTGGTACAGATGTTGTACCAAACAGTGATGAAATATTCACCACTAACCACTAAGATTTACCTTCCTACGTGTAGTTAATCAAGCTTCAGATAATTTTATGATAATTTTAATCTCGTCCGTATGATGTAGACTTATTGAAAATGAAGGAAGACAAGAATAGGTAAGCCCCACGAGTAATTGGAAGGGACTGCAGATTTTATCATCCAACGATGCGAAATAGGGAAACTCCTGTTTTTCAGTTGGAGTTTACGTTTTAAAAGCATATTCTGATAATTCCACCTCTTATAGTCTAAAGATTAATTTATTTTTCAACGATGAATTATTATAATATAATTTTATGGAACCTAATTATATTAAAATCTACTTGATGATTTTGCCCTATAATTGATAATAAGCAACTACGATCAATAAAATTATCTTTTAAATAACCTTCTAAGCATTGTGAGGTCCCCAGAGACCGCAAATTCCCACAAGACCACGAGAGACCAGACCCCCAACGAACTAGCCGAAAGCGGAAAGAGAAAGGAAGCCGCTATGTCGTAAAAACCGACCCCGGATTACATAACCCGGAGGGGTTTGAAGGGACCTCTGAAGGACCGTTGGAGATCACCCAAGTTGACCGTCAAAAAGAACTTATTACGTTGTGGCTCTTTCCAATGATGAAACGGGAAGGGGAGCGCATGTTTGTGGTTGGTTAAATTGTTCGTCACCCGAACAAATAATGGAGACTTAACCTTTCGGCCACGCCTCAGAGGGCATGGTCAAAGGGGTTTTTAAGTTGGAATTTGGAAGACGAGAGGAGGACTCGACGACGAGGACTCGAAGACCGGAGACTCGAGAGGAGTTTTGAGACGAGATTGAATTCGGAGTCTGATTCCGATTCGAATCTCGATTCTCGTCAGCGGTGATTTTGAAGTCAGATCTCAGCTCGAGATTCTGTACTTGTACGGTCGCCTTGTACCGTGGAAACCGATAGCCAACCCTTGGCTGAATAAGCTCTTAGAGAGCTGGAAAACATCTTCGAATTCTTCGGAATTATTCTCGAAAGTGAGAGCGCAATACCTCACTGCAAATTATCAATCTTGATAAGCCACATAACTTATTGGAAGTTATACCAACGTTTGAGCGGTAGAATCCCTCAAATTCCTATTTCAGGCCATCGGACTTTGAACTCGCCTTGAGTTAAACATTACTGAACTTAATCAGTTTTCTTACGAGTGAACTCACAGTTAAACTTCAATTGATTCCAGTTTGAACTTTTGACTTTGACTCTCGCTACCTGAGTTATGCAGATTTTATGAATGTTATTTGTTTTGTATATCTTTTGTAAAAAGTCCATTAACCAAGAAGACTTAATTAAAATTAATATCCTTTATTGCTGTGTCTTGTGATATCTAATCATAACTCAGTATCACTGTCCCCAGTAGCACAAAGATATCGTACAATATTGTACGATATTGCACATTATTCACAATATTCTATAATATTGTGTACATTATCATATAATATTATATGATGTCGAACAATATTGTACAATATCGGTCATCATGTTGTGCTACCTGGGGTGCTAAGACCTTACACCATGGTAAAGTAGTTAATGTATAAAATATTATTGCAAAATACAAAAAATACACTATCTCATTACTTATAAGTTACCAAAATGTAAATACTACTAGTAAATGTAATACAAAAATATAAATACTAGGCAAAGAGTTAAGGTTGAGTGTTTAACTAGAATTTAGATTTTTTTATTCTAATTATTTTAGTTAGTCGAGTTAGTATCGACGAATAAATTGCTAGTTTTCTCAGATATTACATCCTTTCTTGATTCAAAGATACACAGCATTACGATATATTTGCTTTAGAGTAACAATTCCCTCACATTGGCAGAAAAAGACTTGCCGCATGCGTTGATTCAATGTTAGAGAGAAAACAGATTTTCCCTCGCAGAAACTGTTTCACATACGCTTATATAATGAAATCTAATGGATCTTGGCTATGTGAGATGGAGGGCGAGCTGCTGGACTACATTTTCGAGAATTTCTCTCGTATGTACTGTTACATAGCTAATTAAGCTTATCATCCAATTTTACCACATAATAGATATTAAACGTATTCATTTACTCTGCAGGAAGGATGTGCCCAAAATTCTCTCAGTTTTATTTCTGAACATTGATCACGAATGACGTTTAAACAAATAACTTGATTTCTCGCTTCGTTTCTGGCAGTACTATTGAATTATGATTCTGAATCTTATGCAAATAAATCATAATTTCTGTTGTTTTATCGCTCTTTTTTCAATAAAAAAGTTCATAATACTCTAAGTAAGATAATATATGGCATGATTCCTGAATATGATTAACCCCGTAAATTGCCGTGGTAAATATCCATAACTTATCAGATTTCCTGAACAAAAGTAGTACACAATACCCTAACATATTACTATCGATTCATGCTCTTCAATCATGCCATGCCAAACACTAGGTCGCTGTATCTATCCTCTGGAAGGTTATGGGTTCATAGTTCTAGCTGTGTTCTTAAACAGCATTATTTAAACCTGGTTGGGCGATATGCGCGTTAGGAACGAGCTGCTTGTTTAAGTTGGATTAACTGCTGAAGGCTTTTTTATATTTCTTCTAGGCCAAACATAAATGAAATCCACTCGCCCCAAAAGTCTTACAGAGAGCAACCATCGCTTGTATATAGTAGCTAAGTCAGATTTCTGCTTCAGGTGCTCTTTAGTTGTGGTTTCTGAAACTAACTAGACTAGGCTTATGGTTTTGGCTTATGAAACTAGCTAGATACTCTAGAATAAGAATTAAAACCTCCATAATATTGCTATGGTATCTTCAGGATTCACTACAGCATTCAGAATACATTTAAATATTTCAAACGTATTGCACGCTATTTTTATGTTGTTAGGTGATGGATCTCTAATATTCCGAAGAAACAGCTTCATCATCATAGTAATGAAATTTCTAATCAGTAACTGTTTTTTTCGGTGTTGCTGTTATTTTTTACCTAAATTCAAAAGCAATTAACTTTTTTTCAAATTTTTAAACGTGAATTGTAACCTTATTTGATTCATATTTTGCAAAGTGATACTTATTTCATCTAAAATATGAAAGGGGGTATAAACAGAAATTCATTGCAAAAGTATTAAATGTTAGACGCCTGAATATTTATGTATTGTTCATCTTTAGAGTGATCTTTATTTATACAATGTCACAATTCTTTGAGACGCTGACTAACATGTCTCTCTTCAAAATAAAAAGATAATATATCAAAAATTCTTAAAGAAATTCTTTGTTTAGAAACATAAAATGCTCCCTCAAGTTTTTCTACTAGCTATGAGTTTTCTTATCTAATTTGAATAGTGAAGTTTGAATAAGTTCGTTCACAACAAATTTAAGCATTTTTTTGTTCTAAAGCGTAATTTTCAATCAAATTTTGAGCCGAAACAATAAGAGATCTTTTTATTTTAACAAGTTCAGAAAACAATGAAATAAATATTGCCTAATACTTCTTTTCTTCTGTGATTATGAGTAAAGAGAATACTAGACTCCATTGTAAATTTCTGTACGGGCGCTAGTGTCTTATTGAATTAATTCGCTTGAGTGCGCGATTTCTTCTCATAGAGTTGAAACGTGTTATACCTATATTTATAAGCATAACGGTAAATTCACTACATGTATATTACAGTGGCTAAACGAGGTAGAGCAGTAAGATGAACTTCATTATAAATGATGGATGAAAGACACTACTACTAATACGCCACGTCACATCCCCGTTCCTAGAGCGTAGGTCGCGCCTGATCAGTTTGGAATGGATGTGAGTGGGAATGGAGAGACCTGGTGTGATTCAGTTTTTTAAATATCTATGAGAAAAAGGGGAATATGTTTTAAAAAATTATTTGAAATAAGATTTAAATAGGTGAGACTTTTTTAAAGCGTTCGAATTATGGAAAAAGCAACAGCAAAATTGTTGCTGAACAGGCATTTTCACAGCATTTTCTTTTTCTTCTGATAAATTGTACCATTTATGGAGGGTAATGGAAGAACTTGAAACAATCAGTTTATATCTTACATACGAAGTGCCAACTAGCAAAGGTACCAAAAGAAAAAAGAATCCAAATATATAAATATATATAGAAACAAAACCTAACTAACAAATGTAGCAAAACAGAAAAAAAGAATCCAAATATACAAATATATACAAATACACAAGCAATATGCACGGGTTAAATATGTTCTCTAGAATATGGTGACATGTAAAAATAGAAGATAAAGTTTCAACAAACAATAAAAAAAGAAAAGAAAAAAAGATAACAGACATAACAAAATAGGGGGTGTAAACTATTTAAACACTCACTCTTCCACAAACAGGCTAACAGGGTTCAATGAATAACATTTCAAACAAGAAATGCATACTCTTAAAAGATATAAATACATTCTCTTAAAAAGATATAAATACATACTATTAAAAAAGACAACTAAAAAAACTGATGAAGCGATAGCAGTAGAATTGTTTAACATATTTGAATGCATAGTAAAATAAATTAAGAATAACAAAGACTGGCTGAAGAGTTCTTAAAAAAAGAAACATGGGTAAATAATTTATGACGAAACAGGATCAAGGACAAAAGGAGCGTCATCCATAAAAGTTCAATGTTCTTTTAGAGTTTATATAAGAATAATAATGGCAAAATCAGGTTTCAGCATATAAGAATCTGCTCATTTGTCTGTATGAATTCCATAAGGATTTTCAGTTTTCTTCTTGCAAGTGGATTTGAGACAAGATTTCGAAGCAAGGAAGTTTATGAATTGTTGAAAGGGATTTGAAGTGAAAAAAAAGAGTAAGAAGACAGAAGGTGGCATAGCTTAATGAAATGCCTACGCCACTGCATGCACAGTCCAAATCTTTTGAAGTAGCTAGGAAATGGGCCATGCCCAGTTACGAATAGAATTTCGTTCCTGGACCATTGCCTAGAGTTCAGTGCGACCTTCGGTAAGACGTCGAAAGTGTGACGGCTATTTCTTCCTTCTTCCCATCTCTTTGCTAGGATACTAGAGACAACTGTGTTTGTGTTTTCTTCAAGAAACTAATTGGTTTTTTGTACATTGAAAGCAGTTCCTTCTATCGTAGCTCTTTTTGCTAATTGATCAGGATTTTCGTTTCCTTAATGTCCATTGTGAGCTTTAATCCAGTTTATGGTTATATTTGAATGTTGGGAGAGCAAGGTGAGACCTTGAGTGATTTCGTGGCAAGGAGACTGGACATGTTGTCGGTCCAGATGTTGCAAACCACGTTTTGTTCGATTGCCCAGATTATAGCTTCGTGTATTTCAAAGCGCTCTGCCTGGAATATGCTAATCTCCGTTTGAAGTTTGGTCATCCATTCATGCAGTTGTGTATTGTCCTGCAGAGCCATGAAGTCGATACCTGCGTTATCCACCATTTTAGAGCCATTTGTTTATATATTAAGCCCTTTAGAACCTGTATTATGGGGCGAAAGATTAATTCTATTGTCAAGATAAAATTTAACAGTATGTTGTCTGAGATAAAGGTTTTTGACTTCGAAATGTTGTAAAGAAAAATGCTTCGCCAAGGGAAGTATTCTTTTCTTCTTAGTCTTTCCACTCGAACGTAAACACCTTCTTGATCCACTCTTAAGTAAAGAAGTAAGATTCCAGTTATAGACTGCAGGCCAGTTGTTGGCGTGGTACAATAGACTCCGGTGATGAATAACAAAAACTTCCTTTCGATCGTCAGGAGTAATTTCTTCTGACAGGATGCGAGACTAGGCGCCCAAGCTGCAGCACCAAGGAGAATTATCCTCTCTGCCACTGTGGAATAAGGTATCCTTCAATGTTCTTGCTTGATACCCCAGGTTGCCCCGGTTATTCTTGCCATTCTTTGATAGGTGAGGGCAGCCTTCATGCCTTGATGTTTAAAATGCGCATCCAAATTAAGCTTTTCATCGAGGATGATCCCTAGATACTTAATGGTGTGACTTCTTTTAATAGATTCGGTCCCCCATTTTATAGTGGGACCCAGTACAAGTTTCCCAATCAGCATGTATGCGGACTTTCAGGTAGAAATTTGAATTTGTTATTTGTCCGTCCAAGTTTTAAAGATATCAACTGCTTGTTGGGCCAAGACTTTGAGGCCTTCTCTAGTTCCGGGACAAATGTGAAAGATAAAGTCGTCCGCAAACGCCTGGAGATGAACATCAGATGGTAATTCTTCAGTAAGGATTTCGTCGGCAATGAGATTCCAAAACAATGGCCCAGAGCAGGAACCGTGAGACAGCTTTGTTTTTTGACCAGAAAACCGGTCCTTTGTTGGTTTGTAAAACGACCTGTCTGTCATTCAGTGTATCCAAAAGAGTTACTGATGTAGATGAATTCAAATTAAGTTTCTTAAACATTACTCTTTTTACGTGGTATTGAAGATGGTCAAAGGCACCTTTAATATCTAATGAGAGGATGACTGAATATTTATTATTTTGTTTTGCTTCTTGTATTCTTGGAACTTTATAAGAGCATGCTCAATCGACTTTCCTTCCCGGAAGCCAAACTGGAAAGGATGCATCAAATTTTGTGACCGGAGCTGAATGTTTAACCTCTGCAGAAGTAGTTCCTCAAGAACTTTGCTTAATGTTGGAAGGAGAGGATGAAACACTGCCATAATTTTTTGTAGTTAATACCTGTTAATATCTTCTTGAATGGCATGCAAGGTTATATTTTTGTGTTTCCACTATTTCTGTACATGGTGTGACCAAATTTGGTCCTAATCTCTGTATATTCATCATGGAAAAAATATATATTGATAGTAGCTCAGTACATCTATCGTTCGATATCTGTTCTGGAGTTTTGTTACAAAATATGTCCCAAAATACTTTATGTGTAACTGTCCCAAGCTCTGTTCCCTAACATGTAGAAATTCTTGGATGTAGATCAGTACATCTATAGTTCGATCTCTGTTCTGGTTTTGTTACAAAATAAGTTCCAAAGTACTTTATGTGTAACTTTAGAAACGAGAAGTTAACCTGAAAAATAAGCATACATGGTGTATTAACTCAAGATTCTTCAGTAAATTGATAAAAAAGAAAATATTAAATTTCATGCCATTCAGAATCTCAAACGGAATCATTTCGAGTAACATACACTAGTATTATTAGAGTTTTCTTAATATGAAATATATCAAATATTTTCAATAACTCATAAAGATATTAAAACATTTCCCAGTTGCTCTTGTCACGGTTTGCATTTATCGATATTAAGAAGTCGCGAATTTCAAATAATTGAGAACGCATGTGCAGTCTTATGTAATTTTTTAATGATCCATTTTTATCTCAATATACAAGAATTGAAACTGTATGCCATTGTATTATGTGTCAAGGTCTGAAAAGCTCCAACGTCATCTAGAAGAAATATATTTTAAGCAGCCTTATATTCCTAGAGGGGCTGATTTGTTTTCAGGTGACTTATTTTAGAGCTCAAAGGAGTAAACATACACTATGCCCTGTCCACTTTGGTACAACTCAAAACTACGAGACTTACTGTTTGCTCCCCGTATGAATGTTTGTTTAATGATGGAAAGTTCCCATTTACATAGTAAACAGCAGAAGGATTCAGGAAAGGTCTGCCCGAAACGAAACATCACAGTTCAAACAAAGGAAACAATAACTCGTTGTGATCTCGCCTGTCTGATAAACCATTAAAAAGGTGAAGCACAATTTAGTAGGTCTCTTAATGATTTCCCCTGAAAAATAACATGATGATTTTCCGTTTGATCTATTATAATGCATTAGCCTTTCTTGAATAGATTTGAAATATAAAATCAGTCAATTTATAAAAGCGTATCGTTAATACAGAAACTTATGCAATTAAAAAAATAGAATAATCTTGTAATTTCATGTTTTAAAGATTATTTATAAAGTTTCTTTGAACCATAACTAATTCCAGGCTTATTTTGAGTCGGTTTCTGTTTAACTTTGCTTCCGATTTCAATATTTTTTGTACATTCTGGGCTTTTTCATGGTTTTTTCCTAATTTTTTTCTATTTAGGCAATTTTTGTGTTATTGTTTCAGTTTTTGTGACTAAATATATGAAAGTGATTTTGAATTTTCATTATTATTTGCTCAAATTCCATAACCCATATTATTATTCTAACCGATTCTGTTATGTAATTTTCTCTTTATTTTCGGATTTTTGTGCTATAAATGTTTAGTGATTTCGATTTTCAGAAGAATTTTTATACAATTTATATAAATCATAATACCATTCGAAAATCCTTCCTGAATTCGTTCCTCTAAAAATTCCACTGCTACAATAACCAACTTTATTCTAAATCTGAATCAGTAGATCAAATTATAAACTCGAAAATCGAAGTTCATTTCATTCTAGTTCTTTTTTCAGATAATTAAACACAAATTTCTCAAAGTTGTTATTAATTATTATATTTCTATATTGCTAACCAGGAAAATTGAAGTTGTAAGTTTTATTTTAAAATGAAACCATCTCTTGTCTATTTTGTGCACTTTCTTCAGTTGAATATTAATAAATTTAAAAGATGATTTAATGATAACAAATCTGTTTGAAAAAATCTTATGAATTTTTAATCGGACTTATTTTTCTGCAGAATTCATTGATAACGAATCTGTATGAAAGAATCTGATGAATCTTCAATATGAATTATTTTTCTACTTACACTTGTGCTAAAGATTATTATTTTTCTTTATTCTATTGTCGAATGAAATTTAACTTTTTAGTTCATTTTTGGTGCTTAAGATCGTTCTGTGAAAACAAATTTATACTTTTAAAATTAACAATCATGGTTTTATTAGCATTTTCTTCAAATTATAATTGCCAACCAACAATAGTGATGCTAGCTGTTAGTACCATGCTCCTCTCCTACAATTTCAGTTGTACAGTTTTCATTTTCCATTAATTTTTTAAAAAAGTTCAAAGTAAAATTTGGGAAGCCTCTTTTAACAATTAGCCATTCATATTTTAGCGTATGGATGTGTAACTCCGACGTTTTCTAATTTAAAGAGACTGATTAGATTGTCATATCTATTTTGTTTTCTCGCTTCTTTAACATGTTGGTTTACATGCGCGAGAAGTTTCTATAATGTCACTTATGAAAGCAATGAAACATTTAACTAGAAATGAGGTAATGAAAAGTGATGGTAATAATAATTAACGTTACCTATATGCCAAAAGAAACTTTCGATAAAAAAATATTCAAATTTTCCCTGCTATATATTGCGATTTAAACTTCGCTCCAAGACAAAACGGCTCAGATGCATATTTAAGTATGAGGTTCAATATGCAATGGATAACAAATAAACTTAATACATTTCGAAATAAGTAAATAATCGCATGTTTGATTTTTCAAAAATCGGACTTCTAATTTTGTACAAGAAAAGGTAGAAAATCGGGCATCTGAATTTGGACAAAGAGAGTAGATCTTTCATTAGAAATTTTAGCATACCTATTTTTAATTTTCTATCTCTTTTATCTCTCAGATGGTATATTTAATTTTAAGGCTCAATGTGCACTGTGAGACAAGCGGACTTATTCTCTGTATATTTCGAAATAAATAAATAATTGATTATTTAATTTTTTTTGAAAACCGGACTTCTAATTTTTGGATTTAAAACTAACATTTCAGAGAACTAAAGTTGGAAGAAAGGAGTATTGATTATATTAAAAATTACAGCATACATATTTTTCATTCCTTATCTTTTGGAAACGCTCGTAATTACAATATTAAAGGTTTTAAACCCTAAAAATTTATTTGTCCAAGTAAAGAGCAGGTCTTCTTGAAAGATAAGTATAAGATCCCTCAAGAAATTCCGGAATTTGTCGACTCTGTTTACTTTAAAATAATTTAATTTTTCGGCTTATTTCTGATAAACACTTCAGTTTGAAACTTTCCTATAAAAACATGTTTCTGATTTCAAACGGAGAATGTTTTCTGTGATAACTGGCTCACGTTTTTCGTTAGGCGAGTTCAAATAAAACATTTATCAAGAAAAATATTGTTTTACAAGAAATTCTTTCGAAAGTTCTTAAGAAAACTTACTCCGGTCTAACTTCAATGTATAAGCTTTAAAAGCTATAATATAACAAACACACCCTTAAAAGCTTCAATTATCTAACTTCAAGCGTATTTTGAAATTTTGATAAAATGAACTTCGAAAGCAAATTCAGGTTTTTTTTTTCTTCTTTCTGTATAAATAGATTACGATCACGATCATTTCTATAATCTTGGCAATAATAAATATAAACATACATCTTAACTTTGTTTATAAGTTTATGCTTTTAGTACCGTTTCTGAAATGAAATGTTTTGTTATTACCCTCCACAAATCAAACAAAATGCAATAAATTTAATAAAAACCCACTTTTATTAATACACTAATACGTATATATTTATTTTCATTATCTTCTACATTTTAGCCTTTAATTTATCATTTTTATCAGAAATATTATGGAACAACTTTTTCTCAAATTTATCACTAGATGGCTCATGTGTATGGAAAAATTTAATTACATAAATCTATTTATTGATAATTAAGCTATAAAAATATTAAAATAGTGTTTTTTCAATCAGAGCACACAAGTTTTCAAAGTTTCATAACTCTTGGGATCAAAAACTGAGTTTAAATGGATAACAAAATTACATATTTACAAATATGAAGCATGGAAATTAATTAATACTGCTTCACTTTTTTGTCTATTTTTATATTAAAATAATTCTATATTTTGACCTAATTTTTAGTTATCTCTTTATAATCAGCCGGACTATTCTCATCTTGACTTACTTCCACAATGTGGTGTTTCTGTGTTTGGCCTTCTTTTCTAGTGAAGGGAATCCACCATGCAATTTGTCTCTTTTCCTCAAGATCTGAAGATCTCCAATTTTGATGTAAAGACGTCATAGTGAAATTAATTCTCTTAGCTGGTTGCCTTTTTCAGTTGTGGCATTCACAAACACTAATAGGCAGACTGACAGACATTCGACACGTTCATTCATTTGTTCCAAATATTGATAGAAATCTGGAACTCTGATGATAAATCCACACGCCAATTTTTATATGGCCTCCTCCTTGCACTGGCCTGACAGATAGACAAACAGATTTCCCTCTGATTTCGTGCGAAATTTCACACAGATCTATAATTTGGTTGTAAGCCCGCATACTATTTTTTTCCTTCTGCTTGGTTTCATTTTTGAGTTTTTGTGTTGACGGACTGATATAGTAACCATAAATTGAAACCTTACCCTGCCTTGTCATTCGGGTAAAACTTAATGGCCAGCCACATCGACAATAAGCACCCTATTAACGCAAGATATTTTGCGATATCACCACGATGTTGTTACGATATTCTGAAAGCCGCACAACATCGTAAAAACATCGTATGTATATTGTAGAGCATCTTGTGCTAATAGGGCATGGACTCTGCGACGAAACTAATAATAGTCCCAATAACCAATGGCACATTCAACGACCGTTCTATTACAGGGATACGACCGTTATCGCCTGTAAGCGCAGAAGAGCAACACCACAATTATTGCTTTCACCAGGGAGACGAGACCCAGCTTATTTATCCAGAGGCTTCTTATCCATGTAGTGCCCCCGTTGGGAAAGGCATAGGCATCCCGTAGAAATACATATAGTAGGATAGACAGACCAAGTAATTCCAAAATATAATTATATTGGAACTATGAGATACCTAAAGCCATTAGATTAACATCAAAACCCATAGGTGGTATTTTTGGACGGTTTCACATAATCGAATATTTCCTCTGTCCATACTTCGTATACATATTAAGAAAAATTGTTAAAGTTAGATATAATTTAAGCGGGAAAGCTAAAACGTCGTTAAAAGCCTTTAAAATACGTTAAAAATAAGAACTACGGCCACTGGAAAGATATATCACATTTTCACTAATGAAGCAGTCAAGAGCCTTTCATTAACGTTAAACGATCTTCTCAATATTTCGGATGTCTTCAATGTATGACGTCGGAGATTTAAAGGAGTATTTTCAATAACAAGAAGATATATCTTGGAAATTCTCTAATTATAAGGAAGGAAATTTCATACCTTTTCTAAGAAAAATATTTGTAGTTCATTATTTTACACGGGTTCCCGGAAACTGCTACATGCTTAAAATACATCGACATAAACAAACTTGATATACTTACTTCCAATGAGGCTAAGATGTAATTTAGACGATATGAAACGTAAGATTCTATTCCATATTTTCTGTTGATAAAGAGAAATAATTCTTATTATGAATTAAAAGCGTTCTTGGTTTGTGAGGAATGCCTTAGCTAAAGATGAATGGAAGCAAAATAAGTCTAAAACGCATAAGCAATATAAAATTACCAAAGCATTAGTTAAATGACGTGAAAATGAAATAAATGAAATATTTACATTTGTACTATTAAACTGTAAAAACTATATGGAAGTAAAAAATAATTGAAATTTAGAAATAAAATGCAAAGAGTCAGTTTTATAGTCATATCAATGCAACGGTCTTGCATATTTTAGAAATACAAATAGCAGAGTCGCAGAGTTCTATTAACGCTTCGAATTCCAAACGATTCGTCGAAACGAGCTGGAAGAATGGGCGATGTCATGTTGTCGTACCACCCTTAAGTAGAAAGATATAAAACGAAATTTTTCTGTAGTGTATCTCTCCCATACGCGCGCCCACTGGAAATTTAATTTATGTAGGGCATCCCAAATGATAGAGCACAAAATTTAAAGGTATATCAGAAGTACCAGAAACAAGTAATTCTTTCAATATAACATGGGATGGCAAAAGGCAACCACTACCGCGGTATCTTTGTCAGTGAAATAAGTAAAAGAAAAGGACACACCAGATAAAGTCTACAACATAACACCACAGCATACCTCCGAACTCAGAGCCTAGACGGCTCCCTTCGGTTTGAAGGGTATGTGTGAAACTTTATTGAAAAGCATAAGCAAGAAAAAATTACTTTAAGAGATATAAAAACACAGAAAAGGGAACTTAACTATACATAAACAGAGAAGAATATAATGATGCATAGAACAATCCGAATATAAGATAAAATATATACAATAGGAATTATCAGATGAGTGCAGTGAAAGGGTAGAATGTTACTTCAAGTTACATTGTTTCTTATAGTTGCAGCTTCATGATTCGAGGCTGTTAGTGTTGTTAGATGCGATGATAAAGAAGAACAACCTGTTACATTGATGATTATCGTCGCGACCATCCCAAAAATTGAGGGACTGGTTCTTGAGTTCTGTCTTGTTACTTTTACTTAGGGATCGCTGGAATATTAACTGAGAGTTGCTACTCCAGGGTTGGCACTGATGCGAAGGCTTCATTTTTCTAATGAGTTACGGAAGAAGATTTGGTGTTGGCTGGTTGCTGTTTTTAAGCTAGTGTGCTTTGCTGCTCGACTGGGTATTCATCGAATTTCTGGTTCCGGATGGTGGATCTGTGGAAGTGTCTATTTCTAGGTTGTATTCCGTAACGGTGTTGCGTTTTGACTTTTAATTAGGTCTTCGTTTGCCGCCAAGAATTTGATGAGGCGATCTATATTTCGTCTTGAGAGTTTGCTAGATAGGGCGCTCTTCCACCAATGGACAATGAATTGTGGACTTGGTTCCTTGTGGTGATATGATAAAGTTAGTGGACATCTCGTTGCGTTGTTCCCCACATGGAATGCAAATTAGCAATAGCACAGTTTCATGAATAACAACAACATTACATGTCGTAGGCAGGATGGCAGATAATATGGCAAGTAGGACGCAGTATCAACAACAATCCTTTGGTGTATTTATGTTTTCAAAAGACTTACCATTTGAAGATATTCGTATCAGCGCTATTATTCATGCAAATGTGCTGTCCATTAAATGCGTGTTAGGCACTTTAACTGTTGTACGCTTTTCTATAACTTAATCCAATGGCAAAGAATCGTATAAAACCAAAAAGAAAATGTCCATATTAGTTTATGTATAAGAAAAGAGCGAACGAGAGTAGTGGCATTGGGTATAAAATGATTTTCATATGTTTCATTCGATCTGCGCACCCTGATAAAAACTATCAGGTAGTCTGCAAAATGACGTTAATCAACCAACCTTTCATTGGTGGCATGTTTAATAAAATAAACTTTTCATCAAAATGTGAGAAATTTTCTGGAACAATAAGTTTGTAACTATAGTTTTCATTAAAAGTTCAAAACATTATTGGAAACTTCAACAATATTTTTATATTCTCGGACATCAGAATCGATGGTTTAAATCCACTAAAAGGCGCTTTTGAAGCATATGTTTGCATTAAGGCTCTTTGAAGAAATTTAAGCATTCTTTTCTTTATGCGGCTTTAGGTAATTAGACTAACTCGTGATTATATCTGAGCATAACTTCCTACATATTAAGATTCTGAGAAACGATTTCTTACTAGCAAGTTTCTCTTCGGAAATTTCTCTGACTTATATGTAACTAATAAATCTCACGAAGAGTTACGATTGTACGAAATTCATAACATTATATCTATTCTTCAAGCATTGTTTTTTTAAACTAAAATTTACAAATGTTTGAGCATCAACATTTTATTCTTTTTCTTCATTCAACAATTTTTCTGCTCACTACACCTGATTGCTCAAACCTCACTTTTGTGTCCGTTTTGTTTATTCAACAGTTTTTCTAACGCGAAAGGATAATTGTTGAAACTTTATCCTTGTACATCAATGAACTGTTTTTCTACCAACAAGTATGATCATTTGAACTTCATCGTTTCATTCTTGTTCTTCGTTCAAATGTTTGTTTTAATAGTATTATTGTAACGATAAAAAAATATATTCTTCTCAAATCATTGGCAATGGAAACCCATTTGAAAAACAAACTATATTTCTTTTGTTTATTATCACTTACATTTCCTTCAAATAGATATTTTGGAATTTGGAATTAAAACAAAAAAATAAATAAATCTTTAAAGTGTCATTCATTTTGTAAAGAAGCAAATATGAAAATCTGTACAATTTTTTCTTTCGTTGATGTTAAAATAATATTTAAATTTCAGGTAACAAATGTTTTAATATGTATTTCATTAGATACCATCATATTATTGAATTGAAAAATTTGTATCAAATTGTCTAATTTAATGTATGTTACGTATAAAATTATGTTTAAGATAAAAAGATATTTTTATTTTCTCCATGCGTAGATTCCAAGAATTTCACAAAAGCAAGCTACTTTAAAATAAATTTTATTTATTAGAATTTGCAATCACTGATAAATACTCTATTAAATAAGTAATTACTAACGCTACTAATTTATTACTTCTCTGTTAACTAAATAACTAATAAGTAAGTACTTTAACTATGTAATTCTACTTGCTAAGAATCTCTGAAATATTTATGAAACTATTATTGCATGCTATCAATTCGCTCGTAATTTTTGGAAACGTTTTTAAGGTCGTATTTATCTTTAAGCTTTTATTTCAACAAAGATTTGCTTGAGATGCATAAATTTATCTCCATCAACAGTTTACTAAGA
>BGPR01000157.1:1011972-1028799 GCA_013235015.1 Araneus ventricosus | reverse complement strand
AATTTTACTTACACAAATCATTTAACTTGACTTATTTCATGTTTGCAAAATGAGATTTTGAAATCGTTTTTCATTCATGTCCTGATGAGCTAAAGTTTTGAAATTTTGTATATTTGTTCATTCTGGATGACAACACATTATTTTACTGTTTTCCGAACTGCATCATCAGTTAATCGATTAATGAATTTGAATTCCATGCGAAAGGCATTACCAATTTGCTTTGGGAAATCATTTATTTCAAGATTCCATAATATTTATAATACTGATTTATAAATTAAAGAACGAAAAGTTAAGAAAAATTTTAATGAATTTCTATTTTTAACTCACTATTAAAAGTGTGATTTTAAAAACATTTTATTAACTTTATTTTGCTATAAAACATATCCTGTCTCAGAGTCAAAACTTTAATATTAAGAACGCATCCACTTTAACCCTCCGAGTGGCTTAAACGCCTTTTCCCGTTTTTCATGTTCATTTCGAAAGGAGATAGCTCCTGTTTATATGAATATTTTCTTAAACAATCATGTTTACAGTATTCTTAAGATTTCAGAGATATAATTAAATATTAAAAAGATCGCTTCATTTACTTCAAAAGCTATGTTTTCTAACCCGACAGCTAAAAGATCAAAATAATTGGGCTCTCAGAGGGTTAACCTTTTATAAGGCCGTAGTACGTGTACTGTACGTACTACCAAATTCATTTATTTTTAATTGCATTTTTTTAAGGTTACCGTAAGTTCTCGCCATTTTTTCAATAAAACAGAAACAGATATGTGCCAATTTATTTTCTCAAACCAAACGAAGTGTCTGGACTTGATAATTAATTATTAATTAGCAAAATTAAGTAACAAAATTCAATGTTCATCGAATAAGATATATGAATCTCTTTTCTTAAAAGAATCTCAATCCTAAAACCAATTTATTATAACACTACTAGAAAAAAATGGTCCTTTAAAAGGTTAAGACAATAAGGCTTAGATGAAAATTTTAGAATGGAATCCTCAACGAAACATATTTGCACTTTCAAAGGTTGTTCACATGATCAATCTGTTCTAATTTTAACAATTACGATGCATTTTCAAGTTTATCAAGCAATTTTATTTTAACAATCGTAATCAAAGAGAGTCTGACGTAATATAGCCGAATCTCTTCTGCTATGTAATCAGAACAACCCGATCTCGGAATTTTTAAAAGCACAATTTTGCTTTTTCTGAAGTAAGCAAAACCAAACCATAGTAAAAATTAAATCATCCTTTTTCATTATATTTACATTCGGAAACATTTCAAATTATATTATCAAAAATTTAATTACACCCTTTTTTTGTGTATGCGCGTAAATTTATTTTTTGTTATAAGTAGTTCTTCTAGAATGGCGGAGAATCTTTTCACTGTTAATCTATGAATAGATAAATTTTCTGTGATCAAAGGGGTATTTTTTGCCAGAATCCATTTATGCTGATGCTGTCCAGCCGGAAGTCGCCATTAGTATTCTCCCGCGAATTAGTTTCCTGTGCACTGTTTCCTCAGACCTTCTCTTCGTCAGACTTTGCCCAACTAATCTGCACCTGCTCTCCTCCTATGATTTCTTTCTTTCTTTCTTTCTTCCTTCTTTTTTCTGTTGCTATCATAGTCTCGTATAATTTAATTTTTGCCTATTTTCACTCATGTGAGTTAGTGAAAGAGTCGTTTCAAATATTCCAGTCTTATTAGCAGTGTCTCAATGCATTCGAAAATGTATGTGATGAAAATTTTGCCAATTATAGTTTTGTAACCTTTTGGGCGCCATAATTTAATTCCTACTAGGGATAACAGTAGACGTTCAAAGAAAGGGGCTTGATTCATTTAAATACATTTAATCAAACACCAAAGGACACAACATACAGGGACAAACAATTAAGGACAATACATTTCAGGACATATAAAATATACAATCATCAGGGCAGAACACCATGTTTACTCGTCGACCCCAGGACATGGAATGGCCGTTTTCTCCAACGGCCGCTAGGTGGTGAGCTCCGAAAACAGTGTGGTTACAGTTATATTTTTTAAGACCATGCCGATTTCATTGAATTCAAAGCTTAAAAGGAGCCATGATTTATTAATAATTTTAATCCCGCTAATTATCTTTCGTTTTATAAAAATAATTTGCCTGTTTTTTACTAATACTACCCAACCCCCAAATCTATATTTTGAATCACAACAGCTTTTGGCAAGTCATTACAGAAGAAAAATCTAACTCCCTGTTACATTATATATGTAAAACATTAAGTAATGAATAAGAATTGGCTGAATTGTGAATTGCAATCTCTGCAATTACTCTCTGTTGCACAGTTTTTAATAGTGAAATCAAAATCCTTAAAATTGCATCTGGTTCCAGGTTACATGACAGCATACATCTGTACAATTTTTTTTTCATTTTTAACAGAAATAAGGAATTAAATATCGAGGAATATTTTATGTAGGTTACTTTTGAATTTCGATAAACATTATTTATTATGATTTTCGTCATACATCATGCTATGATTTCACAAGAAATGGTTCGAAATTTCTTAGCTCTACGTCTTTTAATTTTGAGGTGATTTAGAGAAAGCCAAAGTAGGGTTAGTTCACCCAGCCAAATTTGGAATGTTTGACGCAACAAAAGACAGCACGAAACAAAGTCTATAGCTTCACATTTACTCAATAATTAAATTATTTTGTAAAATATTTTAATTCCTATTTGTAAAAAATCATTTAGATTCCTGAAGATGGTGATATTTTTTACAGTTTTCACAATGAAACCGAATTGCAAAATCTGTGAACTTATGATTTTGAGTTTGATGCTCAAGAATATATAATTTGGCAATTTAAGTTGTTTAGCTCTAGGTAAATAGAATCAGAAGCTTACTCGTATTTTTATTAACATTACATAAAATTATTAAGGTATGTGATCTTCAGGAATAATAAGGTGTATGTTCTTTGTTTTACATATATTTAATACAAAGGTATGTGTTCTTTTTTTTCCATAAATTCAATACAATAAGGTATACGTTCTTTGTTTTTCATATATTCAATACAATAAAGTATATGTTCTTTGTTTTTCATATATTTAATACAATTAGGTATATGTTTTTTGTCTTCATATATTCAATACAATTACTTTCCTTTTAAAATATAAGTTAGTAAGGTTGTTAAGTGAATATGAAGCTCTATACTTAAAAATTGAATTCATGCTCTCTTTTCATAAAACGTTCATTCTTTTTTGGATAGGAATTACACTAATCTGAATATTAGTCTGTTCGAAAAAGCCCTTATAGCAGATAACAGATATATTTTAAATCTTATTTTTTACAAAATGACATCTTTAATGAAAATGTCATTATGAGAAATGGAATACACTATAGTTTTTATTTTATTTGTGGAAGTGTGGTGTTTAAGCCAAAGTAATTAGCCTTTCTTCATAACTTTATACACCGATGCCTTAATTTCTTTTCTTCTATCATTTTCATGAAATAAATAATGATGATGGGCATAATTACCTTCAAATTACGAGGAAGAAATATGAAACATGCTATTGCATCGCGAATTTTGACGAATAAACATGGAAGTGAAATTCTCGCCTTTATAATTCAGTCTTAAGATAGGATCTTTGGTCTCTGCCAACTGCCCAGAGCGTTACTATTCACGGCTTCCTTCCTAAGCAATAAATTTCCCCTCAACACTTCGAGTAATTCATTAGGGCTGGACAGTTCATATGTCGTGGGATCAGAGATCAGATTTTGGAGATTAGATTAGAAATTTTTGCGAAAAAACATGAATGAGATTTCTTGTCTTTTTATGTCATTATATATTTTATCTATGCTCTCATTTAACTACCCTAACCAGTAGCATTACTATTCCTGGCCCGCTTCATAAGCAATAAATTTACCCATCAAGCATCCAGTGATACATTACACTGGATTGTTAAAACTACTGTCAGGGACAAATTAGTGCCACAATGGGAGTGAAATCCTAATCATGTAGTTGTGCAACAGGTATAGCCTGTAAGCAGAGAAAAAATGTCTGCTTCTACAGCGCCTGCACGGATTATTAAAGGACGGTAGACTTCATTAAGATTTGTACTGAATTACTGACTTAGAGGTATGGAATTTCGTTACGCATGCATTGGAATACAAGTATATAAAATATATCTAAAAATATATTTTAAACTAAATGTAGATTTAAAAGAAACTTTTAAAAAACTGCTTATGATATCTGTGTTGTAGTTTTAAATTCTTGACTTGATGTATAATTATTATAATTTAAAAATATATTTCGCACATATCTGGATATTATTTTGTTATTTAATTTAACCCTTTGAGGACAGGTACGGCGCATAATGTGCTCCACAGTTCACCGATTTCGAAATTGAGGTGTAGGAAATCTAGATAACGAAGAAAATAGAGGGTGAAATTCGGGAAAAAAAATATGTATATTATGCATCCATTCAAACCCCTAATCATATTACACTATAAAAATAAAGTTTTATGTAATTAAATAAGCACAGAGTTGGAAAAAATGGGATGACATATAAAATGCGCCAACCTGATCTGAATGTTCTGAAAAGTTACCTATCCGTAAAGGGTTAAAATTTAATTTTTCAGATTTGTTTTCATGCATATGTACTAAATTTTGTGTAAATTCCGCATGGCCAATGTCATTAGCCTTACTCTTTCTATTTTGGAGTAATCTTGTTCAAAGGATTTTTTTCTAAACATTAATGCCTAAAGCGTGGAGATCCACGAAATCTCGCAGTCGAATTGTTCACGACTACAATACTTATCTTTTGCATTCTGCGTTTACGATAAAGTAATATCACCGGAACATCCAAAAACTCTCTAATTAAACTCATTACCCCTGGCTTATTACTCGACAATCACTCCAATGTTTAGCTTTCCTAAATTCTGGGAGTTGCTTAATGCATCCCCGAGTAGACATTAAAAGATAATAATGGAGCAATCTTTTGCGATTATCTCTTTTTCCATCAGGAGTAAATCTCTCTTTAAGATTGGTATCCGGAACTCATCTTAAAATGACCCTTCCTTCCATGATTGAAGGTAAGCAATCCGATCCCCTCGGAGAAAGCTAGAACAAATAATCCTATATATAGACTTAGTCAATCGTTGTCTTGTGCCTTATTTTTTCCTCTTCTTTTATTTCTATTTACTGATTTTCTCGGATCCTTCCACTACCTTTATTCTCTCTTTCATCTTCACTTACTTTTCTATAGCCATGTATTGATCGGCCAACCCTCAAAGTATGTCAACTTATCTGGGACAATGTAACAAGAATGATAATGGAAGAAGTAGAGACTGGCATCTCTCTGAAGATCGCCAGTTGGCGGTGGTGGGGAGTTGGCTATCGGATGACACTGAAACTTGTAGTGTGGGTTATTACATTTGGCATGCAATATGGGGGAAGTTTTGTTTGTTTATTTAAATGGTGTTTGGCTACTTTCCAATTTGGTTGGAGGAGAGTAAATTGACGCGGCTTTCTGTGTAAAAATGGTGAAATATTCATATGTTTATTGCGAAGTTTTGAATTTTTGATTTTTTTTTTACATTAAGTTGCAAATATGTTAGATAATATTGTTTTTAACAGTTGGGAGTACCATTTTAATGAAGGGAGAAATCTAGATAATTAAAGAATAGAGCAAATTTTCAAAAAGCTACTTTTAATTCAGAAGTATGCATTTAAGTTGAATAAAAGATATTGTAATATTATTTACAAAAAATTCTAAAAATCAATAGGAAATCATAAAATTCTTATTAAACCATATATAGAGGCCGTGCTTTACACTAATATGGAAAGTTAGTTCTGGACTACTATAGTTTTGAAAATGATTTAAGGTAAACAACGTGCAGTAAGAAACCAGACATGGGTTCAAGGGTATAATTTGAAATTCACGAAAAGAGGATTGCTTTTCTCGCAATAAGCTGTAAAAGTAGATATATTTTATTGAATGAATCTCTCATGAATTAGTAGAATTCTTTGCTTCTTATGGCAGATGGTTCAAACGTTTCTACTTTCGCCTGCACTATGTGTAAATAGATCTTAGAAAGTAAAATTCAACGCTTAGTGTTATTTAGGCAGAATATTTCTCATTCCTCCTCGAATGTCCTAAACACACAATCGTGTATTTTTTCTTGAAATTAAGAAGATATTACAGTAGATTTTCTTGCAGAAATTAATTAAATTAATAAATTAGTCACAGAAAGCCTTGAAAGTCATTTTAATGATGAACTTCAATGATCAAAATTCTATGGAAAAGCAATGTCAGTTAAAATCTGTGCTCAAGAAAAGAAAATAAATGGTATTGCATTCCCCAATTACTTTCAGAACTATAAGTCACACCGATAAGTTTAGTAACAAGAAACTTATTTAAAATAGTCTTTCTATTACTTTTATAATGCTTCCACAAATTAATGTTCGTGTGCGGGGCATTTAAATTTTTCATCGGAAAAAAGAAATCAAATCAAATTACGTATAAAAGATTTAAGATTTATTTGCAAACTTCAGTAGTTTTCTTCCGATAAATCCTTCAGTATTCCGAGGAAATATACACAAAGACATTAGGTATCAAATTTTGCAATATCTTTATGCACTGATCGTAACGCACAACAGATATCTAAGTTTAAAAACATTCATTACTTTTAAAACGTAACATCTATTATTTTTTTAAATTCTTCATGCAGACTCTATAGATATTGCTTCAGTAACCTTTTTAAAAAAAAGTTCCTTTCAATAAACCTTATAATAACTAAACAAGGAAACTTTATTATCAATTTCCGAGACGTTGATTAACATTTCTTTTAAATGCAAAATGAATTGCTTCTTAGGTATGGAATCAAGCGACAATCTAATTTGAAATCAAATGCTATGTTGACATATCTTAGCATTTAAAACGAAAACCTTTCTTTTTTAAAACCTTCATCCTCATACAAAAGAGGGTGTTTTGTGCAAGCATGTCCCATAATTGTGTATTTGATAAATGTAAAAATAATTCTGCAGTGGTCGGGAACTCAAATGTAAACCAAAACTTACATAAAATTGTTTTTCCAAAATGTTTATGTTCTTTATTGCAGCCGCTTATATTTAATTGTATATCAATGAACAATGTTGTAGTAGTATAGCACTGAACAGTGTATTTTTCCTCAAAATATATATCCTAACTTTGGATGCTCCATTTATTAAATTAATGAAAAAATTACATATTCTCTTCTTTCTTCTTTGCAGGTAATGTTCTTTATCTTTCTAACTACATTTTTGGTCAAGAAGTTATATCCAAAATATGGAGAGCACATGTGAGTAATATAAATAAAAGAATGTGATCAGTTTGTACCCAGTAATTTATTTCTTAATTCTTCTTACGTTTATACAATAATCAACATATATATGTGCTTTAAATGTATCACATTTCAAAAATTAAAATAGAATTATCTCTGTTGATTCTTCTCCTCTGTAATTACTTCTTAATTCGTCTGTCGTTTACAGTATGATTTACATATACAGAGTGTCCACACTTATTGTGGTCCATCAGCTAATTTCTAAACCGTTAGAGATTGACATATAGTTCAAATTGGAAAAATACTGTAAAGCAAGTGAAGAATTATGATAGGTATATGAGTTGAGTAAATAAACATATTTTTGAAAGAGTTACGAAATTTAACTTTTCATACAGTACTCTGGTCCTATCAATCATGTTTAGTAAAATATTCTTGACAATGTAACATTTTTTTTAATAAAAGCCCCACTCTTCTGCGAGTAAAACTGAGGGAGTTATGGAGCTTTGAATATCGTTTGACTTAGACCACTTTACACCATTTCAATAGCCGTCTTTAAGACGATCCACCAAACAATGCTCAGCACTTGCTGGATGAGGCCGCTGATTGGTTAAAAATCATGAAATTCAAAGCTCCATAACTTGATCAGTTTTAGTCGCATAAAAGTGGGACTTTTTTGTTTAAAATGCTAGAGTGTCAAGCATATTTTTCTAAATATGACTGATAGGACCGGAGGACCGTATAAAAAGTTAGAATTCGTAAATTTTTCAGAAATATATTTACTGATTAAAACATAAAATATAATTTTCCCCTTTATTTAAAGCATTTTTCCTATTGAAACTATACGCCCATTTCTAACTGTTTAGAAATTATCTTTTGAAACACGATAAGTGTGGACATCAAGTATATGTGTGCTTCAAAATGCAGCATATTTCAAAATTTAGAATAGAATTACTTTGGTTAGAGATTCATAATGTTGAATTCAAAATCTGACTTCATGCTGGCAAATTAAAATAATGTAAGGATATAAAAGAAATTAATTCCTTTTTTTATTGGTTAGATTTGCGCTGACAGATGTTATGAAAGTTACTAGAGTTAATCTGTGACTATAAGTGCTTGGTTCGAGATTACAGTAATACTCCTTAAGGTTTAATTCCGAATCTTAATATTTAGCATTTCTAACAACTGAAGTCTATTTAATCCATCTTAAGACACCAGTACTAAAGACCATTTATATAAGTCACAGAATTTATTCTCACCCTAGAATAAAGAATAACAGTCATGCTGCCTGTTGAAAGTCTCTTTCGTTAGAGAACATCTACTCCATCTTTTGTAATTTGAGAAAGCCTGAGAAAGAAACAGGAATTTTTCTGCCGAATCTCCATACATCTCGTTCAATGATATTTCTGATGGGTTTGCACTTATTTGATTTTATTTACATGGATTCATCTCGCTATTCCTTTTTTACATGCTTAAAACACAATACTACATAGTCAAATTTAAAACAATTGGCGATGATTACAAATATTATATTTTAAACCTATATTTTCACCTACTTTTCTCTAAACTCTTAGTAACACATAATTTCGAAAACTCTGGGAGAAAAAGAAAGAAAGTAATTGCCAGAAAATAATATTGTGTGAATTCATTAGTATGATACAAATACATTAGCGTTGACAGAATAAAACATATCTTAAAATTTCAACAGCTATATGAAAGTAAAAATAAGATTAAAATGTATTTTAACAGTAAGGACAGAAGCAGAACTGAAAAGGAAATATAACGTGAGAGATATATCTTCCAAATTTAAAGATTTATATATATATATCTGGTATCAAAAATGAATAATGGAAAAAAATAAAGAAGGAAAGATTCTGTAATTAAATATAATTTTGTGAATCATGGAGTAATAATAAATCAAAATTTAATCGAAAGAATGATCTTATTATTCTCAATTCGTGTGTTCGTCACAATTCAATTGTAGGGAAGGTCGATTTAATCAAAAACGAAATCTTCTCTTAGAGTGAACTTTGTTTATATCAATTGTTATCCAGCTTATACAAACCACAATTCGAGAAAATTTCTTCTACAACATAAAAACATCTTTAAATGAAGTTTAGGTAACAAATTTCATATCATTAATCATATTCTTCAGTGCCATTTATTGCTTTTAAAATTTCATTTATAGGAAAAGAGAAACTTTACTCTAAAATATAATTACCGGAACTAATGTTTTTCAATCGAAAGTGTTTTAAAAAGCAAACTCACTTCCATGGAACAAAAAATTACTTTGTCATTTCTCTAATCTTGTTCTTTGAAAATCAAAATAACTCCGCTAACCGAGTAACGCAAATAGCATCTAAATCTCGTAAGGAATTCGAATGTTGCTGCAGTTCTATTTTGTTTCTTAACAAAATGAAGAAAAAAAGAAAGCCATCGAAGAAGTTGTAGAAATTCTTCTCGTGAAATCCTCTTTTGGCATTGAGAATCCTATTCTCATCCTGGGCCCTTGGAAATGGGAGATTCCAAATCTCTCTCTCGTAAACACAAAAAAGTCAGATGAAGATCCTGTATAACTTTTTTCTCCTTTCTCTTCCTATTCTGCAGAAAGCGCTTTCTTCTACAGTAGAAATCCGAGGGAAGAGTATTATGTTTTGCGTTACTGCTCTAGAACATGTGATAGGAGATGGTGTTTGATCTACAACTGAGGAAAAAGTTGTTCGGCGGACATTTGTAGACTTCTCAGACTACAGATTTGAAGTAACATGATCTAGACAGCATTGCATTATGTTTTCCAGGTTTTCAGCTTTTAAGTACTTGAAAATATTTCATTCAATGTTAAAGATTTTTAATGCAAAAGCTGTTCACTTTTAAATGGATAATGTCAGGATTATCTTAGACAAAAATTTGAATGAAATGAGTTTTCTACATTTTAAGAAGCTAATAAGAGTCATGTCTAAACCTTTTTACCATGAGATAGATAATTTGTATCCTCATTTAAACAAAAATAGGGATTGTGATTTAAAATAACAATTTTATTACTAAAATTGAATTACAAATCTGTATATTTAAAGTTTGTGGTATTACGAATTGAAATAAATATAAATGAAATTTTTTTTCATAGTTTTTTGAAGAGAAAGGCTGTAAAGTAATTGATCTCCACCTTCTGGATTTTGGTCTTTTTAGTATTTTGTTTTATTCAAAAAATCCAAAACAAGTGGTTATATTCTAAAGAAACAATGAAGGTACCTGTTCGTCGTGATAGAAATTTCCTTGTGAAAAAATGAGATTGATTAATGTATATTTGTTAGCATGATATTGCACATTCTGATTATTTTTAGAAGTAAATCCCCTATTGACTTCAATTTTGTCTAGACCTACTGAAAATGAAAAAAATCGTCGAAAAAATCCAGAGAAACGCTTCACTTTTGTCATTTTATACATTTTACAAAATATTCAAATATTACTTGACTGGCATTTATAATTATATTATTCTGGATGCAAGTGCGACTTGATTCACCTTTATAATTACATTATTTATTATATATTTCTGGCTGATTTTGGTCATATTCCATTCTCATTTTTAGTTATTTTGCCATATTTGAAGAGCGTAATACTTCAATGAGATCTCACATTTTGTAAAGATGTTTGTTGGACAAAAAGATAATGATATTTGAATGTAGTTATAACCCACTACACCTAAAATCAAACCAACAGCTGTCCGTTGCAAAATAGACTATTTATATTTCGATGATAATTTGCAGCATCAATTTCTTCCCTCTATTAATTTGCAAAAATAGTTCTATCTTAAAACCTTGTTTCGGAACTGGTTCCTGAATGCATCAGCTCGTCCATTTTGTTCTGCGGTGCCTCCAGACATACTGTTCACTATGCGTTCAAGCCGTCACCTTTTGTAGACCTCATTTTAATAATAGAGAAATTTCCACAGAATTGAATTTACTCATAGAATCTCTGCGTATAAACTTAATTTGATTGTGCGACATTGTTTACTACCTCCAACTGCTTCTCGTTTATATTTTCCTTCTTCCTTGCTCTTGAGGCAAGAGGATTTAATCGTTTGTTTTTACTCGCAGTAAATGTTTACTGTTTATCAAGTTTACCTTTAATTTGACTTATCTTAAAACCTTCTGACAGTGATAATATTAATTCTATGGCTTAATTACGTCAATCTTAAAACTAATCGAACCATACTGCCAAAGTTTAAACCAGAAAATAAATTGAAACAATTCCTTGCATTCCATCCATTTTCACCATAAAACAAACATTCTTCTGTTGGAAAAAAAATGTAGAAAATTCTGTTCTTATTTATCTAAAATTATGCCTCATTTGAAAAGCATATAAAGATTAAGATAATAAAAATTTATTTAATAAAATAGCAAAAAAATAATTTATCGCAGTTATGAAGCTGGAACCAACTACCATTGCACAGATTTTTCCTGTGATTTCAATCCAGTGTTAATTTCTTGTGATTCTTCGAGCTCACTTTTAAAAACTCTACTTATATTTACTTTCGATTAAAGTTTACGTTGCAAATGTGAAGTAACTGCAAATATGTTGACAAAAGTGAACCACCTGCAAATCCGTTAAGCAATTGAATACTTAGAATGCAATTGTTAGACTTAGAAAAATACAAAATTAGAATTTATTTTCGTTTCAGTTTGCAAAACATATGTATTTGGGGATAATTTCCTACTATATAACTTATTTCAGTTATTTATCTCTTAATAGATAAATCGTTGATAAGCGATAATAGTATTTGAAAAAAGAACTAACTCGATTAACTTCATCATGTAAACAATTTCTATTTTGCTGGTGATTTTATGTAGATCAAAAGATATCAAATCAAACATTAAACCAAGTTATTATATCACACAATGCGACAAATTAAATCTTGTGAAAATATGTCCCAGATTTCAAAAAAGTGGATTTTGAACTATTTATAGTGATTAGTAGTGCGCAATTAAATGCTCGTTAATAAATAGCCATTGAAGTGTTTTGTAGACTTTGCTCGTGAATAAATAGCCATTAATGTGTTTGCAAACTTTTTCAGTTAAATCAACACCCGTTCAAATATTTCTATGCATATCAATAGATAAATTTCTGATCTTTGTGGTTTTCCCCCTATTGTTAATGTGTATGAATAAAATAATTTATTTTATTCGACAACAAAGAATTAAAAGTATTACTTAGTACATAAAGAAAAAAATTCATGGTTTTAATTCCTTGTCAAAAATATGAAGTTCAGTTATATCCTAATAAAGATGAAATATTGTTTAATGAAGATTTTTCTTTACAACTTAAGATTATTTAAATTATGATATATAATAAATGCGGTATATTCTAAACAGTATCAGTAGTTATAAAACAAAATGACTTTCACTATTGAACACACACTACTTAATTTTATTACTTTTACTAACTTGTCAGAAATATCAAGTTCAGTTATATCTTAATAAAGATGAAATTTTGCTTGACGAATTTTTTTTCTTTACGACTTAAGAAATAGTTAAGACTGTTTAATTTATAATATTCAGTCAATGCGGTATTTTCTAAACAGCATCACTATTTATAAATCATCAATTACTTTTGCTACTAAGCATTTTATTTTAACATAAATAAGATCAAAAGATTTGAATTCGTTTTTTAATCTATCATTCCAAGAAAGAGCGATCCTTTTTAATCTAAAATTATAGTTAAGATGTGAATGGATTTAAAATGGAAATACATGATTAATTACACGATTACAGTTAGACAATGATGAACATGATGGTTACAGTTTTGAAATAATAATATCGTGGAAAAAATGCAATTTTCAGCAGCAGCTACATTCTAATAATCTTGGTATGCAACCATAATCTATATTAATTTGTTTCAAAAATATGCTATTTATATCAATAGAAATGCTTACGACGTAAAGAAAAAGGAAATTCTGCAACATCCTTAAAAATGGTAAAGCAGTCGAAAAAGAGTTAACAGTTTATATCGCTGCTGCAAATTTCTAAAGCTCGGATGAAATATCCAAAAATAAAGTATAAAATAAATAGATTTCATGTGTCAAATTATTTTCATCCAAAGGATTTTAAGTAATAATTTTTAATGTGTTCGGGCCTTGTTTTACAATAATCGAAATGTATGCTTGATATGTTCATGAATATTCTAATAACTTTTACATTTCTCCCTTACTAAAAAGCTATCTAGTTGATATTGGCATTAAAATTTAATTTAGAAGAGATTTATTTTTATTCAGCAGAAAGTGTTAGTAATATAGTGAACAAGCATATTGCATCAAGTAATTTCATGAAATAAATTACTAGCTTCTTCTAAATTAAATTTTTAAATGTTACAAAAGTTGTGGATGCATTTTGAATCACATAATTTCAAAAGTAGTGTATGCAATTTGAACAATATTATCCTTTCAAAAACTTTAACGTGCATTATTTATTTTCAATTACAAATATAGCTCGAAAAATCAAGAAATATAAAAAAATGAGCAAAATTATTTCAGGGAAATTTCTATTTTCTTACTGTTCGTACTATAAATACGTAAAATGTTTACAAGACAAGGATATTATCTTAAATATTAAATAATTATTTTTATGCTTATATGCTGAGATAGTCAGAAAAATTGTTTCATAAAACTGAACTAAATATATTTTCAATAAAATTCGAGTAATATTTCTAGATGTAATAATGAATTTCGTTTCAACATTTACATTTTATTTTCAAAAACCAATAGATCAATGCTATTCTTAAGTGTCAGAAAGAAAAAGCTAACTATCTCTGAAACTAGAAAATCACCCGTCATGGTTTGACGGGTGCAAATTCTCTCTTCATTCGAGAAATTTCCCGTCAAATCTGACGTGTTTAAATAGATATATATGCGAGAGAAATGTTTAACATTGATTGAAAACGAATAAAATAAACATATGTATTATGACAGGAAATATTTGTATTTACATATTATTTTCATATTTCTTTATTCAAAAACTTCTTGGTAAACAACATTCCGTGTGAAGTATTTTTCGTTGTTTAACAATTTTACTTGTATTTCAGATGTCTTTGTGGAAATTTTAACTTTGCCAAACAATATTATCCAATTATACCATCACGATTGCACCAAATAATTAGATGCATCTTGGCATCCAAACTATATCACGCGCATGATATACCACTGATGTAATTTACTACTTTCTATTAAAAACGGAAATTAATTTGAAATATATGATTAATATAATTTAAAATTTCTCGGGCAGTATTGATCATTGCGAGATAAATTTTATATCAATGGATAGAAAATTTTATTTCACTATTTTAGAGCTATTAAATTTGAAATTAGAACGACAATTACTCTTTTAAATTTAAAATTACTGAAATTTAGGTTCTCTAACAATGAAATAATGCTGTTTAACGTCTCACTGTGCTATGGCGCGAGTTTTATTGATGGTGACGTCAGAGCGTTACCGGAGGATCTGGGCTATTATATTAGTAATTGTATAAGACCTATGTTTCCATCATAATTTTCGTTAACTTATTTCTTTCATACCTGCAGGAGATTCATACTATATTTATATTTAATAACGAGAATATTTACTATTCTAATATGTCTGTTTTCAGCTCACTGTTTCCGATTGACTAGAGCTTTAGGGTTTAAGTCAATTTTTTTAATACTACAAAGAATTTCTATATGAATAAAAATATTTTTATTAATAACCGATGTGAAAACAAAATAATCAATTCTCACACATAAAACAGGGCATTCGAAAAAATTTTAACTACTATACTATAAATACTTCTCTTACTATAAATTTATTAACCACTTTTATAATTTGAAATTTCTTCTAGCCTTTTTTATGAAACATAAATATTACAAATATAACATAAGAACTGAAAATAAAAACGAAAACTACTATACTACTGCTGAATAATAATAACAATAGAATTAATTTTTCGATATAGTAAATCTGCAAATGGTTCACAGCTTAGTTAACGGTGTATTACCAGACAATTTCCAAAATCATAACGAGTTTAATGGATATAAAATTGTAGTTCTGCCTTAATCTTAAGGTAAGTAAAATTTACTCTTTTGGAATAATTTTCTGCATTTTAAATTGCCATTTTTGCATAAGCAAAAATTTGTAGCGCAACAATTTTATCCAAATCCATCTTTGAGAAACTAGAATATAACTTTGTAAAGGTTCAAACCATTTTCTACGCTCAAAACTTTAGAATGGTCTAAACTGCTTCTGACACATTTCATTTAGAAAACATGTCTTTTTGATCTGATGTAAGAAAACGAGCGACTCTCTTTTTCTGGGAGAGGGGACAGGATCTCCTATTTCAGTCTTCTGCGTGGACACTGGTGAAATATCTGATTTGTATCATGTTCAATATCTTTGAAAACATCCCTCTTTAAATATCTATAAAGTCTCCTTCCAGAGTAAAACATAAAGACAAGCGAAGAAAAAAGATACATCCATTCTTGCACATCATTCATCTGAAAAGACTGAGTTTATAGGTTTTTCCCTCCTGCACTCGTTCCTCTTAGTTCCAAGAGATTGGACAATTCTTTTCATCTTTCTATCTTCCCTGCCGACAATTTTTACAGCCTTATTTAACAGAATGAAATCGATTCTTGCTTCGCACAACAAAGACATCTCTTTCTTCAACTTTTCATTTGGATAATCTAGTTTCAGTGAAAAGGTTTTTTGACAATTGAGATACTGACAATGCGTGGTATATCATATTTCCAAGGAAACCAGGATGGGTCAACAAGGTAGATTCAAGAAATTTGAACTGCAAAACTGTATGGCGATATCTTTTCTGATTTTGAGCATCTTCACAAGACCATAGATGGTTTTGACCACAGAGAAGTAGAAGTTTTTCTCTGTGGTTTTGATGAAGATCAAATGGAATTTCTTTGTTCAGGGCATCAACTTGAATTCGTCAACAGGTTTCAATTCAAAGTGAAACCTCTTGAATGAATCGACTTGCATCTTTTATATTCAATTCAGAATTCTACGTTCACAATTATGCAATTTTATGTTCGAAAACAAAATAAAATCTTACTTGATGGCATATTCAGCAATTTATGAAAGTAAAAATTAATACACTCATTTCATTTTATTTAGAAGAGATTCAAATCAAAAGTCAGAAGTACTGAAAAATAGGGATTAAAACTTATACGTGAAATTCACACAAAATATATGAAATTGAAAACGCCGTGGCAAATAATGAAGCTCTTCCCTTTATAATCTAAAAAAATAATAGTTAAAAAATACCGACTTATTATGCAGAAATATTTTAATATTTAATCAAATCTATATAATTTTCATTTACTAAGGTGTTTTATAAAAAATGAAGCGTAAATAGAGAAATATGTATCTAGCAGTTTTATGAGCCGTAGATCTTGAGTCCAAAAAATAAATAAATAAAATTTCAGATCTGCTGCTCATCGCATTCTTTAAAGGTTTAGCCATTTTTCGAATGCGAATTATTTACACGTCTC
>BGPR01000157.1:970746-1011962 GCA_013235015.1 Araneus ventricosus | reverse complement strand
TTTTACATTTAGTCTTAAAATGAAATTTATTCTCCAACGATCAAATATTATCAAAACTGCATAAACAGCGTTTAGATGAAACGTAAATTTAAAGTGTCCATATTTAAAGGATATTTAAAAGGTAAAGAACAGAAAACAGTTTCTGTGTCAAATACGTGACGTTCTTTAAATACTTTTACACACAAGCTTCATTTGTTAAATCGTCGGATCAAAGTTTTAAAATAAAAAACTTCGTCAATGCCCTATTTTGATAATCTTAGAACTTTTAAGTTAATCGATTAGTTAAATTAAATTTTAATTCAAAACTTCTGGTGCTACGTGATAGAGAATTCGAGAAAACTTTTGTTTCAAAATTTATATTGTTTCATAAGTAATGACATTAATTTCATAGCAACTAATTATAATTAATAAAAAAGAAGAAAATAATTAAACAAAATTTCTAGATTTAGATCACTAATAAAATTGTGTTTTTATTATGTTTACGGCATTTAGTCTTAAAATGAAATTATGTCCCCAAAAATGTATAAACGGTCTTCAGTTGCAAGGTAAGTTCAAAGTATTCCATCTTTACCAAATTCCTAAAAGGTAAAAAACAAAAGACAGCAGAAAACAGTTGCTGTTTCAAATACGTGACATTCTTCAACTATTTCCACATATCCAAGTTTTAAGTGTTCAATCTTCAGAACGAATTTTTAAAACAAAGAACTTTGTCAATACACTATTTTAATATTTTTAGAACTTTTCAGTTAATCGATTGATTAAAATTGAAATTGAGAATTTTGAATCAATTCGAGAATACAGAATTCGAAAAAATTTGATTTCAAAATTTCATAATAACAGTAATAATACATTATAATTAATGAAAAAGTGAAAAATAAGTAAAAAAAATTTCTATTCTTTAATACACTAATAAAAGTGAGATTTTTAAATTGTTTCATTATGTTTACAGAATTTGGCCTTAAAATGAAATTATGTTCTGAAAGAATTAAATATTATTAAAGCTGCATAAACGGTCTTCAGTTGCAAGGTAAATTCAAAGTGTTTTCAAATTTCTTAGAGGTAAAAAACAGAAGGCAACAGAAAACATTTCTGCTTGAAATACATGACATTCCTCATCTACTTGACTAAACATGTGTTTTTTACATTCAATTCAATTTTTAATTGCCCTTACAATATGCCATTTTATTTTCAACGACTCGAGATAAAAATATGGATTATCATTTTCACACTTAGATTTAAAATGAAATTATGCTCTTAAAGAACCAAATATTATCAAAACTGTAGAAACGACCTTTAGTTCTAAGGAAAATTCAAAATGTATTCAAATTTCTAAGAGGTAAGAAACAGAAGACAGCAGAAAACAGTTTCTGTTTCAAAGTACGTGACATTCCTCAATTACTTTGACTGAAAAGGTATTTTCATTTCGTTAATTTTTAATTGCCCTTAAAATCTGCCATTTTATTTTCTACGACTCAATATAAAAATATGACATAGCTTAATTTTACATTTAGTCTTAAAATGAAATGAAGTTCTAAAAGAATCATATATTATCAAAGCTGCATTAACGGCCTTCAGTTCAAAGGTAAATTCAAAGTGTGTTCAAATTCCTAAGAGGTAAAAAACAGAAGATAGCAGAAAACAGTTTCTGTTTCAAATACGTGACGTTCCTCAACTACTTCCACACATACAAGCTTTATGTGTTCAATCTTCAGAACAAAGTTTTAAAACAAAGAGCTTTGAGAAAGGGCCATCTGGGTGGATTAGCTGTGTGAGATAGCACGACAATTTAATGCTACATTGCCCAAGACTGCGCGCGGAAGGAGTAGCCTTTTCTTTTATCCTACAAATTTATTTTAAGACGCCAAACTCGAGTTTTAAGTGGTTGAAAGTTTCAGACTGGGAGGAAGTAACATTCGTTCCTTGTTAAACAAAGATAGAGAGAATTTTTTTAGTTCCTTATGCAATTGCTTAAGGAACTTAATTTTTAATGTGATAAATCCTGTTTGATTGGAAGTGAGTAGGATGAATTTTTTGTCATGAAGTAAATTATAGGATCTCTACGGTGCTTGTTTGTGGGTACTGAAATAAATTATTTTACTACGAATTTATAGATATAAATTTTTGTGATGTTTATAAATGCAATGGATTTGTATTTCATGTGGCAAGTCCTATTTGATTGGAAGTGAATAGGATAAATTTTTTATGATGAAATAAGTAATAGGATCTACGCTCTACTTGCTTGTTGGTACCGAAATAAATGATTTTGCTATGAATTTCTAGACATAAATTTTTGGGATATCTATAAATACAATGAATTTGTATTTAATGGGGTAAATACTATTTGATTGAAAGTGAGTTGAAGGAATTTTTTAGTATGAAATCCGTTATAGGGTATATGCCAGGCTTGTTTGTGGGTACTGAAATAAATGATTTTGCTATGCATTTATGGATATAAATTTTTGGTATGTTCTATAAATGCAATGGATTTGTATTTAATGTGATAAATCCTATTTGATCGGAAGTGAGTCGGATGGATTTTTCATGATGAAATAAATTATAGGATCTATGCTGTACTTGTTTGTTGGTAACGAAATAAATAATTCTGATATGAATTTATAGATATAAAATTTTAGGATTTCTATCAATACAATCGAGTTGTATTTAATATCATAAATCCTATTTGATTGGAAGGGAGTGATTTGATTATTTTTAGCATGAAATAAGTTGTGGGATCTGGGCTACACTTGTTTGTTGTCTCTGAAATGTATGATTTTGCTATCAGTTTATAGATTTCAAATATTGAAGAATTATATTTTAAATATTTTGGTTATTTTAAATCTGTAATAGTGCAAAGCATAAAGAATTTTTTTAAAAGATGTTGACGCTGACAATTAAAGAATAGATTTTGAAAAGGCATTGATCATTTACTGTTAATCATCACGCATAATAATTTCACTTCCGAGTTCACTGTCAGTTTTAACTAAATAAACAACAGCACAGGCTTTGAGATTTAGACTTTCATCTTATGTTTTTATGCTTAGATAGCCAAATGAAATTGTAACAAATGTTAAAGCGCAAATCATGAATTCTTAATGCAGAGACGGGGTAAAAAGAAGTACATAAAATAGGAAAATAAATTGATGCAAAAGTTTTTGCTGCTACTGGATTTTTGAACATTGTTCAAATCCAGTATAATGCAACCTGCATTTCGTATATTCAATTTTTCGCTCAGCGAAAGTTGTGAAAAATCGATTATTTTAAGGTCTGCAACGTTCATCGTTTCTTAGATACCTCTAAAAATAGTGATCGATTCCCTGTAATAAAAATTTTAACCGAATAATATTTTAGAAAATTATCATCAAATTTGTTTCCGAAGAGTGAATTCTAACAATAGAAAACGAATATTTAATAAATTAGACGCGTTTCTTCTAGGTCCATCTTATCCAATGGGCAAATTGAGTTCTATCTCAGGGGCGCCAATGATACAAAGACGAATAAAAATTTGCGATACTAATGTTATTTTAATTTTGAACCAAAATATCTATTTTAAAATTTTTTAACATGCTAAAAGTAAATATATTGTAGGGGCTGTAACTAGACAGACATCGATTTTTTAACGTGACATAAACATGTAGATATCATTTCAAAATATTCATAGATGCAAAGTATTCAGAGGCAATCAATGAGAAAAATCCTAAATTCTGCGTGTAATAGAAGTTACCTACAATACGGAAGCTTACTTGTAAAATCCTGTTTCAAAGAGACGCTGGTTTGCAAAATTGTAAAGCGTTAATCAGAGCAAAGGTTAACTTTTTATTTATTTATTTTTCTATTTTATTTTATTAATTTATTTATATTTTTTGCTCATAAAATATTGTATTAGGTAGATATTTTCGTTGAATCACAGGCTCTAAAATTCTTAATTAGAGTTCTAATGGGTCGCCAAATTACTTTAGGCCAGGACACTCATATTTTTTAAGACTGGCCTGGTTTCTGTCGCAGCAACATCAAGCGAAAGAGAAACCCATTACACAGCTTTTGAGAGAGAGCGAAAGAACGCCAAATGAGGTAGTCGCGCGCCAAGCGAGAGCTGTAAAAACCGCAGCTAGTAGTCCAGTCATTAGGTGCTAAAAAGGGATGGTTTAAAACAAATTCTAGTGGAATCGTAATTTTTTGCTCCTATATGTTTTTTTGGGGTGCTAATTACGAATCTGACGTTTTCCACCAAAATGTTTTGTTGGAATTTTAATTATAACCAAAAAACATGAAAAAAATGGACCTTCCCCTAGTTTTTTCCTTATAACTCAAAAATTATCAACTTTTTTCATATTATCATCATATATCAAAATAATCAGCACAACATTTCCTACAATTTATGTCTACTATAACTATTTTTCTCGTTACGCTTACCGTTTAAGCGCTATAACTCGTTGAAGTTTGGTGAATGTTTGACTTACCTGATAGCACGGCTTGAACAACAACAAACCATCCTATCTGTATGCTCGAAATTATCTATCTTACTAAATAAATTTCTTCTTAATTAATATACTTTTTCTATCGTAGTTCTTTTCTCAAATAAAGAATTTATCAGTTATATTATGAATATACTAACATAATCTGCACAAAATTCATTTTAAATCTTTCTACCCCTGGTATTACCTGGGTTTCGCTTTCGCTGTTACGAAGTAAACAACAGAGTAAATCTCAAGAATTTTTTAATAATTTAGGAGCCTTCAACATAGTCCTGTTATTGTACCATACCTGCTTTATATTTCGTATTTCTCCCCGTCTTGGCAAATGCATTCGTCTGTCTGAAGCCCTGTTCAGCCCTGTTGAAGAGTCATTAATGAAAAACATGAAAACATTTGGGGGTCTCACTCATGGCCGTGGTGTCAGTGATAGTGTACTGGCTAGGTGGACGCAGGGAATGACAGCGCTCCAACATATTTGTGATTGAATTGAAAAATTCTGTGGTGTTGATTTGACCGGCTCTTATCAACATTTGAAAATCAGTGACTCAAGAGTTCAGCTAGATAATGATGATTGCAGGAAAATGGTGAAGTGGTTCAAGCACTATAATCCTTTCCCAGAAAATTCTAACTTGATTTCAATAAATACTGGCGTTGTTGGAGATTCAAGAATCAATTATCACATGGCCAAAGAGTAAAGTATTCTTGGTGTCAAAAGAGTAGATGGAAGTAATTCTTAATGTAAAATTCAGAAGAAATGACAGAGTGCAACCACTAGCTCTGAAACGGCACGAAATTTTATTTATACAAAGCTTTTAAGCCATGTTCACATGATTTTAATGCTGAAAGCAGTGTGTATATTATTTATGGAGGCTACTTGCTGCACAGAGTCATCTGGAACAGGGGTTCAACTTTTTCATCAATTTTTGATGATTATGTAACATATGTTCGTACAAAGAAAAAATCAACTGCTCTAGTCATTTTCGATAGGTATCCTGAAAATGAAACAATAGAAGGCACTAAATGTGCAGAACGGGCCAGATGAACATGGAAACAAATGTCAAGCGAAGCAATGTTTGATGAAACGATGATACCAAAAGTTTCTCAAGAAATATTCCTGGCTAATCCGAAGAACAAGGATCGACTCATCTCCATTCTGATGACCAAGTTCTTCTCATTAAACATGGCAAGAAGGGAGCACTGTAAATTGTAGCTGTAGGAAAGCCAGACAGTTTTGTTCAGTGTTGTGTCTTCATTGTTGGGACAACTGCAATAACAGGAAGATTCAAGTAATTAATAGTAATGAGGATGAACCAATATTCCCGATCATTTAGTTGAGGCGTCTTTATCTTTGCATATCGAGGAAGGCACAGATGATCTTCCAAAAGATATTGGACCATAAGCTTCAAAGCGAGCACGATAAAGTGAAGAGACTGGGTAATGTATGTTGATACCAAGACAGATTGTAGATACTGTAGATACCAAGATCAGATTTATGATTGCAGGTTGTATTATTATTATTAAGTTATGACTTGTAAAGTGTAGGATTTTATCTTTTTGTGTCTAGATACCAAGTTATTTAAATTAATTAATAGAAATTAATAAAGTTTAATTAAAGACTAAGCTAAGAACTTTTAGTTGTTCGTAAATAACATTTATTGTGAAAGTGGCTCTAAATTTCCATCAACATCAGCCTTTTTAGAGGTAATCAAGGGATTTTATTCATAACTAGCCCGGCTTTTCTCAGGACTCAATTACTTTCATATCTAATATAACAGATGAAAAATTTATTTGCATAAGGAACATTACGGTAGAAAAAGTGTATTAAAAAGTAAAGCGTATTAATAGTAAGATAGTAAATTTTAGTGCATACAAGTAGGAAGATTTGTTATTGTTCAAGCCGCGCTAGCAGGTAAGTCAAAATTTCGCCAAACTTTAACCAGTTATAACGCCTAAACGGTACGCGTAACGGAAAAATAGTACAGACAAAAATTGTAGGGAATTTTGTGCTGATTATTTTGATGTATGATGATACTATAAAAAAGTTGATCGTTTTTGAGTTATAAACAAAAAACTGGGGGAAAGTTCATTTTATTTCATGTTTTCTGGCTCTAACTAAAATTCCAACTCAAATTTTTGGTGGGAAACCTCAGATTCATAATCAGCACCCCCAAAAACATATAGGAGCAAACCATTAAGACTCCACCCGAATTTGTTTTTAAAAAGTACCTAATGACTGGTCTACTGGAGTACATCCAAATTAAAAGGGTTAAAGGGTTGCTTTTTTCCCCTATTCAGCTCTCAGCTTCACTTAGAGGGCAGATTTTGATCCTTAGGAAGGCCAAATTTCTTTGCAGCTCTCATTTGTCTCTCTTTTAGTGGATGATTGATCTTCTGTCTTCTTTTTACATTTTCCATTACTTTTTGCCATTTTCATTGATCATTGAACTCTCAAATTGCAAAAGTAAGCTAATAAGAATACAAACGAAATTACAAGATTTTATAATTTCAAGGGGACTGATTCTCTGCAGCCCTAATGGACGAAACGACACTGACTGAATATATAATCCAATCTTTCGCATCCAGTGGGCATTAATTCACAAATCCCGATAATTCATGTTTACCGCGAGTTTCTTTCCACTTATTCAAGCAAAACATTTTTAAACGAAATTTTTTTTATGCAATTCAAAAAAATAAAGCATTAAAGAGTATTCTTCATAGAACTCTACTCTCTCCAGATTATTTTCTCTGCAAATAAGTTTTAGTACTCTCAAAGTTAGCTCTTAATTTTGCAAAAAGTACAATTCAACAAGTTAGTATATACTAGTATTAGTGCATTAACTGCTTCGAAAGATGTTCATATTAGAAAAGGTATCGTAAATTCTTTCCTGTCAAATCAGTTCATATCATAGAAAATCTCATTCATGCTTTCGTATCGAAAGCTCGTCAAGAATGAAGGTTGTCAGCAAGGTGAACAAATCCTTTTAAAATATACTCCTGTCACTGAAATGTAGACAAATTTAATTCACAAAACCATTTGTGCAAGAGTTGCAACAATGAGAATAAACCCTTATAATATTCGACGTTACATTTTAAGTTCCTCTCATATAAGAAAGAATTTGAAGTAGATTTCGCCGTCGGAAACTTTCTGATTCCCTTTTTTGAGGCTAGTGGGGTCGAGTGACAGGTTTATTGAAAATTGGATCAATTGAAACTGTGAGAAATCTGGACATTTAAATGCAACAAGGCGCCTCCATCGAAAGGAATATACGAAGAAAAGAAGAAATGGAAAATGGAAAAATGGCTGAATTTTGTACCGCGTTTCTCATTCGTAGAAACAATAAACTGAATTAAACTTTTCCCTTTTCCCCCTTTTTTCCATAATATTTCACCGAAAACGCTTGAGCAAACAGTCGGCTAAAAAGTCAGTTGTTTCTTTCTTGTTTGGGGAAGAAAAGCTATTGGGTTCTTGGTTATTTAAATTTACTAAATGTTCGAACAAATTTTAGATAATCTTAAACTATATTTTAAAATGTGATTGAGAAGTTTAAATTATTTGTCATTCATTATGTTTAGTTTAGTGAAACATTCCATTTTTGAAACCACAAGATGTCTGTCTATTTTGAGATGTAACTCTTAATTTATTTTCTTGTTCTTGTTAAATCAAACATCACCGCATTCTCCAAAGTCAGTCTAATGCGGAAGGATAATATATGACTATACACTTAACTTGCATGAGGTACGTATACACATCTTAACCCTATGACTTCTTATCCTGCGATTTCCGCTGGTAGGAAGTAAGTCTATTTTCTTCTGCATCCTGCGATTTTCGCAAGCTCATGTGTTTACTTTGTACTATTCTAGGATTGAATTATATTATACTAATAAAATCTTGCATATAAATGACAATTCGCTACGTTCAACGGTATTTGAACACGTTGCATCTAAATACTGATTTTTAAAAAATCGGCAATCAGAGGGTTTGTGGATTCTGTTAGAAATTACGAACCATGTACTCCAAAATTGCGGTTCAAGAAGATTTGACTTCTCATTCATTATGTATGTAAATTTAGAATAGTATCCTTAATAAGATAAACATATTGATTCTTAAGAAAAAAATATATAAGAATTAATTAATGTATCTATTTTTTGTTATTGAGACACAGAAAGTCTTGAAAATATGCATTTACAGCAATTAATTATTGAAATGTATCGCTATAAGTCTAGTGTATGGTGTTAACATCTTCCGAGATTTCTGCATACTGAAGTGCGTACGGAATTTGGTGATTGTTTTACATAATGTAATAAATCTAGAATTTTTTTCCTTTTTTATACGCCCTTTTCAATTCAATTTACATATTTTTCCTTTCGTTACAAAAAAAAATTAAATGAATTTTTCCTTACAATGGAGAAATAATGAGTATTTCTACGATGAATATCCAAATGTTATTCGTTAATGTATTCGGTTAAATAGCTTTTATGAGAAACTTCCAAGATCTTAATTTTTATTACTGGTCTTATTTCATGATCAAAAAATTCATGCCGAGACGGAGCTGTTCTCCAAGAAAGACAACATTCATCAATCGCTATCCCATCCCATTTTCCTTTATGATTGTCATTATTTTGGCGTGCGGCCTACCTAGCAAATCGAATGGGTTGATCTCTTACGATGTTGAAATTGAATCATGGAACTACTCAATGGAACTTTAGTATGCCCTTGTTCACATGCCATGAATAATGATGACTCTTTGAATATCAAGAATCGAGGAATATGGATCGAAGTTCGTACCACTTTAGTATGCCCTTGTTCACATGAGGAATATTTTTCGAAGTTCGTATCACTTCCTGGCTCTTTGAATATTATGAATCGAGGAACATGGACCGAAGTTCGTACCACTTTAGTAAGCCCTTGTTCACATGACATGGATGATGATGACTCTTTGAATATCATGAATCGAGGATCATGGACCGAAGTTCTTACTTTATAATCAATGTATGAGATGTGAATCACACCCTAACCGTCTAACTTATGAACATACAAGATTTACATATCTGTTGCAAACCATATTAGTTGCCAGAATATCCCATAACATTTCACTTCTTAGAAGTTACTCGAGAGATCACGATTCTCGGCATCCCATGAATCCACTAACATCGACTGTGGTCCGAACCCGAGAACTTATGGATGTCACTTTAACCCGACAAATTCCAAACGGAAAAGATTTAGATTACTATAAAAGATTATATTTAATAGAATGGCTCATAGCCTTAAACATCACATATTTCCTTATGAAATTGACTTGTCAAATAAGTGTTCTTAGAAATAAAGTATTATGAGTTTAGACTCTTTATACCCATAATTTTAAGTATACCTTAAATCAGGTAAGTGATTATTTATCAAAATGAAAAATACTTCTAAATTTGGTTCTGTAGTTTTCGAAATTTTAATTATCTTTCTCGAGAAATAAACTGGCATGTCTAACCTATTTTATCCTTATTTTTGTTTTGTCCTTAAAAGTAAGACATTTGAAATGGTCAATTTTTTTTCTTGCCTGTCATATTCTTTTAGTTTGTTTGCTGGTTAATAGAAGGTGACCTGAGATGACATTACCAACTTTTATGTCAGTGAAAAAAATAATTGAAGAAAAAGAATTTTTCTTCATTTCTAACCTCAAAATGTCAATTCTTCAAACCGTTATTTTTATATTTCCCCTCTCTCTATAAATAAATAAAAGATAAAAATAGGAAAAAAAATGAGCAGATATGAGAACAATTATTCTAACGAAAAATACACTTCTATAGCATTTAAAAAAATCAAAGCATCTTATTTGAAATCACAATTATTTGTAAGAACACACACACATTTTCCAACAGGATTTTGTTACTGAAGTTCTTCGTCATAAATTGCGGTTATTGATTTTCTTCCACTATCTGTTTGATCTAATATGTGTCGCTTTCTCTCTCCTAAATCGATACAAACAAGGACTTAAGCATGAAGTACTCACAAAATTAATCGGAAAATTTGTTCCTACATTGCACGATATTTATTTTTCTAAGCAATTGTTAAAATCAGCACAAATAAGGGTATGAGAATTGTGTCCTGAACTTAAATTATTTAATATAAAAACGATAATTCATTAGTTGGTTATTATTTAAAACTATCATTCAAAGAAATTAAACTATTGAATCTTCATTAAAAGGCTATCTAATTTCAGTAAAAAATGTAATAATTAAATTGTTTTATTTAATTATTGTTAAATAATTCAAATTTAATATTAGAAAACGACCTAAATATCGGAAATGCAATTATACAGGGTGTTTCGAAACTCATGGGCAAAAATTTAAGGGGTGATAGAAAACATCTAAACAAGCAATTTTCACCAAACAATGCATGGACAGAAAACAACTGGTGAACCGCTAGGATGTCTCCGTTACTGTCGCTTGAAACAATGAAACACCAAACGGATAGAGGAGGTACTAAATGATTTTATTTATAGCATGTGTTGCAAAATTACAGAAACTGCTCAAAAGAAGACATGAAGGTTGTGCGTATTAGAAATGCCTTCGCGAGTAAAGGTGCTTTCATCCGTAAATAACACATGTGCAATAAAATCAGGCTGCGCTGTTAGCTGTTGCAAAAACCAACGTGCAAACTCGACACGTGGCGCATAATCCGCAGATATGTAGGCTTGCACTTTCTGTACATGGTTGGGATGTAATCCTTCGTCCCGTAGTACTCGCCAAACAATCGAGTGGGGCACATTTACGGCACGGGAAACTTCTCCCGTGCTAATATCCGGACGATCTCCCACTCCTTGAAGAATGTCCTCTACAACTTGTGGCGTCCGCACACTCTTGCCACGCCCTATATCATGCATGCCGGTGACAAAGGATCCCATTTCACACAGGCACCGTTGCAATCGCTTGAACACTTTTCGGTCTGTCACGTGTCTTCTCGGTGAACAATGCCTCTACAGTCTTTCGGTTTCCAAATCATTCCCAATCGCAAGACCATACATAAAATGCATGTCCGCCTTTTCCTGATTACTATACGTCGACATGCCTTCAGAAGTCCACTGTAGAAATGACCATGTGTAAGAAAACTCGCTCTTTATGTTTTCCATTACAACGCCGTCTAGCGGTTCACCGCTTGCTCTCCGCCCATGCGTTGTATGGTGAAAATTGCTTGTTTAGATGTTTTCTATCACCCCTTAAATTTTTGCCCATGAGTTTCGAAACACCCTGTATAATACTGCGATGGTTGAAAATCAACGTTGAATGCAAATGAATCGCTAGGTGTAAAATAGGAAAAATTTTAACACAAAAGTAGATTACTTGTTTTGTCTGTGTTTTGTATGATCTACTTTTGGAGCACCTTACAGTTGACGCAAAAGTTTTGCTAAGTTATTTAAAATAATCAACCGCATTTGGAATTCATGATAATTCTCCTTTAATTGATTTATAAAATAGGCTATTATATCCTACGTATGCGTAATGCCCAAGTAACACAAGTATATTATACAATATTGCTTAAAATTATATAGTATTCATAATCTGCATTTATATAATTACTTTATTTTTGTAACTTCATGTTTGATACTATGATCTGAAAATTAATATGTTAAAAGTATCTGGTTACGAAAGAATAAGATTATTGTTTACTATTTTCGTAAAGTAATTCTCGATAATTATTTTAATTGAAATTGTTTACAATGATTTTATCATTATCACTTCCCTTAGTAAACAGCGCTTAACTTGCAGTGAATTTCGAACCCATATCTATTTTGCTTGTAATAACGCACCTTAATTCTACTTAGTTTGCTGAAATTTAAAGTTCTAAGGAACGTAAACATGAACATAAGAAATTTAACTATGGTTTTGTTTAAATTCGTTTGAGAATCGCGCTGGAAGAAAAAAGAATATGGAGGCCTTTCTAGGAGGATGACATTTTTTTTTCTCTTGACCGAATGAGATCGGCAATAATTTATCCCATCTTTTGATGGCAATTTTCGTTTCTTTTTTTTACTACGGATTCAAAAGAACTTTTTAATGAATAGGGGATAATAGCCTTTGCAGCTGAAAATCTCCAAAACCTCTTTTTCAAATCAAATCAAACTTAAATATAATATACAGTTTTGGAGATCACTGACTGTTCTTATGAGCTCAGCACATTACAATCTAGAAAAATCTAATTTTCATTTCTGAATTTTTATTACCACATATAATTACAGTTTAAATTCTTTATTCAGGAATTCTAGAAATGTAGAAATAAGAAAGTAAATGTTTTAAAAAAATATTTGATATTGAATTCAAGCCAGAAAATTTATTAAAAAAATGAAACCCTAAAGTTTTTCTTTGCAATCTAAGTATGCATTTAAAACTAAGTTAGTGCAATATTCTTTCTATATAAATGTTTTTTCGGCTTTGTCTCATTGAAAGCCGCCATTTAAATCGGTCTTCTACGAGTATAGTCCCTAGGTAAAGACTTTTAGAATCGAACTTTGAACGCATCCTCGAGCTGAAGTGGCCTAGTGCAGAGCAATACGCGAAGGGGCGAGACTAGCCCCCTCCAAAGGTGCAAGCAGAGGCGGGGGACGAAGAAATGACCACAAATTTTAGTAGCTAGGTCGGCACGATTTACTGCGTTAACAAAAATGAAATCAAAAATTAGCCTTCTGTGGCTGATGATGATGAAGCTGTTTGAGATATATGTTCGCTTCTTGGCTGCTTTATCTCAAATTATCCTTAGTTCAAATTCTGAGATCGCGAAACTTAGAAAAATTGAAAAAGTCAATGAAAAATTAAGAAAACATGGTCTGAATCAAAGATTATTGTGGATATGGCGTAAAAACTTTCGAATGGCGAAAACCTTCTACTTGGATTGTATAGAGAAATTAAAAATCCATGGCAAAGAAGTGGGAGGCAGCCCATTTCCGCATGAAAAAAGTTTCTTTGATGTTCAAAGCGTTGACATTAAACAAGAAAATGCTCCAGGGTTTCTTAAACTTTGCATAAGGTGCATAATAATGGAGATGCGAGATGTAATCTGAAAAGTTTAGCTTTGGTTGTCTGTGGCTGATTAAAAATTACTGAAGTACTTAGTTGTAGTACTTATAGTTAGCTAGTAGCTTCACTTCACCTTACTCTGGGTTGAGTCGGACGAGGATAATTTTTTAAATACAAGAATATAAAATTTGCTAAATATGTGTGATAAAAAAGATGCAGGAAGGTAGTTTGTCCTTGGGGCGTCAAAGAGAGGATGAAAAATTCACGAAAAGGGGTGTGTAGCTTTGGTAGTTCTGCCAGGGGATCAGAATCGCTTCGGTTTGGTTTTGGTCTAGTGTTAAAGCCTCTGCTTCGATACCAATTTCCATCAAACCTGTCACATTCTCTTATTAGCCATAACAAATTCGTCATAGTCACTTGATCATATTCTTATAAGCATCAGTAATTTCCAAACAAGAAACTTAGGATGTGATAACTAGGTTGAAGAGTCTGGGGCTGAAGACTAATTTCACTGGAAATCCACCGTATTCGTGGACAAGTACCAATCCTTGAAACGTTCTTACTTTGGTTTGGTGTGGAAATTTAGACAGCACTGTGCCTCTTAGTCGTCTCATCAAGATGGATTCAGAATTCCAAATTTCGTCCTAAATGAATCCTACTAGAACAATTTCTAACTAATTTATTAAAATTGGAATTTTGTCTGTCTACGTTCGTTCTACATTTTTTTTAAATTATTAATCATAAAATTTTAGAAAGCTTCCAGAAATATTATAATTAAACCTACATACAATTCAGTAGAAAATACTATGGCCTAATGATATCTAGAAATCAGCTATGTCGAAAAGATCACGTTTCAATTAAGGTAAAGAAATAATTCCTTCCTCATTTTTCAAACAGTGAAATGGCCTAAAAAGGATTAAATTAATATGATTTTTTCAAATTACCATTTTCGAATCCTATGCATAAAAGGAGATTTAAACTTCCCAAAATGGTAATTCTGAAAAAAGTGCACTGTTACAGTACAATCAAATTTAAGTTTTCAAATATTTCTTCCAATTCAAAATGATTTAGTTCTTTTACTTTAGAAATCGATATACCATAAATCTAATGAATTAAATCGCTATTAAGATAAAATACATGAACTACTCATACATTTAAATTTGTATTTTAAAAATATATATGAATTAGAATTACAAATAAAATAGTATTGATACATTATCATCTCAAAACATTCTTATGCTTTACGACGGAAAGCTACAGACAATCGATAAATGCAGAGTCGATAACATAACTTCAATCAGCATCTTCAAACATTAAAAAACTGGATGAATAGTTAATGTTTTACATTTTCGCGTAACTAGTGTTTAATAATGCATGCACGCCTATGTGTGAGGGAATTAAAATATTTTTATTCAACAGATATACCTTACAGAAACACTTTAAGTTTTATGGAAAGCAACGAACTTTTTCGTGAGCAGCCTACATAAAAATGGAATGCACTAAAACAAATATTAAAACTCAGTGAAGTGAATAAAGACGGGAATAAACGGTCATAAACTAGCTCACATCATGCAATTTTAAGCTTGACGGAAGTTGTAGCAACATTTTTATACAGCAGTTTTGTGTTTGTGTTAGCATTTATTCAGAATGTTTTGCATTTTTATGCTGTATTAAGCAGTCGCATTTTTAGAAGCAAGTCTTTAAACGAGATGCCAGCAATTTTTAACTAATTATTAAAATTGGAATTTCGTCTGTCTGCGTTCGTTTTGCCTGCGATATAGAGAGAAGCGACGGATTTTTATGAGGAAATGTGTTTTGATTTCTTAAATAGGTGGGAAGTTTGCTTTTTCAAAAAATTACTGTAGAAACTTGATTGTGGTTCTGTATATTTAGGTATACTGAAATAAGAAGACGCTCTTTAAAGATTCTTAATTAATACTTAAAAATATTTTTTTCTGTATAACTTTGTTAGTTTAAAATCTGGTCTATCTGAAATCTTACTTAGTCTGTGTGTGTAAAGTTATTCGTATTTCTTCTTTTATTTATCTGTATGCTTATTTTTGAAGTCGTTTGTTCCACAGGGGTTTGCGAATCTAAATTCAAATATTTTAAGAACATAAGCACTTTAATATGTTTAAAATAATCGTATTTGACTTTTGAAATTTCTGTCTAAGTTTCGTTCGCATTTGATAAAATATTCAGAGAAGAATTTCTTTTGTTAGAAATGTTGTAGAACAAGCTCTGGGACTTTAAAACTCTTTTGTCTATAACAAGAGTTCATTCAACAATTTTTTGTTGTCAAAGATATTTCAAATGTATGTAATTTTGTTTAAAATGTTTATTTTAAGCATTGGTACTATATCTGTAAATTTAGTTTTGTTTGGGTTATTTCAGCTTATCCTTTATGAATCCACAACGGAAGAGGGAATAAACTACTAAAAATGAGAAGATACTAAAAAAAAACTTACATTTAATTTATTATTTCCAAAATTTTTCGAATAAACTACGAGCGATATTATTTTTTTAATATTTATTATTTCCGAATGTTCTCCAAGAGAGAAAAGTTCACTCAACATCAGAGAAAGTATAGCACTTCGAAAACAAATCTGGAATGTTAGGTCTCAGATCCTAAAAACATAAAACTGTTGAATTTAGAGATTTTGTATAAAGATCACAGATATTTCATGCTCAAAGAGTTAAATATTTCAAGCGAATTAATTATTAAAGCGAAGGAAAGCCATATAACATTTTTAACATTTAACATTTAAATGATAACATTTTTTCCTTCTTTATAAAAGCTCTAAATAAGACGCAAGCGCAAACTGACAAGTTCATTTAATTGAGCTCTGATGTGCTATCCATGATATATACCACTTGTTCATAAAATTCTTTTACAAGAAAGAATATAGAATTTTTGGTATATCTAGAGTTTTTTTTTCGCCTATAGAAATTTTATTTTTAGAAGTTCAAATTAAATATTACCTTTGTTCTAGAATGAATATTGTTCCACGAGTTCAATAAAAATGAAAATAAATTGCTTTCTTTTATTGTTTTAAAATTTTTCATCCTTTTCGGTAAAGAATTCTAATGTGGGGATCCCTTCATGTACTGGGCTCTAAACATTTTTTAGACAGCAGCTGTAGAATTTTATTCAGTTTTTCATTTAAATTGTACATGGATTTTATGGACACCCTGTACTCTAACTATGTTAAATCAATTCTGAAAACCATACTTTGCATCACCAATCTTCTTTTTTGTTCCTTTTAAAATAAATCTTATTTTTATTTCTTCTCTAGACCATTTTAAAAACCAAAACATTAACTTCTTTTACTAATGAAAGGAATTCACACAGATTGTAAAGAAATTTAAAAAATCAGCAATTTTCGGAATGGAATGTTGCAAGAAACCATTTAAGAGTGAAGATATTTGTTATTTTTACTTCGTGCTTTATAGGTTTAAGCACAATAATATTCTATCGATTATTCACATTGGGCAGGTTTCTGTAATCGAAAAAAAAAAAAAACATAATAATTTTTTTCCTTTGTAAAGCTACTGCCAGAAAACATATTGAATACATAATCAAGATATAAGATTAATTCTTTCTGAAACAGAAGAAATATGAAAGAATAAACTTATACAATGAAAGCATCAAATGCATCTAAATAAAGACATAGATTTTCTTTGCTACTTCTGCATGCTTCATAATTTCTAACCTCGAGTACAGAATTAAAAAGTCAAAAATAGATAGTATATTGTACTTAAAAGAAAAATTATATTAATTTATTGGTTAATTGTAAGGTTATATTAATTAGTCCAGTTATATAAACATGCTTATGTGTTCCTCACAGCCTGGTTTTCCTAACTGATGAACAGAATTTGAAATATCTATGTCCAATGATATCAACCTTGCTTGCGAACTTATACATGCTTCATATGATTGCCGTGAAGCAAATAGGCTAATTTTTACAATAATGCAATTGTCACAGATGTTAGGAAACGATTATTTCCATCGCCTAACCGCAGGACAAAATTTAAAAACAATGTTATTTCCCTCGTCTCAATAAGTAAATATGTGGTATTTAGATAGTTTGACTCTTCTGCCCAGTTTTATCACCACTTCATGATTAAATTTCTTACTTACGAGGGGAGAAAGGAAATTATTGCACCCTGTATAGCCTACAGATTCCGAGCCCTGGGACCTCAAAATACGGAAAATCCCGAGTTTCCCTTTCAGAGATAATAGAAATCTCCTACATCTTCAAAAATTGCAAGCAAAGCTCGTATTCATAAGGGGCTGATATGCAAAAAAGGACTGCTCAACCGGTGGTTATTAGGGGTATTTATACAAGACAATGGGTTTGTCTCTTCAGGGTGAGCCACTCTAATGAACAGAACAACCTCATGTATCAAATAAATTGCATTTAACGAAGGGGGTAGTGGAAATTTCGCAAAGATATTTCCGTCGTTTCGAGCGATTACCATACTTTTCTTGAATGGGCTTTTCGGGTGCTTCAAATTGAAAGAGATAGTCTAAAGAGGGTATATTGGTCTAGTAACAGAGTCTCAGCGGCGGGCCGGAATACGATAATTTCGACACTCGATTCCATTGGAGAACCGTCATGCGATTTAACTCTGTAGATACGGGGCCGTCCCATACGTCCCTTCAAGCAAAAGACGATAGCCGTCTGGAATGTCACTCTGAAATGTCCACCCCCTTTCGTTAAGTGTGATTGATTTCACACCCGTGGCGCGTGGTTTCTTCATTAGAGTGGCTCGCTCAGATGTGTTTGGGGAAGAGGAGAATTTTCTTACAATTCGGGCAATATCAGCTGTCATTGCGGTTTTTGAGGGGAAAGTGAATTTACCTTATCTTTGAGAAAGGAGCGCGGACGTTCCCGTAGTTTGAGGTCCCTTTATTTCAATGTCCTTAGGAATCAGAGGGTTAAATCTGTTAGGATCACACGTCCTATTGCTTGTGTGGTATGGGAATTTGGAGAGACGAAGCTGGCTGAGTTGCCGTCCTCGTCATCTGACCTCGGTTTGACAGCAAGAGTTCTGTTTCGAAATGTCCTAGTAAAGCTTTGAAACGGGATGTTTATCTAACTAAATCATGAACTGTTTAATAGGTTATTAGATCAATTTTTTTTCATTCACTTGAAAAAGGTACATTTATCTGTTTATCAGTGGATATATGTTTAGACGAAACCTAAAGGTTAAGATATTCATCCCAAATAATCGAGGTATTGATTTGATAAAATGTTTTAAATTACTACATCAAATTCAGTGCACGAAAATACAATTCTAAATATAAAATCACACTTTTATATTGTTAAATTAACTTGACAATCTAAAATCACTATTTTTTCATTGAATCATAATTTTATTTTCGTTCTCAAGTTCGAAAACATATCAAAAAATGAAATATAAACGAAGAAGAAAGTCAGCATTTATCCCAGTTTCCCTGCAAACAGGTTCTACGTATTTCGTTCCCCCTTCCATATTTTCAATGCCGTTTCCAGATGTAAGTTTTTGATATTTTTCAGAGTTTTATTGCGTTCTCTTTACACCTGTGTGGAAAGGGCTTTATTTTTTATTATCTACCACATCTTTCACACAGTCGTTTGATATTCAACAGAGTTCACAGGTTTATGACTTACGCTACATGGTTTATGGCTTTCACAGAGCGTCAGGAAAGCCGGGAAATATTTCTTTCCCTTAGTACTGTGACTTCCGTCTGTATCATTTATTTTTATAAAGGCCTCGCAACATACTTTTTACAAGTTTTCGGGGAGTGAATGTTTCTTTCTTTAAAATAGAATCCTGGAAGAAAATGGGTGCCAATTTGGATGGGTAATTGTTTTCTTTTTAGATTTTGTTCCCTATGTTTTGTTTCTTACGTATTCAGAAAGTGAGAGTAAAGAAAGTACTTATATTTTATTTTCTGTATATTAGTAAAATAAGCGCTGTAGGTTTGAATACAACAGTTCTCCAACATTAAACCTTTATGCGAATGGCTTGGCGAAATTTCAAATATTGTCTAAAAAGGAAATTATGACGAAGAGCTTTCAGCCCATTGATGTTTAAAGATAAAATCTCTTGTCCTTTCAAAAATGGGACAACTACTATAATGTTTTCTCTTATCCGCACGATCAATCTACTCATTGCTCATGGACGATTAAATTTAAAAACAAAATAAACCCTTCTGCAATATGATTAAAAAGGAGATTGATTAATATCCCCATGGATGAAAAATAATTGCTTAGTTGTGGAGCAATTGTATCAACGCATGCGCAAAATGAAAAGATTTTGCTGATAAGGCATTTGCACTAATCGAAGGGAAATGGTTAGTAATTTGGATATAAATTTCGTAGTCGGTTTCGTTCATATCTCTTGTAACATCAGACTACAGAAATAGCTGTTGTAATATCAAAAATGTACTTTATTTCAACCGAAGTAATTAAGTCGTCCAGAAAATTGGTAGAAATGAACTTTCAAGCTTGAAAAATAAAAAAAATAAAAATTATTCACATTACGTGCAGACTGTAACTCGAGAACAAATACATTAGAAAATGGTAAAGACTGAAAACAATTCGTCACACCCCTCTCCAGTGAATTTTTGAATTTGTATAATATCAAAATACATTTCTTGTATATAATAAATCCTTTTCTATCGTCTTGTTTCAAATTTGAACTGTACTTGTAAATTTGTAATAGAAGATAAAGAAAACAATTAAGTTGCTTATAAGAGTTGTTATAAGGCTAAATTACCGGTTGCACGCCAATTTCCAAAATAAAGATTGGATAAAAGATCACTTCTCCTTTAACCTAACTATGCCATCAATTTCTTTTTAAGTCAGTAATTTCGCATTTTCTTATTCTGTTCTTAAAATACTTTGATGAATCAATCAATGCGATGGGAATGTAACATTAAAAAGAAATTAAAGCAAATAACCCATGAACTTCGAATGTAAATTCAGAGAAAAGTGTTTTATAAAATTTTCATTTAGGAATAAGACATTCTTTTTTTGAAATTATTAATCAGATATATCTAGAAGACTTCAGCGAATATTATAGAAACTTCTTCAACATAATATTTACTTAAAACAGGTTATGTCTAGTAGATCGTATTTCAATTATGGGCAAGAAATAATTCCTTCTTTTTTGCACACATTGCATGGGTTGCAGCTTCGATACCCGATTCCACAAGAGATCCTCTGTGTATGAGAACTTGGTGCAGGTTAATTCTGGCGCTGTGGATCAAACATCCTCCCGCTCGTGTGGTTTGGAATTTTGGAGAGGAGGTGCCAGTTTAGGTGTTAACCTCATCATCTGACTGTTGTTCAAAATTATGACGTTCGTCTCCAAATAGTCCTCATTTTGCTCCAAAACGGAACGTTAATAATAACTAAACTCTTAATCTTATGTATAAATGGATTCAAACTTCCACAAATGGTAATCCTGCAATCAAATTTCAATTTTTCAAACCATCCCTCCGATTAAAAATGAATTAATTATTCTACTTTAGAAATTGATACTCATAGAAAGCGGTTCTTATTTCTTCTAAATTTTATGAACTAGCTTGACTGAAACAATCTTCTACAAAATCACGAAAATTAAATCAAGCTGTTGAAAACAAAATATCTCTACAGCGATAGTTATATGAAATCCCCAAGAAAGAAAAATGATCATTTTGCCTTTAGCAACGCAATCCTCTTTAACCATGTCAAATCATCAATTAATTCCTAAGTCGATGATACTCCAAAGTTTGACATTTTCTCATTTTGTTCCTCTAATACGATGCTACCATCAATCAGTGCGGTAGGGGATGAAACATTAAAGAAAATTCCAATTCCCCAGTCCGACATTTAACAAGGCTTGTCCGTCCACGGGGCTTCTGTATCCTAACGCAAATAACAAGAGAGCTACAAAAATGCTCGATAAATACTTAACGACAGGCCTTGGGGAAAGACTTGCGCTCTCTCCTTCTTGATAGGAACGAAACAAGAAAAACCTCCTCGCAAAACAAAAAGCCCGGGATGCGGAAGAAAATATAAAAATTTAGTTAGGATAAGGAAGAGAGGATTACTCTGGATAAAAACCTTGTAAGTGAAGGTTAAATCCCTGGAGATAAGAATGACTGAGTTTTGATATTATTCGGTTCTCGAAGGCAAATATGAATTGGTTACGCTGTTTTTCCTTGCTTGGATGACCCGGCTAAAAGGGCCGATGTTTTTAAAAGAGGGTAGAAGGTTTGTTGCTACCGTATGATTGAAGAAGTATTTTATGATTCTTGAGTTTAAATATAGATTAAAAGATAGCATACTTTGGGTTTTCTGGAATCTGGTTTATAAAAATAAATTCCGAATGAAGCCGGTTAAGCACTAGAGAGAAATAGGGCATTCATTGATCAAACTAGGATGTCCTATGCTTGGAAGTAAATTGCTAAGATATTTCTAAGATATTTTATTGAATAAAGAAAACTAATATTGTTTTTTGGTTTATAATTAAATATCTTTTCAAACAGTGAACCAGAATTATTGAATGGTTTGATATAGACAATTTTTTTTTCTTTTCAAGATGTGGATGCAAATATAAAAATTTAGGTAGGATAAGGAAGAAAGAATTACTCCTGATAAAATCCTTCTAAGGGAAGGATAAATCCCTGGAGATAAATTGACTGAGTTTTGATGTTATTCAGTTCTTGAAAGCAAATATGAATTGATTATGCTGTTTTTACTTTTTGGGATGACACAGCTGAAAAGGTCGGTTCTTTTAAAAGAGGGAAGCAAATTTTTCTGAAAGATTGTTGTTGTCGTATGATTGAAGAAGTATTTTATTATTCTTAAGATTGAATTTAGATTAAAAGATAGATCTTACACGCATTCGTTTGCCCGCCTGGGATACATTTTGCAAAAATGGAATTTAGTCGAAGAATGTAGGATGAGATTAAAACATAAAACTTATTTGCTATATGTCTGGTGGTTATCAAAGTTTTCGAAATTATAGTATTAAAAAAACTTTTGATTTCCTTGTTTCAGTTTTAAATTGAATTTGCTACCCTAGAAGAAATGAATGATAATCATAAAACATAGATAAGAATATTTTCCACCTAGATGCAGATCAAAACAGAAACACCTAGTTTAGATACAGAAGTGACAATTACACTGATTAAAACGTTGTAAATGGAGGTTAAATTCCCATAGATAAGCATGACTAAGTTTCGATTTTATTCGGTTCTCGGAGGCGAACATGAATAGCTTACGCCAGAAGTCCTTGCATTAATGCCTAAGCTGAGAGTGTGGAAATTTTAAACCGAAGCGAGATACTCAGAAGAATAACTATTTTCTCCCTGGAATATTGGCGTTATATTATTGAAGATGTGTTTAGAATTCTCGAGTCTAATTTTATATTTTAAAGATTGATTACTTAAGTTTTTATTTTCTCTTCTGGGATAAAGTGTATTAGAAAAAAGTAAGCTATCTGGGCACTATTGAACGATGATTTAAATATTATTCTCCTTTAGTCTTCTCCGATGATAAAAAAAATTGTAAATAAAAATAGAGTAGTATTGTTGTGGCATCGTTATTTCTCCTTAAGTGAAATTGTTTCTAAAGAATGAATGATTACTTTTAAGAATATTTCATTATAATTGCGATTGGTATATTGAACATTCTTCTAAAATATTTGCACAGTTCCTTAAATATTGTGGGAATAAAACTTAAGTCCGCTTTAATAAAATGCTTTAATATATAATCTGTATTTAGTTCCAGTAAAAAAAGCATTATTCCTTTGTTTTTGTTTATCAGTAGTATTACTAATGATGTCTTCCGATAGGCCTAGTGCCACTTCTTGAGTAGAAATGCTAAGGTTTACTGATTTAAAAAATTTCACTTCATTTGGATTCGCTTTCTTACCACAAACCCCTAAAAATCTGGTTTCATAAAACACAATCAGAAGGAAATATGCAATTCATTAGGAAATCAGGAAACTTAAAATAAAAATTTCACTTCATTTGGATTCGCTTTCTTACCACAAACCCCTAAAAATCTGGTATCATAAAACACAATCAGAAGGAAATATGCAATTCATTAGGAAACCAGGGATCTTAAAGTAAAAATTTCACTTCATTTGGATTCGCTTTCTTACCACAAACCCCTAAAAATCTGGTATCATAAAACAGAATCGGAAGGAAATATGCAGTTCATTAGGAAATCAGGGAACTTAAAGTAAAAATTAGTTTGAGAAAATATAACTTCTGACTTTTTAAATAAATTCTTCATTCGAATTGAAAAAAAAGGTTTACCTACCCTTTTACCGGAAAGAAAATTTTGGAAAGTCCAAAGTTTGAATGATTTTTATTTTTACCCTAATATCACAAGACGCTCTACAGTAATATCACGATATTGTACGAAACCACTCCGTGGAGATGGAAGAGTTTATTCTAATGAAAAGAGACATATTGGAAAGTAACTTAGATATGATTTGTTTTTGTTAAATATTTCGAAAATATATTATACTTCGACAACGATGTCACAAAAGGAAATCATAAAAGATTTATTGTGCATCAAAAAATTAATTATCTCTAGAGAGAAACGAAATTGCATTTAAAATAGAGATGAGAAATAGCTAAATTCTTAATTCCACTTTTTTAAAGATAATGTCTCATAAACGATTCAGATTATTAAATACCTTACCTTATAATTTAAAAACTTATTTTAAAATGATAGATCTTAAAATTATTTGTTGTTCAATAATATCTGGTTAAATTTTAGCAATTTATTTGTAATCGTAGAATCAAACATCATCAATGATTTCCAGGAAATACCAGAAGTTAAGTCACATATAATTCCATAATTACTATTCAATTTAATTCTCATTTCATAAAATAATTGTAGTTCTAAAGTTGCAAGAATAGGATAAGTAACAATGCATACTTGGAGTGAAATTTAAGTGGGAAGGGATGCAACGATTAAATGTCTGAAATAGAAATATCCAGCTCAAGATAAAATCCTTTGAAATACGAATCGTTAGGTTTGGATATTATTCTATTCTCTAAGACGAAGTTGAGTTTTATTTGGCGTTTATCATTCCTTTACTGTTCTAATCAGGAAACTCGATGCACTAAAAGAAGTAAAACGCTGCCTAGAGAAGACAAATGAAGAAATATAGTTCTTTTGAAATGTGCTGTTTGAGTATGATCGAAAAATTGTTTTATAGTTCTAAGGCAGATATTTAAATTAAAATAAGTCTTACCTGCATAAGCTTCCGATGCTAAGAAGACTTTTAAAGAAAAAAATATGTTTTAGCCGAGCTGCGAAATATGAACCCAGGACGGAAAGATTAAATTCAAGTCCCGTATGCTAGGAAGTAAACAAAAAGTTTTCTACGTGACACAGTTAAATAAACATTTGATATATTGTTGTGTCTCCTTTTTTGAAGTTTTAAATTGGAATTGTTGGTTTTTAGAAAATGAATTGTTTCTCAGTAGAATGTTTCAATTTAACGGAATCTTCTTCAATACCATTTTTGTTTCAATTCATGAAATGTTAATTAAAGTAATAGATGAAATGAAATTCTTTTTATTAATGAATTGAGAATGAAAAAAAAATTGGTAAATTTTGTAGCGCATAAATCTCGTGTTTAGGAAACGTGAAAGATATTTTCTGCCTGATAAGTTAAAGTATAATTTAGGAAGATAAGTTTTATTTAAAGGAATTTTAATTTTTGTGCTGCTATTATCAAGGGATTATGTTAGCAATGCGGAGTTTTAGAATATTAGTTAAATCCAATGTTTACCAAGGAAGTTAACTGATTGAAGTAAGGAGTTTTTTCAGCAAATTTTTCGATCAAAGCGAAAAATCAAATTTTGATCAGAAACAATAAATAGTTATTTGTTCGAAAAAAAATAAGCTTAATAAAGAAGTTCAAATCAGTTTCTCTTGATACCTATTTAGAAACATAATAAAACGAAATTTTTGTGGGATGTAAATTAGAAATATTTTTCTTCATTTGACAAAAAAAGACCTCTTCATGAGAATATTTTTCAAGCTAAATTGCTAAGGGTTAAATTTGAAAATCTTACACTTCGGTGTACCGAAGTAAAAATGACTGAAGTAATTTTTCAAAGTGCAAAAAATTACAGAACATTTGCTGACAGAATTAAAATCCTATCACAGGGAAAAATCAGTACGGTAATATAAACAAAAAATTAAAATATTTAGAAGAAGAATCCGGCAGAGGACATTCTCAAAAATCACCCCCTGCTGGGATTCTTAAAATACAGAAATTTGGATAATTTTCTGTAGAGAAACCGACTTAAAAAAGTCAAAGTTTTAAAAGGTTCCTCTGTGACCTGAATTACTCCAAAAATTGAAAGAAAAAGTAAAAACCCTTTCATCAACTACATCAAGATGCCTTTAAAACAAAAAGCAGAAGAAAGAAAAGACAAAAAACCTTACCTTCTACCCCGGAAACAACATCAAGTGTAACAACACGAACACGCAACGGAACTTATTCGAAATATGGCGAGAACTATATGTAAAGAATATATATTATCTGAATAAACTATGAGCTTCTTTTGCTTAGCACATTCTTATGGATATGAAGAGAATATTTGTTTACTTATGTAACTTGCTTGAATAACGATTAAGTGAAAGTGAAGGACTTCCAGATCTACTCCACTTATATTTCATAATTTAAGACAATTTATGAAGAACAGCTACTAGTGAGTTTAAAACGAATCTATCAGAAAGATTGAAATTTTTCACTAACTAAGACAGAATATTTTAAATTTATGTGATACCAGCAGCTTTGGGAAATGGAATGAGTACATTTATTTAAGTTATTTACAATATCCAAAATAAAGCAGATGAATTTATATTTCTGAAATATTCTCAAATTATTTTATATCGAAAATGCATTACGAAGCAGTTATTCAAAAATATGATGTATATAAACTTTAAAAAAGCATAAGACCTATAATAATGAACATGGATTTAATATTTTACCAAGTTCAAAGTAACACATTAATAACACTGTCAGAATTAGTTTATTTCACATCAGCTGCACATTAAGCAATCCATGGCACAAAAGTTTGCTTTAACGATGGCATAACACTTGATAAACTATTTCTGAAACCCTTGGAAGAATTCACATTATAGTACCGTGAATGAACAGAACTTGCATCAACAATAGACTAAATTGTGGGATCGTATTTATAGCCAAGCTTGGAAATCTAAAATAATTCATCATATGAACTCTACGCAAATTATTTTCTAGACAGTGTCTAGACTACGGAAAAAGTATTTTGCTAATGGGAGAAACTCCTTTAGTTCATCCACTGCTTCTGCTCTTAACTTTATGGTGCAAAAACTATACAAGTGAATAATATTTCGTGTTTTTAAAGGAAATATGATGTTGATTTATGATGCATTATTTGTTACTTACTATTATACCAAAGAAAATTATGCTAGAGAACTTCAGAAAAATATTTCATAAATAGAGATAATAGAGGTTTTAATGCTTGTTTGTTCCCTTATGGAGTCTGCGAAACAGCTGAATTATTTTTTGAATAAATTCTCTTTATAATCTACATCTAAATTTCACCATATATTCTGGCTTAAAGATTTCATCTTTAAAACACTTTAGAAAGAATTTTCACCAACTGTTATAGGAATATTGGGTCCTCTGGAAATACAAATGAGTTGTTACCTTGAGGAAACTTATTGCCCTTTAAAAGTTAACATTTCGATAAAAAAACGTCTTTCATAGTTTATTCTTAAATACAACATAGTAATTTATTATTTGAATATGGCACAGTAGTTGAGAGATTAATGGATATAATCCTTTCGTATATGATACTAGTTACGAGAATGGCTCGTTAACCGTCCTGTATTTAAAGTAGAATTTTATTGGATTCTGCTCAGTTCTTTTTATATACCTGAAGGCGATTAAATAAGTCAAATTTTTACTGCATTTCTTTAAAAGTAATAAAAATCATAAACATCACTTTTTCTGTGGTTAGGATAGCTCTTGACACTGGAGCAATTTTAGGTCCCATAATTTTATCATTTTTGAGTAAAAAGTTCAAAAAAGCACTTATGGAAATTCTGAGAACAGGAATTAAATATTAAACACACATATATTTTATATATGAAGTTATAAGAATCTTTTTCCAGTTCTTGATGCATGAAATTTCATACTTTTTAGTTCATTATTCAACTACAATTATCTATTTGCATTTTCGTATATCAGTTTGGTGATTTTATCAGGTAATAGCAATTTTCTAGCTAGCAGTTCAAATAATAAATTCTATTTTTCTCCAATACTTTTCTGATGCTTTCAACAATTCAGAAGGCAATAGAGCTGCAGAGTAGAAGTCCATACTCTGTTTTTTATCCCTCTCTACAATAACGCACAATTTTTTAAAACTGTATTAAAATTATTTACTTTTTTTCTTCAACTACTTATTCTTAATTCCTTAATAACGCAAATAATATATTTTGATTTTTTTAACATTGCTTTATATTTTACGTCCATAAATTCTAAATCTTTTACACATTATTACAGCATTTTAATTTCTAAACATATCACGTAGAGGTGTCAAATAATTTTATTCATATTGATTTCCATCTATTAATACAAATTTTGAATATTCCATTTCCTCATATTCTTAAGAAAAATTGCGCCAGTAATATAAATTGCCTTTACTGAATACTATCATAAATTTAAAGGTGCAAGGCAAATCCTAAAAATGTATTTCGGAACTCGCAGCAGTCAGAAATTTCCCTCGGCTCCCTTTCCATGCTAGTTATTTTCATCAAACATGTAAACGTCTTTCTTCTCCTTTCTAGAAAAATCCTTTCAGATGCTTTCATCATTTCAGAGGACAATATAACTGCAGAGGAGAGCGGCAATAAGAATCGAACATCTCAAAAATTCGTTCGAACAGAACTTCTGAATGCCACGTACCTCGAGTCTTTCAAGATGATCCCCAATTTCTTTTATTCTGCAGATGGAAAACGCATAATTTGGCCTAGAAACAGGCCATTTTTGAAAGAATTCCCATGTAGTAACTTCTTAGTTTGAAGACAGATCATTTTAACGGAGAAAGGGGGGAAAGTTTTGAGAGTTTTGACTATTTCTAATCTATGAGAAACGTTGAGTTCTTCATTTCTTTCTTTCCTTTCTTCTTTATTTCTATCGTTTCAGGCCGCGCAATTATTTGACGAACATAGAAATTTTTGCGTTCTTTCGGAAAGCCTTTTCATGCTAAAACAGTCATTAAAAATCTTGAGTGATTCATGTCCGGTTGATATAAGGGCATTTGCTATAAGTAAAAAGTGAAGAATGTATCAATTTCCTTGCAACAATTACATTTGCATAAATTATTTTAAAGTGTACTAATTTTGACAAAACTTCATTGATTTATCGTTTTAGAAATTAGAGTATTTGTAAAATTACCTGTCAAATAGATTGTGCAAAAATCGTTACATGCGGTACAACAGCTGCACCACAAATTGTCTTTCTATTCGCATCTGGGCTGATACACATGCTGTACGACAGAAGCATAAGAGATTCACACTCCTTTTCTAAGTATATAAATGATTAGTTCTGAATGTCTTGCTGATATTTTAGTGTCTCGTCGTATTGTATCTCCAAATGTGCCGACATGCAGTACTACAGAAGTATAAGAGATTCACAATCCTTTTCCAAGTATATAAATGATCAGTTCTGACTGACTTGCTGATAGTTTTAGTGCCTCGTCCTATTGTATCTCCAAATGTGCCATTACTAGATTTCTTGTTAATGATGAAGGTTAAATGGTTTTCTCCTTTATCGAAAACCTAAACTCTAACGTAGAATTCAAGGAACGCTCTTTAATTTAAACAAAATAATAAGTTTATCAAACTTTGCAATTAATCTTAACCCTCTGACTGCCATTTTTTTTAAATCGCTAATTAGATGCAACGTTCGCAAATATATTCAAATTATGATTGAACGAAGCGTATTTGATTTATGTGCAAGGGTTTACTAATACAATACGATTAAAAATAGTTCAAAGTAAACACAATTGTTTGCGAAAATCGCAGAATACAGCAGAAAATTGACTTACTTCCAAACCTTGGAGATCGAGGGATAAGAAGTCAGAAGGTTAATAAATTAATTCGCCATAATAGGTATGAAAGCTAAGTCAGTTCTGCTGTTATATTCCGAGGCTATTGAAGTCTTAATTCCAGGTTGTAGAAAACAAAATATTTGTTGATGCGAAGAAGTACCTTGCCACACTTCACCAAGATCTGCCGTGCCCTCTACCTCCATCGGTCTTCAGTATACACCTGAGGTTGCAATTGTAGATACCATCTGTTAGCTTCCTTCGTTGGCAAAGACCAGCATGGTGGAAGTGTCAGTAGTGATATTTCTGTGACAAGTCCATGCAAATCCCAAAGAGAGTCCAAAGATACGAGTTATCTCAACCTCTATCTGTCTTCAGTGTACACTTGAGGTTGCAATTACAGATACCATCTGTTAGCTTCGTTCATTGGCAAAGACCAGCATGGTGGAAGTGTCAGCAGTGATATTTCTGTGACAAGACTATGCAAATCCCAAAGAGAGTCCAAAGACACGAGATATCTCAACCTCTATCTGTCTTCAGTGTACACTTGAGGTTGCAATTACAGATACCATCTGTTAGCTTCGTTCATTGTCAAATACCAGCATGTGGGAAGAGTCAGTAGTGATATTTCCGTGACAAGACTATACAAATTCCGAAGAGTGTCCAAAGATACGAGATATCTCAATTTCCATGACTCAAAAATGACGTAAATAGTTCCGGTTTCTGTATTAGTATCCTCGCTTCAAAAGAGTACTTTGAGGTTTCACCTACAGAAAATCTAATGACAATAATTCCTTTTGATAATGACTGAATAAATAATAGAACGTTTGAAAAAATTTCAAATTTTAGAAGTTATTTTAAATCATTATGCTGATTTCATATGTTGAAAACAATTTCTCTGATGCAAGGTAATATCAAAATCATTTCAGTAAAATAGGGGATCCCCCCATTGTAAATCCCCCACATCTCCCCAGAGATGTGGGGGATAACTTTATCCCATTAGATCCTATTTAGGTCATCTTTTAAAATTTTAGGAATATTTACTGTCGAAAAAAGTAAAATTATCGAAAGAAATAGTATTGTTCCAAAAAACTTACTTTTTTTCCATGCAAATGACATTAACCTCCCGTACCCCCCAGCACTTGCGTGGAGTCCTTCTTATCTCACAATTTTTGTTTTAGGATACAGAAAAGAAACGGGAAAACGCTGTAGATCACTTTTTACTTCAGTTTTGGGGCTCGATTTACCTCGTTCTTCTGTTAGCCTTTTATATTTCTTTAGCTTCACAGTTACTACAGAAATTACAAATTATATTTAAAATATTAATTTTATAACTTAAAAATTTTTAAGCAGAAAAATCTACTTACTTTATTTGTTATGTTTTATAAAAATGGAGAGGGCAAAAAAGGAATTAGTGCATAAAAACTTATAGAAAATCAGAGACAAGTTAAATTTTGTTTCTCCTGTTGAAAATCGCATTTGTATCTAGAATACCATTAACATACATGAAAGATATTCATCTACTATGGGTAGCTAGCATTTTTTGATAGAAGAACAAATAAAATAAGGAAAAAAATCGAAAATCTGGGTCAAAATCAACTTCCGATAGAGTAATTCATTGTCATCTCCAAACTGAATCATCAGAAGAATTTATTAGCTAATCCATCACACTTTTAATAAGTTTCTCAACTTTCGTTACTTTGGTATTACATTTTTCTTAAACATTCCTTCCTGTAGTTTCAATACGTTAGATCAAATTGCAAATTAAATATATTTCTTGCGTTGTTTCGTTGAGAAATAATAATATTTTTTTTTATTCACATGATAATTTAGTGTTTTCTTTATTTAATAAATTCACAAATTTTACATTTTCTAAATATTCTGACAGAAAATATTAATAAAGATTCCTGAATATCTCAGCAGGTAGATAATAGAAAACAAAAAATATAATAAGAAAGAAAAATATAGAGAAGAAACAGAAGTGGTAGATAATAGCAATAACAATACACCTTTTTGCGCGCCCAACGCAGCAGCATCCAGTGATTGCATCAACTAAATTTTCCTACAATTCATAAACAAATCACTATAGAAGTAAACAACAAAAATTCTCTAATAATTAAGATAATTAAAAACATAAAAGAAAAACAATTAGAAAATGAAAGAAAGGACACTCAATATGGAAGAATATTATCTTAATTATTAGAAATTTTTTGTTGCTTAATTCTATAGTGATTTTTTATTAATTGTAGGAAAATTTAATTGATGCAATCACTGGATGCTGCTGCGTTGGACGCGCAAAAAGGTGTATTGTTATCGCTATTATCTACTACTTCTGTTTCTTCTCTATATTTTTCTTTCTTATTATATTTTTGTTTTCTATTATTTATTTTTGTATTTTATTAGAAGTTGCTGCATATGCGTCATTCTGTCTAATGCAAAAAATAGTCCGATTAATTTTAATATCATTTGTTAAATTTTATAAATTGTAGCTGTCAGTAAGTAGATGTATTTTAGAATACAAATTCATGTATTAACAAAAATTCTTTTTAGTGAAGTAAATAATAAAAATTCATTTTCAAACGAATATCTTTAATTTTAATTATTATTCGAATTTCCACTCAGAGAGCCATATTTGAATTTATTGAATACATTAAAAATCACAAAGTGCAATGGAAGTTTGTCCATAATTAATTTGATGAAAACAAATAACTCTTTTCACTTCAGACTATATATAAAGTTAATTTTTTAAAACATTTTATTTACATATATTCCTATTCTTAGATAGAATAATAATTTCATAGACTTAATGTTTGCTTTATCAAAATATTTTCATTATTTAAGCAAGATCTTTATCATTTTTTTATTCGTGAAGAAAGTATCTATACCAAGAAAAAAAGGATGAAATAGTTTTTTTATTTTTATTATTCAAGCTCAAAATTGCAAAAACAAGTATGCAGAATTAATTCTCGAATATCATATTCATTTCTTCAATCTCTTCAATATCATAACATAAAAAAACTGCTTATTATCTTTAATTTTATAGGATCAGAAGAATACTCAAAACTTACTGCCTAACAAACGAAAACATCCGAAAAACATCATGTTAAAATAAAGTATTATAAATTTTAATTATGTTCTTTAAATAAATTAATAAAAAACGTATCCTTAGTTTTTATTTAATCAACATTTTTTGAAAATTATTTTTTTTTGCCAAACATCCTGATCTAGGAAAAGAAAAAAATGGTAAGAGATATTTATATGAAATTGCAAAAAAAATAAACTTTATAATTAGTTTTCGTAAAACATTTTCTTTTCTTTAATCTCTTTAATTTATAACATAAAAAATATAGATTACATTCTACACCATTAAAATACTCAAAACAAATTCTTAACATGCGTGAACATACAAAGCACATATTTTCAGAAAACTAAATAAATAAGCAAATCTTAAGACTTTTGCCATGTTCTCCAAAAAAATATATATAAGGAAAAGTATGTTTTCTAAGAGAGTGATGTCACATACATATGCCAATACATCTAGCAACGTATGCTATCTACTTTCACTGGTAAAAAAAAAAGAAACGGAAAATAAAAGTAAATCGGAGAGATAAAGAAGAAACTTTTTCATGTACTCCAGAAGAAAAAAAAAATATTTTTTTCCCTCTCTTTTCAGCAAAGTAGCAGTTTTAGACATTTTGCTACCCTAGTAGTGATCTGCTGTGGGATATAGTTGAAGCTTCTTTAACGACTGAAATGTTTGTTGAGATGGAAAAAATTCTTTTCGTGGATGTTATTGTGTCTTTTTCTATTACAATCTGGACACTTTTTTGTTCTTATTCCCAATTCAGCAAATATACGACATAAAAATATAATAAACAAATTTTAAATGCTCTAAACGCTCAAACTGCGTTTGTATTTTGTGAAAATTTAGGAATAAAAGATTCTATCGTTTCCATCGTGTTTATTATAATTAATAGGAATAAACTATCAGTAATTTTGTAACTTACCGACTGTGGCCAATTGTTGTTTTAGTTGATTTTTTAATTCTTACATTTACAAATTACATTATTTTATATATCTGAAATAAGGGGATCAATAATATATCATATTGTTATTCATTTGGGAGTATGAATTTAGATTTCATTTGCAAGCATTTAGACGATACATTTCAAACCAACAATTTATTTTTATACTATCTGTTTAGAGTAAATAAGAGAACTAATTTATAATGTATGCATAGAATGAAAAATAAAATCCTCCGAAAGTTGTGGTTTGTACAGCAGAAAAACTCACATGTTTTGTCCACGTGAACATCATTTCTCCACTTCAAACAGTATTTGCTATTCCTTTCTCTAATGAATAAAAGAACTCTTCTTTTTCTTCTTTCCTGTTAAAAAAAGTTATCGAGCCAAGGTAACTTACGTTTCCTGTTTTCTCGATATTTGATTCAAACCTTTGCTCTAATAGAGCAATTATTCTGCTATGCGTATTTGCATATTTTGCCTATATGGATAATAAAATAATTCTAGGTATATCGCCCCCCCCCACTTAGCCCTTTCCTTCCTAACGCCGGTATAGCCGGCATTCGCGATGACACTTGCATAAACGAGCTCTGACTGTAGCCGGCTGCATTCGTAATTGACTGAGCGACGCGAGGTCTCTGTTTTAACTCGATCGTTCAGCATTTTGTCTGTCTGTAAATTTGTTTGTTATGCAATCATAGCAAATGCCTTGCTCGATTTTCTTCGAATTCGAATTTCTCCGTGAAGCAATAGAAAACGACAGATATGGAAGGATTTTTGTTTTTGAATTCGTTTCCTGATGGGGAGGGGAGGTCGTCTTACATTTTCATTATTTTAGCGATTAAAAGGTGACTTCTATTAACCAGATCTTTGCAGATTACAAGATTTTTAGGGCTCACGAAGCGAGATTCTTTGGTAAAGGCTCTAAATGTCAGTGTGAAAGGATAGTCTGAAGGACTGAGCATCTCATCAAAGAAAATGAACTTCGGCGAAATAAAAGAAGTAAATGGCCAGTTAATTGGGAAAACCAACCACTTAAAAAATTATTAAAAATGCTAATGGTATCTCTTAAGTAGAAGAAATAATATTTAAGTTATCTCCATTTAACTGGACTGGGGTTAACCATGTTTTTTTTCTGGCAGTTTTGTCGTTCATGCGACTATGATATGCTATGGTACTTTATCTTTATAATTTTGCTTCTTATAAATTCTGCATTTATGTTGATATTAGTTATGCATATAGAATTTTTTAAGGAGTTATATTTATTATTTATTCACATCTTTTTTCTTCGTATATATATTTGTGTTTATTTTATTGCTCTTTACTTTAAGATTGCTCTTTAATTTTTAGTCAGACTAATTCTTTTGAATGTTATAAATTTAATTATTCATGCAAATTTCTTTGTTTAGATAGTTAAGAGTAATATTATTTTATTTGGGTCCTAAATTATTTCTAATGAGATAATTGTAGTTTGTATTTTATTGTAAATTGCCTCTTCATTCGAGAGATTCCCCTTCAAATTTGACGTAGATAGTAAATAGATATATCTGCGAGATAAATGTTTAACATTGATTGAAAACAAATAAAATAAACATATGTTTTATGACGGGAAATATTTTTGCATTTATATATTTCTTTATTCGAAAACACCTCTTGGTAAACAACATTCCGTGTGAAGTATTTTTCGTCGTTTAACAATTTTACTTTTACTTCAGATGTCTAATCAAAAACAAATCACTTCTGTACTTGTCGCCAAAAATATTATTAAATTATATCATCACGATTGCAATAAATAATCAGATGCATCGTGGCGTCCAAACTATATTACGCGCATGATATACCACTGACGTGATTTACTAGTTTCTCTTAAAAACGGAAATTAATTTGAAATATATGATTAATATAATTTAAAATTTCTCCGGAACTATTTATCATAGCGAGATATATCAATCGATAGCAAACTTTATTTCACTATTTTAGACCTATTAAATTTGAAATTAGAAAGACAATTACTTTTTTAAATTTAAAATTACTGAAATTTAGGTGCTCTAACAATGAAATAATACTGTTTAACGTCTCGCAGTTCTATAGCGCGAATTTTATTGTTCGTGACGTCAAAGCGTTACCGGATCAGTGAGAGACAGATCTGGGCTATTATATTAGTAATAATAATTTTATTATACTAATTATTTTTTATGTAGAAATTATTAATATATTGTTTTAAAGAAAAGTCATTTTCTTCCAAGAGCATATCAATGTGGTGCTCTTCAGGCGTAACACTTTAATCTAGTGTGAAATGATAGTGGGAAGGACTGAGAATCTCAACAAAGAATTTGAACTTTGGGAAAGTAAAAGAAGTCAAAAACAGTCCACTCGTATTGTGTACACTTTTAGCTCGGGTACCGGTTCAGCGGAGGCTGTGTGCAGCGGAGTGCAACAGTTAACCGAAACCGAAGCGAAAGAATTAAACAAATCTCAGGACTACTTTTCATGAATAAATAAGTTTATCTTCTGAGACGAATAGTTCATGAGTGAAGGCCGTTAATAAAAAATTCCCGTTTCCTGTCATATTTGGTCTATTCCGTAAAACACTTTTACTTAGTGTTTTTTGCCCTGTGAACAGTTTTTATGAGCGCTATCTTGGATAGATATGTAGGAGTAACGACGTCTCCAAGCCAAAAACATAGCATAAATAATCTCACAGAATAACAAACAATGATATAAAAAATTTTGAAATGAAATAATAATAATCGATTGAAAAATCAAATATTTATACACTGTAAAAAAAATCCCGTAAAATTTACGGTTTTAAACTGGCAGCTGGGTTGGTTGTGCAAAACCGTAAAAGTTACGAAGTAAATCCGTAGGCACAACGGATTTTTACCATACAGGAACAAGTTTTTCCCGTAAAAGTTACGAAGTAAATCTGTAGTCACAACGGTTTTTTACCGTATGAAATTAAGTTTTCTCCGTAAAAATTAAGTCATCGAAGTAAGTGACGTCATCGACTGAGTTGAGTTGTTTTTCTCCTTCTGTTCGAGTTGAAATGTGCTGATGTGTATTATCAATTAGGAATATTAATTAATCAAGGTTTAATTATTAATTTCAATTAGTTTAATTAATATAATTCTTAATTGAACTTACTTGGACGATTTCGATGCAAGATGGTGACAAAACTTCGAACTCCTCTGAGCCGGGGATCGAAACCGCGTTCATAGAAATAAAAGGCAGTCGCTCTAACCACTAGACCACCGCAGACTTCATAAAATGAAGTAAAAATAATCTATTTGAGTTTTAAAGTCACTATAGCTCTAGTGGCGCCACCTAGTGGTGTAAAAATCAACTATTGCCAGAACATGCGTTTTAAGGTTAGCTTTCATGAGTGACAACAGGTTACTGCAACATGTGTAAACAATAGCGGAGATGGAACCCTATTAAAAACATGAAATGAATGCAATAAAATTACATTTAAGAAAAGGGAAAGTTATCATACGGAAAGCAATACCGTAAGACGAAAAATAGAATTTGAACTGACGGTTTTAAACCGTTTATGGCTGGAGCGGAAAACGGTGAAAAATCGTTTTGTCAACAAAACAGCTTTAAACCGTCAAATATACGGAAAAAGTCATCGAAAAAAAACGGATATTTTTTACAGTGTAATATGTTTGTCTTTCGAGAGCTATTAAAATATCTGCTTGGATTGTTAAAAATCCTTGCTACATTCTAGGACGTGGCAATACTGTTAGCGATAATGTGAGAGTAAGAAAATTGTAATCATTTCGTGAATCACATGCGCACAACTCATCGCGGTACTTTATTTCTCCATAGTGTCCCTTTGATTTGCGATTAATGAAGTATTCTGGTCAAAGGATTTTGCCTTGTAGGCTAAAGTTCTACATAGAAAATATGAGAAATCATGTTTTTCGATTCAGAAGATTGTGATTTGGTAATAAATAATACTCATAAATTACAATTGTATTTGATTATTTTTGCCAGTGTAAACGAACTGGATCCAAATGAGGTCAATCATACAGAAATAGAATAAAATATTCGTTCTTCACAACCATTTCTGAAGAAAAATTTAATTTAAAAGAAGTACACCAAGAGAAGTTAAAATATATTTAATAAATACAACAATAACTCATGGTAACTGCATATATTCATTAAAAATTAAATTCATAATTTTTACATATTTTTTTCTATTTTCATTTTTCTCCAAAACCATTTTACCAATACAAATTACATATATTTGTTGAGTATTGAAATATTTCTATATTCTGAGTCAATATTTTTTCTTTCATACAAGTAAGAAGATTCAGGTGCAAATGAAGCTGTTAAAATCTCGCACCTGAATCTGCAAGCATAAATATTTACTGTTTACACAACGCATTAAAAATAAAAGATTCCTACTATTTCTTGAATAAATTTTACAGAAATAGGACCCGCAACTTAACAAATTTCACAAAACATAATCATCATATCTAAGGAATTACGCTATTCATGAATAAAATATCTACGAAGGGGAAACAAAATCAAAATTTTACTACTGTTAAAAACAGAATTATGTACAAAAATATCACATTTTACGTCAAAATTACTACTGAATATGCGGGATGAAAAATACAAGAACTTATCAAAGGGTGTAATGAGAAAACATATGCAGTACAGAAACAAAATAAACCAGATGAAAGCTTTCTCACGGAAAAAGAAGGAATCTACCAACTGAAACTCTACATTAAGACTCGATTTAGTTAAGCTGATTCAAATTAGTTCGTTGAAATAACTAACGTGGTAAAACGCGAAGATATTTCATCTGGTTTAAAGGAGGAACAATTCTCATTAAGTATCTTTGTCTTCCTGTTTTGTAGATGAGTAATGAGAATTAGCTCTCCCTGGCGAGAAATGCCTGTTGCAATTCTCAGAGCTCTAAAGAGCTCGGTAGACATTTCCTTCAGAACAGCATTTTTCTGAAAGTTCAGGTCTAATTATGGTCTAACAGTTTCACTATAACTGTCGGATGCGGAACGAATTTATTGCATTCTTTACCTAGAATGTTTTAGTTCCGGTTTATCTGCATAATTTAATAAGGGAAGTTGGAAGATAATGGTAAAAGGGCTCCTGAAGTGTTTTCATAGTCGGAACATATGTTTGTGGTAAAATTCAATTCAAATTCTTAACATTAATATTTGATATTAGTTTTATTTCACATTTTCCAAGCATCCTGAATCGGTGGCAAGTGGAATTCAATTATTTTTTCGCTTTCCAAACTTTAATATCTGAGAAAATTCAATTCAAATTTGAATATTAATGTTTGATATCAGTTTTATTTCATAGATTTTTGAGCATCCTGAATGGATGAGTTGAGTTCTATTGTGTTTCAATAATAGAACTTCACTGCGAAGGATGGCATAAATGTCATCCTTTGCGAAAATTATGCAAGAGAATCGTCCATACTGATATAATAAGCGAGGAATCTAAGCCGAAGTTAATAAAATGAAATTAAAATTACCAAATAAAAAAACACAAAATTTTCTAGGTAATATAAACAAAACTACAATTCGCAACAGTTTTAACATGTGCTTCCTTTGAAAAGCATTTTTTTCAGAAACCCTTTTAAGGTTTTTATAGTTTTGGTTCAATATTAAAGTTACAATATTTTGAAATGAAATATTGATTTATTTTTATAGCATTTTCAATAATTTTTGTATAAATCCTCGAGTCAATTATGCACTTATAAATGTAATAATAAATTAAGAGAACTTCATTTGTAACTTTCACATAAATAAAAACAGAATCTCAAATAGCGTAAATAAAAAAATAAGAGTTGGAAACTAATCACCAACACTAAGAATTACAAGCCATTCATGATTCAAATAACTACGCAGCTGTTGCAATGTAAAATGAAAATTTTACTGTTTCAATGCATAGAATATTGCTAAAAATATTTTTTTTTATATAATGACATTTATCAACTGAAAAATAGCAAGCAATAATCAAAATTAGTAATGATAAAAAAATAAACTGAAATTAATTAGTTGAAGCATCTTTGCAGGAAACGCAAGCATCTATTTATTACATTAAGAATCGACTTTGTTAAATTAATTCAATTTTGTTTGTTGAAATAAACTATCTATGTAAAAAAAGCAAAGCTTTTCCATCTGATTTAAATGAGCATCAATTCTCATTAAATATCATTGTCTCCCTGTTATGTAGATGAATAATGAGAACAAGCTAAAAATGTCCCTTGCAATTCCCGGAATATCGTGGACATTTAATTTAAAATTTTTCAGAAATCTGAGATCCAATTGTCTTTAAAAAAATGTGCTATAATGGTTGGATGCAAAACTAGTTTATTGCATTATCAAATAGAATATTTTACTTTCGGTTATCAGGTTACTTTAACAAAGAAAGCAAACTGCTAGAAAATTTGAGGAATAATTCTATGAAAATGTCTGAAATATAAAGCTCAAATTCAAAGATTTGGCATGAAAGATTATTCAAAACTCGGATCATTAATACTCGATATCAGTTTAACTAAAAAATGTTTTATCGCAATATGTTTTAAATTGTGAATTTATAAATTGCAATGTTGAATGAAGTTCTTTAATGTGTAAAAAACGTATTCATTCTTTCTTTTCTGTTTTTTTTCTGAATTCATTTGATGTGGAAAGCAGCTAAAATTGAATTTCCATAAATCTTAGACTGTTAAAGCCTAACCATAGCTTCATACCAGCTCTTTTACTGCATAAGGCGTATATAAACGCCCTCTCATAGTCATTTATATATACGAAAGGCGTAGATTTGCTCTTTCTCTTACATATTACACCTTCCCTTATACCCTCCCATTAATTTCAGAACGACAGCAGCTATAGTCATAAAAGTGATGTTTAATTATAGTAAAGTGACTATGTGTAATACCAGTACCAACTACAGTGCAGCATTGTTACTTGGAAAACCGTGTTAGAAAATTAAAAGGCAACTAGTTATCACAAAATAGCTTTATTTTTGGCAGTGGCGTAGCGTCAGGGATCAAAGGAGTATATGCTCCGGACGACAATCTTAGGGGGAGCCATGGAGTCAAAACATTATTGCGTTTATGTCACTTTTTGAAGCAAAATATGATGAGGTAACCTCCATCTGTCTTCAGTATACAATTGAGGTTGCAATTGCAGCATCTTTTAGCTTCGTCCATTGTCGAATACCAGCATGGTGGAAGAGTCAGCAGTGAAATTTCTGTGACAAGACCATACAAATCCCGAAGAGAGTCCAAAGATACGAGATATATCAAACTCCATCTGTCTTCAGTATACACTTAAGGTTGCAATTGTAGATACCATCTGTTAGCTTCGTTTATTGGCAAATACCAGCATGATAGAAGTGTCAGAAGTGATATTTCTGTGACAAGACCATGCAAATCCCGAAGAGAGTCCAAAGATACAAGATATCTGAACCTTCATCTGTCATATCTTTATTTTTGGCAGTGGCGTAGCGACCTGGATCAGGGGGTATGTACTCCGGAAGCCAATCTTAGGGGGCGCCATGGAGTCAAAACACTATTGCGTTTATGTCACTTTTTGAAGCAAAATATGATGAAAAAAACTGGGG
>BGPR01000157.1:771451-970453 GCA_013235015.1 Araneus ventricosus | reverse complement strand
ATACCCTCCCCTATGTAGAAAAGCAAAGCTTTTCCATCTGATTTAAATGAGCATCAGTTCTCATTAAATATCATTGTCTCTCTGTTATGTAGATGAGTAATGAAAATAAGCTAAAAATGTCCCTTGCAATTCCCGGAATATCGTGGACATTTAATTTAAAACAAATATTTTTCAGAAAACTGAGATCTAATTGTCTTAAAAAATTTTCTATAATGATTGGATGCAAAGCTAGTTTATTGCATTCATCAAATAGAATATTTTACTTTCGGTTATCAGGTTACTTTAACAAAGAAAGCAAACTGCTAGAAAATTTGAGGAATAATTCTATGAAAATGTCTGAAGTATAAAGCTCAAATTCAAAGATTTGACATGAAAGATTATTCAAAACTCGGAGCATTAATACTCGATATCAGTTTAACTGAAAAATATTGCATCGCAATATGTTTTAAATTGTGAATTTATAAATTGCAATGTTGAATGAAGTTCTATAATGTAAAAAAACGTATTCATTCATTCTTTTCTGTAGATTATCTGAATTCATTTGATATGGAAAGCAGCTAAAATTGAATTTCCATAAATCTTAGACTGTTAAAGCCTAATCATAGCTTCATATCAGCTCTCAAACTGCGTAAGGCGTATATAAACGCCCTCTCATAGTCATTTTTATATACGAAAGAAGTATATTTGCTCTTTCTCTTACATATTACACCTTCCCTTATACCCTCCCTTTAATTTCAGAGCAACCGCAACTATAGTCATAAAAGTGATGTTTAATTATAGTAAAGTGACTATGTGTAATACCAGTACCCAATACAGTGCAGCATTGTTACTTGGCAAAACGTGTTAGAAAATTAAAAGGCAACTAGTTATCACAAAATATCTTTATTTTTGGCAGTGGCGTAGCGTCAGGGATCAAAGGAGTATATGCTCCGGACGACAATCTTAGGGGGCGCCATGGAGTCAAAACATTATTGCGTTTATGTCACTTTTTGAAGCAAAATATGATGGGGTGATATAAAAATAATACGATCCTTTGGGAGCCATTTGTACTTGCTAAGCCACTGAAGATGACTAGGGGAAATGAAAAAAATCATATTATTCCCCTGGCATCATTTACCCTCGCTATGGCACTAGCCATTGCGAAAAAACCTTATTGCATTTATGTAACTTTTTAAAGCTAAGGGACGGAAAAATAATATGTTCCGGGAGCCACACACAAGCTAAGCCTCTGGATGATTGCAGGGGGCGAAAAAGTCATATTGTGACCCGGGCGCCACTTACCCGCTCTACGCCACCTATTTTCGGTGTTCAAACTGCTCTCCGTCAGCTACAGTACACATTTGGACCCTTTTCTTAATTTAACGTGCACACATAATAGCATATTAAGCGCCACGTTAGCACAAGCATTAGTAATACTTCGTCGAGGGTCCTGAAACAAAATCGATGATGATCTACATCTTTGTAATTGACATTTTTTTCCCTATATTGTATCGCTTTTGAGATAAGAAAGCTAATTCCACAGATTGTCCCCAGGTGGCGCTGTAAGCAGTCAAACGCAATGAACTGTGTAATAAAATTAAAGAAAATTATTATACATTTTATTTGTGAATAATTTTATTAGAATGTAAGTAATATTTTACGAATAAAATAATATTAATACACAGAGTGTTATTTAAACAGCATCGGTCCGTATCCTGTCTCCCAAATGCTTTGATAAGCAAAAGATCGGCAATGCAGTGTACTCTGCTAGTGTTCTGCCAAAGAGTATCACTCATCAACACATCTTTCAACAGTACTAGTCAGCTTCAATACTTTTCAATAGCATGTTGGAAAACATCCTCATAAGCTATCCAAAAACATTTCCCTCATTAAAGTGTCCTCGAAAATCGAAATTACTGCTTTCTTTGAGAAGTAAAATATGCCAGAGAGCTTTGAAGCTCATAATTTCTTTAACATTTTTAATTACAGCTAATTTTTTTGTTCTCACAAATTGGCACCTGGGATGTTTAAATTACCTTAGTAAAGAGGAGCAGACATTTAGTGTAATTCCAAAATTTGTTTGAGCAGTTCTGAAACACTGTAACTGACGGAAAAAAAAGAGAAACCACTAACTCAAAGACTTTTCCCTTCCGTGTAAATAGTAATTGGATTAACTTCAAAGTAATCATGGGGGCAATTGAAGAGGGGATTTTTTCTTCCCTCTTTCATCATTTGTTTGTCTTCTTATGAGGAGGGATTGTTCGTTATTGACACACTTTATAGATTGGTCGCCATTTGGATCGTCATTAAGAAGAAAATATTGTGGGAAAAAAATCTCAGCCTCTGCAGCTACAAAGTTAAAACCTTTTACTTTGGGTAATTAAAGTTGCGGAAGCCGATTTGTTTGATTTTAATGGTGAAGTGGTGAAAGGGTTTGTAATAAAGGACTGCGGTTATTGAATTCGGTAATTTATATTATGCTGCTGTTAAATGACTTTCAGAGGCTGGGAAGGTGTGGGTTTAATATATGTTTTACTTGAATGTCATTTTTTGATTAAGTTTCTGATGAGCTTAATAAAATTGCATCTGAATTCAAATCCGAAATATATTGATAAAGATTTCACACATTGAATGATTTTATAATGTGACATAGAAAACTGGAAGCTAATTAATTATTTTTGTCTGTGAAACATTAAATGTCTGGATGCATTAAAAAAATATAGGCTCAAATCCTGATTCCACAAAAGATCTGACGTACATGGGCTTGGTGTTCTTTACTTGCATCGTTTAAAGTCAATATCATAATGATACTTTAATAATAATCACCACAGACTTCAATTTTTACTTTCTCGTATACGATGTATACAAAGAGAAAGTATTATAATCGACAAAAAATTCGAACTCGAGATTTTGACGAATCTCCACGTTTTAGACCTCCCTGAGTCCGAAAAACACAATTTTGGAATTATTTCTGTGTGTCTGTGAACACGATTACTCGAAAACTATTAGAGCTACGGGGATTAAATTTGGTATGTGGTCTTTAAACATAATTTGTAGGTTTCTATCAAAGTTTGGACAAAATTCGTCAACGGGAAGTCTGTCTGTCTATCTGTCCGCGGCCATGCGAACACTATAACTCAAAAACTTGAATAGCTAGATGAATAAAATTTGGTATAAATGAATAAAATTTGGGGCCAAATCCGTCAAAGGGTTGACTGTCTGTCGGTCTATATATTCGCATCTCCAACAATCCGCTATCTCTTTTATCTTACACCCAGCCGTTTGGTAATCACGCCGGTTTCTAATTCCACTTCCGCGTTGGACGACCTTCGGAAATCGTGGTATGACTGGTTTCGCTTATTTTTTTCTCCACTGGGTTTGGGGTTCCTGTTCGTTTCACTGCCTTTTAGCTTATTTTTTTCTCTACATTGTTAGGAGTTTACGAGAAAGTTTAGGGGAGATCACTCCCGCTGGTTTTAAGTTCTTTTGATTAGTATTATTGGAAAAATTTTAGATCTGGAGCAACCAAATCGTCGATAGTTTTTATTATGACTAAATAAACTTCGCTTGCATTAAATTGTGTTTATAAAACAAAAGATAAACTGAGAGAAGACCGCACTCGTACTTTGAAATGCTGCTGTTTCTATTATTCAGAGGCAAGTATTTAACGGTAACATTTTGTATGGATTTAAAATTTTGAAACTTTATGTTTAAAATCATAATTTAGTTCTGATCTAAGCATGCTTTCATAAATAAGAAATATGTTGTTAAGGTATCTGAGTACCTTAGCCAAAAAATATCTTCCTTGGGACTTCCAGAGTTTTCTTTCTGTATATGTTGTATATCAAATGTTGTTGTTTTCAAGTGAGGTTTGCTTTTTGGCAGTAAAATAATTTATAAAACATGGTGTTTTTCCCATGAAAGAATTCTTTAGTTGGCAGGCCAACAGAAGGTTGTTAGTCCCACGCTTTTGAAGCTCTTTTACCTGCAAGAGGGAGCGAGCAGGTGCTAAATCTGCACCAATATTTCTTCCCACGCCGATCCAGATTACCCAAAGGGTATAAAGCTTGGCACGGGAGTCGGCGCGAAGGAAAATTTTGTAAAATTCAAATGCAATGCAATACAAACAGCATCCATCTTGGGTGGAAGATACATAATAAAAATATGCAGAAATATGTAATAAATAAGTAAACATAATACATAACAGAAGACATAAAAATAAAATAAAAATAAATACAATAAAATTTAAGAAGAGAAAAATAAACTAATAAAAATAAATAAATAACCTCATCCAGCAGGGGATAGGAGCGAAATACTAGCTTAATTTTACTAAAAGAACAGGGGGGTTACGATTCATATTCATCTGACTTGGGTGTTGACGATACTTGCATATCGAAGATCCGTCAAGTTTGACCAGAAACTGATCCAAAGATTCTGGCATAAGAGAGCATACCATAAACCTAACTAAAAGATGATTCAGAACTCCGAGGCGGCTAAACATTCCGAAACTCAGAGGAATAGTCAGGTGTCCTTTATGGCTGTAATATAAATGGCATATTTCAATTTAAATTTGAACGGTATATTCAATTATTTTTTGCCAAGAATGGAAGGAGAAATATGAATACCTCTTTTATTGAAAATCGGAAAGATTCGCACTTACCTTCGTTTGTTTGTATTGTTTTAGCTTTCCAGTAGGTTGTTTTCTTTTTATTTGTTCTGTTCTTTGTCTGGACGTAAGCAAACAGAAGAAAATCTTCCTTCAATACCTTTAAATACTCCTACTATGATTGTACAAAGTTCAAACATGTGGATAATCCTTTTGTGATCATGATAACAGCATGCGTGACATATTTTGAATTTAATTTCAATCGTCGAATTTGATATTGTTGTGCTCCAGGCGAAAATGATTATTTATATCTTTCTCATAAGCATTCGACTCCTTTAAACAATTATAATACCTGTATTTTAAGTAACATGAATAGATACTGCAAATATCTGAAAATACTGGAAATAATATTTTATGATGTTAAATGAAGTTTAATATGAGTATTTTATGATAAGAATTGGCCTTTTTCCTTATATTTCTATTAAGAAAGAATATCTGTTGAAATAAAGCTAGTCCACATATTCTTTAGCTTTTTAAACATTTATAAAAAGCTTAAAGCGACGTACGAAGGTTATCTTTATTGTGCACTCCTGTGTGCTTATGGTAGCTTAAAGAAAGCCTTTTAGCTATAAATTATGTATTTATTTTGTTCCAATCCGTTTCAAAAGCATATGAATTCACAAAAGGAGGTAAGAACTGATAAATTTTCTATAGTATATTTAGAATCTTCTGAAACATACGTTAAGTAATTTTATGTCTTTGTGAGTATTAATGGATTCATTTCTATTGACTTCAATTATAAACCATTTATTTATAAATAAAAAAATATATTTTTAAAGATAGAATTTTGCTTGTTCTACTTTACCTTACTGTGAAGATTTCCAGTTTATGAGTTTGGCAATTGCACTTTTGATAAAAGAAACTACAGACTTTTCGCAAATAGTAAAGAATTGTAATTTTGCAACAAACGCATCCTTATGTAACTAAAAAACCTTCGCGCGTTGAAATCTTATAAATTTTCAAACTTAGTAACAAAGTCAATCAAGCAGTATTTAAATTTTCGTTCTTTCTCCCTCATTATTCCACTATTGCCCATCCAAACTCAGTCCCAGCTCAGTATAAGCTCGGGGTGTTTTTGTGGTATGCAAATATGGTATATAACTGACAATGAAAATATTAAATTAATATTGCACAACTCACACTTCTTAAATAACAGCCTTCAATCTAGGATGCACAACTTAGCAAAATATCTTCAAATGACATCTTCATTTCGTTTGGAATCATATGTTGAGAGAAATAATGACATTTTTATAATGAAATTTCATCAACTTCACAGCAATTTCCAAAACTTTTCTGTGCATTGATCTTATAATCTGAGAACCTGCTTTCAAATCTTAAAACATTCTATATTGTTATTTAAACATTTATTTCTGTTATCTATAAAATATTTCTTGTGACTCATAGCTACGATCTTTTTTCTTGTATTTTTCAAGTTTACTTCTTAAGTATAAGATCGCACAAAGGAGTAATTTGTAATTAACTTATGATATTTCGTCGACTGTGGTGATTTGGAAGCAAAGTTTCTGATTCGAGACAGCATTCCAACAAAGAACTGTCATGTATATAAACCTGGTGTCTTGTCTGGTGTGTGAAAAGTTGCCTTCTTGCAGGGCGTAACTTCTAACACTCCGTTAGTCCGTGCCCCAGCACGTAGTAAAAAAATCGAGGAGCGCAAAATTGCCAAAACAAAATGAGAAAAATATCGCAACGAAGTTTCTGAATTAATTAGAAAATTTTCTAAAAAAATTCTAACAAACAGTAAAACAATCTAATTTTATATACTAATGTCCACAAAAACTTCAAGGCACTACTTCAGTAATTTATATAATCTTTTTTAGGAATTCGAGATCGGATAATCACTTCAATCCCATCCTTGTCGATGCTGGCGAAATGGCATTCGAAATACATGCAGATAAAAATTTTGAATCATTACCTAGACATTGAGTTCGTCGGCGAAAAAATTTGGTTATGAAAATCAGGGTGAACCCATAATCGATGCATAGGAAAAATACAAAATTGAATTCTTTTACCACCTTGTTGACACTGCAATAAATTCTTTAGAGCAAAGATTTTCTCAGCTGTAACATCACAACTGTTACTTTTTTATATCATATATATGAACTAAAAGATGTTACTTATTCTGTAATTTTTGCTGATTGAAAAGACTTGGAAACAATTTTAACAGATGGAAAATCATCGGATATAAACAGCCTGGAGCTTCGTTATGAAATATCAGTGGTGTGTTCTCTACTGGAAAAAATTTACCACCATTGAAAGTCTTGAAATTGATAACAAAAATTAATTTTGTTCCAAACTTGAGCATTGCTCTAAGAATTTTATTAATTCTTCCAGTAAGTTTTGCGGCCGGGAAGAGTAGTTTTTCCAAACTAAGAATAATCAAGACTATTTGCGAACAACAACATCTCAAACAAGATTGTTAGACCTCGCTATATTAGGAATTGAGTATGAACTGAGTAACAATTTAGATGTTTCTGTATTAATTTGAGAATTCTCTTACCTAAAAGTTTGTAAAAAAATCATCGTCTGAATTATATTTCTGCCGACTATTTTTTTAAATGAAATATTTTAAGTGAAAAGTTATGATAAGTATTTGTGTCAATCACTGTGTTATATTGTTGTTTTTTGGACGTTCGCTAAAAAATGTAAAATAGACTATATAACTTTTATTTTAGAATGTTTACATTATGGTTCCATAGGGACGCGATTTTTTACTTTTGCACGGAGTGGTTCCAAGGCTAAATCCGACCCTGATTCTTGGATCAAATAATCTGATATTTTTGTGATACACAATTCGAGAACAAGCGTGCTGTCATCATTTAAGAAGGATTCAAAATTAATCTGTCTCCAATAGCTTTTGTACAGCTTCAAATTGAAGGCGTGCGAATTGAACAGTGCAAGAGAAATCAATTTCTTTTCAACTGTATTCTGACTTGATTATTATGACGTACGGGTCTATTTTCGTACCCGGTTGGGTTGGGAGCGTTTCGCCTTTCGATAGAGGGACGTTAATGGCTTTTTCTCGACGGAAAGAAGGGGTCTGATTCTCGTACCTCTGTCGTTTCGAGCATTTACGCTAGGAAGTGACGTATTTCTGCTGCGCGCTGCAAATCAAGCGATCGTCATGCGATATTTTTGTTTATGGTTTCAGATTCAGTTCGAGTTTTGAATTGCCAAAGGAACTATGGCGAAGCGTACATTTGCTTCCCAATTCGAAATTATGTTGGATTATTTTGAAAAATATCGACAAATTTTAAGTGGGTAAGTTGATCGCATCTTTTCAAAAGACACCAAGGGTAAGAGGTGGGAAGATTTAACTTCTGCTCTTATAAGATGCATTATAATTCATCTTTCTTGCTTTCATAAGTCCATTGTTAAGGGGGTTAAACCATTTATCTTTTACAAAATATACATTTATAATAATATTATGCATTTACAGAAAATAAATTGCAGTCTTTTTTTCAATATATTGATGTAATTTTACCAGTTTTCTAGAGAGAGGAAAAGTAATAAACTTTTTCCCATGCCAATTATTTTAACATGAATAAATCTTATAAATTAATATTACAAACCATTTGTTTATTTTTCCAATTACATAAGAAAATAAAACATGAAAAAAAGTTATTAAATTCAGCAAGTTTTCGCAACATTAAAAGAATTACATCTTTATCAAGGAACAAGAAAAATTCTTTTATTGTCATATTTTGCAATTACTTTGTAAATATTTGACAAATTTCTTTGAATTAAAACCCAAATAAAAAAATTGTAATGATATACGAAATGAGGAAAGTCATTCCACACTCAATGTTAAAAAAATGTTAAAATGTTACCCTAATTTAATTTAATAAGAAAATATTAAGTAATTAAATCTTTAAATGTAATTGATCTTAGCTAATTATCAACTATCATTATTGACTATCTTGTTGGAGTAGTAAAAGATGATTTAACTACTTTTAAAGATTTAATTACTTTAGATTGTCGTATTAAATTATTAGATTAAATTATTTAAATTCGATAAAAGATTTAACTACTTTTTAAAAAATCTAAAGTAATTGATAAATTTTTCTTCAGATTGGTCAAATGGATTACATTTATCCCGAAAAACCCTTTCAAAACACAATTAACGTCTTAGAAGCCTCCATTTTAAACGAAAATTTGATACATTCTGATATCGAAACAACACTTCTCGCTAGCGAATAGCGTTTACGCTAGGTACAGAGCTGGCGAGAAATCGGAGTCCTTTTGTCGACCGAGCGAGATCCAACCGGTTGGAAAAACGGGTTCGAGAATCGTACTTGTCGTTAACGGGCGGAAAAAGTGACGTCTCCCAACCCAACCGGGGTACCAGAATAGACCCGGTAGGCTTGTAGAATTTGATACATCCTTTTCTCATAAGCAGGGTTCAAATTCAGTAAGTCCGTCACTAATAGCCTTTGAAAAGCTTCAAATTGAAGGCATGCGAATTGAGCAGTGCAAGAGAAATCAATTTCTTTGCAACTGTATTCTGATTTAATTGCTATGACGTACGCTTGTAGAGTTTGACATATCCTTGCCGTATAAGCAGGGTTCAAATTCAGTATGTCTGCCACCAATAGCTTTTCTAAAGCCTCAAAATGCAGGTGCGCAAATTAAAGCTTCAAAATGCAAATATCCAAATTGAAGTTTCAAATTTATACAATAATAACATCAATCAAACTAAAGCAATTAATTTATAGCGAAAGATTTATGATTATATCAGTCTTTGCCTAACATATCATGCTGACAATTATTCTATTCAATTAGTAGTTGCTTCTAACAAATACGGAGTAGAATTGTGCTCTTAGGCTGTTTGTCATTCGTCGGTGTTAACTGTCAGTCATCTTTGTCAATATGAGCAAATTGACGACTAACATTATTGTGTTAATGTGAAGCAGGTTCGTGCCATAAGTTGGTCAATCTAAAATGTGATATAAAAGGGATGGAATGTTATCATTACATAAATAAATCATCTCTGAAACATGGTAAGCAATGGCAACATTATATGATGTTTAAAATAATAAAGCATTTTGCACTAATTTATAAATACACATTAAATTCGTCTTAAAGAAAAAAATTTCAATAAATAAAGAACAAAAAGATACCATTTAAATATAAATTTTATTTTAAAGAAACGGAAAAATATTAAAACTTTCATTGCAATAGGCCCTAAGATAATTTTGTATCCATTTATTAGTGAAATGTTTTATTTATCTTAATTTATCTTCTTTACTTAATTTTTTATCTTATTTTATCTGAAAATAAAAGGTTGTGATATATCTAGTGCTGTTAAAATCTGAATTTAAGCTCAAAAAGATTTTGCACAACGGTAGATCAGAATAAAATTGTGTCTGCTCTATGATTCCAACAATTTTTATTATTTTTCTTTGTTTCTTCTACGGCATTCATCTTTATCTACTATTCAGCGTTAAAAATTTTTAGTTTAAATTTGAATTTTGATAGAGGAATTTCAAATTTTATACCGAATTTCAATTTGATCGTTCGATTATTTATCTAAAAATTTTATGGTTTATTTGAACTCTATAGTCTAGCTTAGGTGATTGCTTTTCTTAACAAATAATTTATATCTAAAGGGACTTTAAAAATATGCTTTAATCACGCAAATAATTTTCGTTACTACAGCAGTTTATAAACAAATTAACTGCGAAACTTCTTGCGAAGTTTATGTTTTAAGCAGAATAATGAACTTCCTATTTGTACTAAATCTAGACCAATTTTTGTTAACACAATCTATATCATATTAACCCCTTTAACTGGTTTACCCGTACAGGGTTACTTGCATACAGTTATAGCAATTTTAAACTAAAAAACTAAAACAAAGTCTATCACAGACGTTATAATTCGATACAAATATTAAGTGGAATCCATAAATGTTTCAACAGTTCTTTAGGTTCTCAACTGAATTAAAATGACAACGCAATCCCAAAATAGAAGGTATCATCTAATTAGATAGTTGAGAAAACAAACCAGTTAAGGGGACATATTATCTTCTAAACAATTTCTTTTATTTGAAGTATTATTGAAAAAGTTTTCTTACTATTAAAATTTAACAATCATATAAAGCCACCTATAAGAGAAAAATTCATTTTGATCTGCTTTTTTAAGTTGAAATTTAAATACTTTAAAGAAAAATTCATTTTTTAAAATTCCTTACTAATTTTTCAAATATTATTTACAGATTCACTGAAATATATATAACTGTGTATGGATTTTACGGTGCATCAAATATTCGCTAAACTATAGATTTTTACTGTTTTACGTGGTGGAAAATGAGGAAATTTAGCAATATCTGAATTTATATCTTGTACATAAAAAACACCTAAGCAAATGAATGCTTATTGCATGCACAGGTTTATCATATGCATAACGATAAACAAGTGCAGAAAATTTGAAAGCTCTATCTAAAAAAGGAAAAAAGCCTTAGCATTTTGAAAACAACAAAGTGAAGAAAAGTCCGATATGGAGAAAAAGCCAGTTAAAGTTGTCATTTGCGCATCTTTATCATTGGTCATCGTAAATTAAAAACACTAAACAACTTTTATAATATTAGAGCTACATATTTGTAATTTTGATATATTAAGTAGAAAGATAAGATCAACAAAATAAGCCAATGAACTAAAAATAGATACTTTGGCCATTTTTGGAGTAATGCGTCCCCTTAAGGGATTAAATGCATTTTCTCTTTATTCTGACCTGGTCATACATTAACGGGGGAGATGAAGAGTTAGGTCTTCAGAAGAGTAGATATTAAATCCTTAAAGAAAGTATAAATAATTTTACTCGAGAACTAAATATTTCTTCTGAATTCCAAGAGTTTTGTTTGTTATGAAATCCTAGTAAGACACGAATTGAAAGAACGAACCCTAACATATACTCTACAAAATTCTTTCTCGCTTGCTCCAAGCGATCGAAATACAGCAGAATCAGTATCCACTCTAAATTTAATGGTCCAAGAAGATCTGGTAAGGTAACCAAAAATGCATTTAAGCATTTCACCTAAAGCCTTCAAACAGAAAAAAAAGTAAAGGAACACGAAAAGAAAGAAACAAGGAGCAGGAAGTGGAAGGCACAAAAGATTTTGAAGAACTTTTTCGTGCTTGCAGAAGCCAATTTCGAGCATTCATGTCTGCTGCAAAAAAAGATCCAGGCTGTATTCCTTTTGTATGCATTTATGTATACAAAGTAAGCTACGAAAAATCCGCCTTACATAAATTCTGCTGGTAAAAGTAACAAAAAGGAGGGGAGAAATAAAAAGAATAATAAACAAAATTTCCGTTCCGGGTTGGTTAAAAAAAGCGCGGGAAAAAACACGTGACTCCATTGTAGCCAATAGGGGAGAAGCAGCAGTCCCTTTCGTTCCGCTGGGCTGACTGTTATTAAATATCCGCCCTAAAGGCCTCTCGCACATTGAAATAGTTGAGGCGTAAGTTTTGAAACTTGGGGATGTTAGAACGCCACGGTCTGCTTCACTCCCTTGATGTTTACTTCACTTCACATCAAACGTCAGAATCACAAAAACAAGGACGGAAGAACGTAAAAAAATGAAAAAAAAGGAAATGAAAGTTAGAATAAAGTGTAACAAAATACTGACTGACAACGAAGAAAATAATATCTAGAAAAGACATAAAGAAATATGAATAAAGGAACATGATCAGATTTCACAAACGGATATTGGAGAGACGTGATGAGATTTGAGTTATAATAAGCCGTCAGAATATATTTATGGGCTGGTTATTTCCTTTCATCTTCCATTCTTTCCTTCATCTTATGGTGATTCGTACAGTATTAATTGACATATTTTAAAATCTTTATATTTTTTGAAATATATATTACTCAAATTGCTGCATATTTAATTAAATTTAAATGAAAATATATAATTTGATAAAATATAATTTTTCTACGACTTTCAATATATTTTAACTAAGATTTATGGAGTTATATTTTGAAATAATCATAATGCCATATAACTTGATGCATTTATTAATCGAATAAGATATAGTTCATGCATATAAGGTGTCTTGTTTTCATAACCGTGTGTACTAATAATTAATTATATGGGTAAAAAAGGAACCATACAATAAAAGATAAAGTGTTTGAAAAAGATTTGCTGCCGCAATTATGTAGAATATAAATCATAATTTTGCATAAATGAAATTTAAATTTATTTGTAGAGAATGTTAATAAGACTTTGCTAGCTGCGTGGATCGATCTCTTTAAGAATAGTCTGAAAAATATTGAAGGAACAAAATAAGTTGACTTCAAGGAGTCCGTATTTTTTTTTTCAAAATAGTTTTTCAATTCATTTGATTTGCAAATGTAAAATAAAAAATGAGATACAAGTGATGATTTATCTTTTTAATATTCTTTAATTTAAATATTTTTGAACGCCACTTAATTTTTAATTATAAACTAATTACTTCTATTTCAATCTTATAGAACCGTAGTTCTACTTTAACTTCTAGAGTCACGAGATTCTTAGGTGACTAACCTATTTGCAACATTTAAGCTTCTCTGTGTATTTTTAGCGCTCTATTTGTAACCATGTAACTCACTGAGTAAGACGCGCCGTTTCTGCACATAAACTCTTCACCCCTGCCAATAGTTTTGGATATTATTATAACGTTATCTATTTAATATAACTTGCATTATCATCTTTAAAATTATAAATAAAAATTGGAATAAAGAATTCTTTTGATCAACTATTGCCTACTTCATTTCAAAATGCTTGCTTACATACCATCTTTCGGATTATCATTACATACATATATTTTGACAGTTTTTAATTGAGACTTAATGATGAACAATAAAAAAAGAATGCTTCAGCATATATAACAGTATGCCGTAAGTGCGGGAGGGTCACCAATGTAACATAACCCTTACTCCAGGTTATTAATATTTATTTATTTATTTAAAACCCACACCGGTCCGGCCTACCCGAAAGATTGTAAGGCCTTTAGCAGACCGGTGGGGAAATATAAAAGCAATACAAGAATATCAATATTACGTGACGTTATAACACGTTGCAAACATTTCAAAAGAGGGACAACACAAAATAAATAAAGTAACTTAAAGCACACTCACAAGAAAAAGAACAATGCGTCACTGAATCGATATTACACTTGTAGAGAACCATAAATTAATTGAATTTTGTTTGATTTTTATCGCCAGATCTGGAAACAACATTAAAAATATTCAAAACATTCAAAAGTCCGCAGTATGCATCCAAATGAGCAAAACACAAACACAAGCTCAGCACAACACACCAGTAAAAACAAAGAGGAAATAAAATTTTTTGTAAAGTATTATTAAAAATCCCACAAAAGAGCATCAAAAACAGACCCCGTGGTCTCTCGCCAGTCCAGTAAACAATAAAATCTACCAAAGTCCACGTCAGTCAAACAACAATAAAAATACCAGAATAAAATGATCAAATTTTTAAAATAAAAAGGATGAAAACAAGGTTACCAATTGATATTCCCCAAGGGTGAATGCTCAATAAAATTTAGGACACTAAAACATTTTAGTAAGTCCAGGATTAACCTAAAAACAATGTAATCAGTTAAAATTAACTACGTAAATAAAGTGCTAAAAACTTAGGGTAGGGGCAAGGACAACTCACTTAAAATTTTCTTAATCAGTGGTGTTAAGGTAGGGTTATCAATATAGCATATGAGGCGGTTAAGGTTAAAGATGTAGCGACTAACGGTATAAGTTCGTGCAAGGCAGGATTACTCGCAGGAAGAGTTATGGACGTGCACAATATCCTAGCTACTACTACATATATATACTCTATTACTTCAGAAGGGTGCAGACACAACAGACAGTTCACAACACACAGTGACACAGTGCAGACACAACACACAGTGACACAGTGCAGACACAACACACAGTGACACAGTGCAGACACAACACGAGCTATATCAAAAAATATTTAATATAACAATAATTAAGTTAAATTAAGTTAAAATCATAAATTAAACTTCAACATCATATGATCACGCGCGCGGTGAGATGATAACAGAAAAGTGAGAGAATGAACAGGTGGGAACATCGCCCTTAAATACTTCAGCAGCTTGCTTGCCATTGGTTAACAGATGACATCACCAAAGTGGGCGGATTAGATATGCATGCAATTGCAGTTTACGGCACACTTGGCGATGATGCCACAACAGAAAAATATCTAAAGCCCAGGTTGTGCAATCGAGTCGGTTTTCTTTATTTCACAGTCACATGACAAGTGTGATTGCACATGTCATCGTACATGTGACTGTGCATTGTCTTCTTCTGTGCTGTAACATCACAAGTTTTCTCCTCGTGCACGATGGCGCTCAGTGGATTCCAAAATTACATTTACACTGCTCACTTGGTATTTATCAGTTGAGTATTAATTTGCTACAATGACTTTGAAATGAACATTTTGTAAGGACATTAAGCGGTGAAAAAACACCTAAAAAATTTTCAATGCGTTGTTCATAAGTTTGGACCTGAGAAAATGTTTTTTTAGAAAGTGCGTTAAATGCATTCCGAAATTAACTAAATTCTGATTTTCAATTAATTTTCTTAAACAAAAAAGTCTAGTCCATTAGTCTATTCGTCATATTAATTTCTCTACGGACGCATCACCACTTTAATGTATTTTAAATCCAGTATTTTGATCAAAATTAATTTACTTTTTACGTAATATTTACATACAAATTTTAGAACAATTAATTTTCTTTTAGTATCAGAGTGCATAAAATCATTTTTGAAACTTTTGTATTTAAATATTGTATTAATTACTTTTCTCACAAGGCTCTGATCCAGACTGAAATGGTTTTTTAATGTAAATACGTGTATATCTGAAAGATATTAAAAGGATATTAACAGTTCATTGAAAGAATTTAGTCACAAGAGTCTCATGGAGATAATGGTGGGAGTTAAATGGGTCATAGCCATTTGCGTCCAAACAGTTTAGTTAATGATTCTTTTAATTATATTTAAGAGTCTAATTTCTTTTGTTGGAACTAAGGCTTTAGATCCTGTGAAAGTTTTATTAGAAACTTTGAAGTTTTAAATGTTAGAAATTTGCCTTAACGGTTCCAAAAATTAATAACTGTGAAACTGCTCGTTTAATTTCAAATATAACAATTAAATGCTTATTTAAATTTAATTAAAAATGCAGTTATTTTGATATATGTGGATAAAATAATAGAAAAGATATTAAATTTTTAACTTAGAAGTTGTAACAGACTGTATAAAGGAAGTAATGCTTTGTATATTTGATTTTTTTACTTCAAACTATCGCTCTAAGCACTTTCATTTAATTTCCCTCTCAATATCTTTAGTACTGTAAGTAGAATATATTTATTTCAAACCACTTTAGTAAATTTTTCAAAATAGTTATTATTAATATATATATATATCGATTTAACCGGTTATTAGCACATCCAAAGCTGTGCAACCAATTTAATTTGTGAAAACTCCAAATTTCTGGTTAGTCTTTTTTCAATAGCTTTTGAATGTAACAGAGTTAATATACATGTTCTAATTCTCCACATGCTCTTAGTATATATTCAGTATTTTTATTTATTCGTATTATATGATTTAGTATTTTTATTTCTTAGAATATATTTTATAGTCTGTATAGTTAAAAAAATTAAAATCATTGCATTTTATTATAGATATTTCTGATAACTTTCATTTTGGATATTAAGATAAGATTTTTTATATATGGTTGATATTAATATCAGCATGTATTTTCTGATTGTTTAGATAATTTCAGGATTTTCACAAATAGTTTTACAGCAATTTGCTCTAATACCATGTTTCCGTGTTTTTGGTTCTTATCTTATTTTTTTTGTCTCCTCTGCATCAGGTCTCAATTCATTGCTTTCATTATGTTAAATATACTTTTGACTTTTCAGCTAATCTATGGATAATGTCTGATTCTTACTGAATTCCCGGGTAGAAATTCAATAAGTTGAGATATTCTTAAGTAATATCTTTCTGTTTTGATAACCCTAGCTTTTGAGACTTCTATAGTGGGTGATATTAGAAGTGAAAGTTTGTTATAACAAATTGATTACTATTTCTCTTGACGTGGGTTTGAGCGTGTGCCTCTGTAGCGTTGGGAACTTAAATGGCACCTGAGTGTATTTGTAGTTTTAGTATTTGCTTCTCCCATTTTCCACATTTTTCTGGCTTTTAAATATTTTCTACTCGGTTCATTCCATGAATGGTGCACAATCCCGCTACCTTCTTCGTAACTGTAAGTTTGTGTCGTCATTTGAGAATTATATGCATTTTTCTGAGAAAACCATAAAACAGGAAGTATTACAACTTTTCTTGTATCGGGTAAAATTAAATTTTCCTGAACTTCATTATCCTCGCTCTTTTTTCTGATTGGCATTTAGTTCAGGTCATGAAATAAAACATGTCTGACGAAACAGTTTAAAAATTTAATTTCTCTCCGGAACTTAGCCGGAGAATGCCCGATAGATGCACATCCATACAAAAAATGCAACATCGACAAGGATTTACAATGGAACGAAAGAATGGATAAAATAAAATTAAAGAAAATGTCTGGTTATTTGGAGTTTGTGGTGTTGTATTTATCCCACTAATTTAACTTTCTGAAAGGAAAAAAAATCCCTAAATATTTTGAGCTCGAGATCATCGTTGTCACTTGAAGGAAGTATTCTTGGAGACAGAAGCCTCTTTTGAGCTCAGTAACGGTGCGTTTCCTTTTCGGAAATTCGGTTGCGTTTTCCTTCGGTTCGTCTATTTTTGTGAATTTGCAATGTGTTAAAGTTGTGAAGCATTTGTAAAAATTTGTATTTTGCACGTTGTTTCCTTATTTTGATTGGACTCGTATCGTCTATTTTAAACAAAGCATCCGTTTTTATTTAAACCTTCTTGGCTAATTTTTAAATCAAAGTTGATGATCACCCTGTGAAATTACTAAATAGCAATTATATGTAGGATTTTTCAATATATTATTTAACCCTTTTGCTGGTTTGCCCGTACTCAGTACGTGCATCGAATTATGACAATTTTAAACTTAAGAACAGTGGCGGCTCGTACATAAGATCTGCACTCCCCCCTGAAATTATTTTAGATGATTGTATTTTCGTTTTTATTCTAATTTGCTTACTTTTCCATTTTAAGAATTCATTGATCATCGAACGAAACGTAAAAGAAAGACGGAAAATCAATCAAGAATTGAGAGAGAGACCAGAGCTGCAGCAAGTTTTACCCCTCCTGAGAATCCGAAATTAATGCAATAAGCAAAGCGAAGCGGGAGAAAAACAACCCTTTCTCCACTTGAAATTGCATTAATTTAAGCTGCATTTGCCCTAGCTCTCGCTTGGCTCGACTTTCTCACTTGACTTTTTTTCGCTTTTCTCAGTAGTTCAGTCGTTACGTAGTTTTCTTAAAATCCAATTCTGGAGGAGTTGTAGTTTTTTGCTTCCTTATGTTTCTGGGGTGCCGATCACGAATCTGATGTTTGCCATCAATAACTTTTGTTGGAATTTTAGATATAGCCAAAAAGAATGAGAATCCCTCTCCCCCATTTTTTGCTTATAACTCAAAAACTATCAATTTTTAGTATAACACCATTGTATACCAAAATAACCAGCACAAAATTAATTACAACTCAGGTCTATACAACTTGTTCAGCACTTCTTGTTCCTGAGCTGACGAGCCGCCACTGCTTAAAAGCTAAAACAAAGCCATTCACAGGCGTTATAATTCAATACAAAAATTACGTGGAATCCATAAACATTTCAACTGTCCTATGGGTTGTCAACTGAATTAAAAGGACAACGCATTCCCAAAATAGAAGATTTTCTCATCTAATTAGATACAAGAGAAAACAAACCAGTGAAGGGGTTAAAATTAATTTTTAAGAGGTTAAATTTCATTTCATTTTACTGAATTCTATGTATCTGGTGATATTTTTTTCTGAAAGCACATTCAGTTTTTGTTAAAATAACAATTGCTTATGAAATTTTATTGTAAGAGGAAGAAAAGGTATCAAATCCTTTAAGACTAATTATTTCCATTAATATTTTGGAATCTAACTTTGAGCTCTAAAAATTCTTTACTATTTGGAATAATATGATAATTTTGCTGGCATAAAAAGAAAAGAAAACAAAGCGTGCGCGTATTGGAAAACTGAATAATTTTCGGAAAGAAAAAACAATAATATTTTCATTTTCCGATATTCATTTGAAAAGAACGGCTATTTATAAACCAGAACTTAATTCGAAATAGTCACTATTAATAATTTGTCGAAACTTTCACAATTGCTGAACACCAGCATAAAAATAAATGCGATAATTAAGTTAATTGCTTTTCGCTATATTTTTTCAAACAGAAAACACATCTAAAGGATGTTATCCTGAACAACCATTAAAAACACGACAGCATAAATTACGTTACTAGTTCCAGAAAAATAAAAATGCATAAAAATAGACGTAAGGTAAAACAGATTTATTTTACGTAATGAACTTTGTGCATCGTGTAAGATATAAATTTCCAACATCAAATTCTTTTTAGTCTGTATCGAAATAAATAAAATTATGGTAATTAGTTAAAAAAGGCTAACAATTATTAGTTTACTAAAGTTTTATTCAGAAGTTTCTGCTTCTAAGGAGTTTATCCAATTGAAGTTATAATACCATTATAATAGTTAGGGCAGTATTGTAAACTCGTGGATGTGAAATAAATGCAAAGCAGATTTCCTATTTATATAGCAAGCCATCTCTCTGCAATTTAGCTGTCTATTGTACTCTTAGATAGTTTAGACACTAACATTACTCAACTTTGAGTACAGATTCATTAAAACTTAATTATCAAGAAGAATCCGTGGTAATCTTCTCAGGTAATAATTTACAAAACCTTCGACCATTACGGAAATGAAGAAAAAGCAAGAATCGAGTTTGATGAAATACACATTAGCTGTAATGGAGAGATCTTTTTGAGGAATGTAATTTTCAAAAGAATCAAGCTTCAACTAATTTTTAATCATCAGGGAACATGATGGTAAAAATTAAGTATTCGATTTATCTTTATGCGAGAATGCTGCTTTCAACGCTTTAACTATAAATGCTATTAACTACTGAAAGAAGAAAAATGGGTTTTAAATTTTATGGATGTAAATTTCATTTGCTTGTTGACAAAAATTGTTATTCCATCAAGAAAGTTTAGATTTTAATCTAAGCTAAAGTTCCTAGTTAAAAGTATTTCAAAGAAAACAAAATAAAAAGGAATTTCTCCATATTAATACCTCTGCTTAAATTATTCTTCGCTTATTATTATTCGCTTACTTATTAAATTATTATTACTTGCATTACTTATTTTTATGTAGATTCGTTAGATTATTCACGAAAAAAATGTTTTAAATATGATAGTTAAATAAGATAATTTTAAAAGTAAAATTATTTGCTCGCGAAATAATTCATTTTTTGAATATTGATTAGAAGTAATTATTTCAAGTATATCCAACATATTGTTCTTCAGTAAGTGCATTTTCACATAATTTTTGAAATTTATTGTTTTGCTTATTTATTTTTAATTGGCAGCAAAATTCATTTCGCTTAAAACGTTTTATAACCACATGCATGTCCAAAAGTAAATCTACGAAGTAAACATCAAATAGCAGTTTTACTCCCCTTTCAGAGCTAGTTCATGTGTTCTGCATCATTCCGTGGATTGTTTTCCTCCCTTATCGCATTACACCCTAAGTATAATGGCCAAATTTGTTACAAATGAGAAAGGGCAATATTAAGCTTCGTGTGGCCAAGAAGGACTACAGATGGTTTCGTTTAAAGATTCATTATAAACGATAATGAAAACACTTTCCTGTTCCTTAACCAGAATCCTCATTTCAAAGAATCCTTGAGATTTCATTCGCTCGTATTCTGAATATTAGTTAATCAGAAATATAAAGATTTACATAATACTAATGAAGCAATAATAATACTAATATATAATTGTACTAATTTAGAAGTATATTCGTTAGTAATGTACTAGCTGTGTGGCCCGTATTTGCACGGGCTATCACGAATAATAGGATATTCCCGGGCGGAGAGAAGTGAGGTCACGTGAGACCTTAGGATCCATATATTTTCATATGCCCCGCCTCCGTTTTCCTCTACAATCAGCAAATATTGTCACTTACTTTTCTTAACAAACGTTACAAAGTTAAACACTTTAATACAAAAAAGGAAGAAAAAAGCATAAAAACGATTTTTTTCCATTGTTAATTAATCCAAACACAGAAGCTCGCTCAAAAAGAAATACCAACTTCCGTTAAATAAATAAAAAAAATACAACACCGGATGCGAAAACTAATAATAGGGGAAAAAAGAATCCGCCGTGAATCAATTCACTATGCTGCCAATATATGGCAGCACGTCAATTCATTCATTTTGACGTTTTTAATTAATATCTTTTTAACTAATTACAATTTCAGAATTTAAATAGTCGAATTGGATTCCTTGGATTATTTTATATCTTTTGATACTTACGGCTAGTTTCAGGATTCAGTGGTTCGTGAGAAGATGGAAGGACATAGATACATATGTTTATTTACCTTCGAATTTTAATTGGATAGATACTTCAAAAATTCCAGCTTAATAAAGTGTGCCTATGTTTGGAGGTGTTTTTATAGTTAATATACAAAAAAAACTAAATTCGAAGTAGTATTCTTGATATTTAATATTAAGAGATATACATTCTCTTTGCTAACCATGTATACGCAATATGTTATACATCAAACATATGAGATGTGCATCATTAGCAAATTGAAGAACAAATAATCTGATCATGAAGCAAATTTTGTTTACTTTTTGTCACTTTCCTCATTTTTCAATTTTAATATCCTCTTCTTAAAGAGATGAGATATTAACAAAATGTTAATTAAAATTCTTCACTTTTTCAAGAATTCCGGTATGTGAAAATGTTACCTTAATTCAGTGTTGTAGAGTAAACTTAACAACTGATAGAAGCCCAGCGAAATGTTGTGATAAATATAATAGACTTTCTCTAATCGCAACGGTTCCAGTCTGTTGGCGTGTTACTGTTTATCTAGAACTATCAGAGTGAACCTGTTTGCATGAAATATATGAAACCCGGAGTTTAATTGCGGTTACGAACGTGCACTGTAGATGTAGAGTTTTATCAGAGCCGGTGTAAGCGTACCTGCTGCCCCTAGACAAAGAAAATTCCTTATCAATAATTACTGATACACCCACTTGCATAACCAAATATAAACAAATTTGACACGAAGAACTGAATGATTTTAAGAGAGTATTTTAATTTCACAAAAAAGTGACACGCTTATGCAATAATTTGCATCTAAATAGAAGTAATTCATTAATATTCTTAATTATACATTCACCACAAAGTTAAATACATATTGAAGTTTAATGACTGCAATGAAAAATAATTTTTTTTTGGTACTTTTACTCTTGCAAATGTTTGACGAATTATAGAATGTATCAAGGCCAAAGCTGGCTCAAGGAGATTAATGTATTGACGGCAAGATTAATTTTTCTAATAACAGTTAGTCATTGGTCTACTAGATAACAAGCAGTTTCGTCTTATGACAAGTGGATTGCCCATTGGTCGCCCATTGCAATGGTAGCCTAGGTTCGCCTAATAGTAAAATCGATTGACTGATTGAGTCCGGCAGGCTAAGCTGAGTTTTATAGGTATATCATAGTGTTCTGATTTACATTTTAGTCAGTTATTTAATTTAAAAAATAATAAATAAATAACATTATTACTCATGGATTTATCGAATAATAAACATTGTATCAGTATAAATTTTATATAAAATTAAAATTAATGAACGAATGTTGGTTACTTCCAGCATCAAATGTTTACGAAAGGAATTTTTCTTAAAAATAAACCCTTTTTCAAAATGAAAAACTACAGAAACTCTAATGAGTGATATAGAAATATTTTAATTTCACTCGCCATAAATTAGAAACCATTATCTGCCATTTTGATTAAACTTCACACTGTTGTTCGAATCAATATTTATTAAAAGCCGCATATATTAATGTGAAGTCGAAGCATGAAATTAAAATATCAAATTTATACAGATTTTAGTAATTAAATCGGACAGTCTGTTTCTATATGGCTGAATGTACAGTTGCTACACCAGGAAGGATTTATGGCAACATAAACATGAACTCAGAAATTCTAACTCTCTATCTAATAATTTTAATTCCTTTAACATACATTGTTTAAGTAGTTCCACCTTGTTGGAGGAACCGCATGCAACCATTAAACTACTAGTACGTCCGGTTCATTTAATGGAAGAATAATTAACAAAGCAACAAGTTTATAATTTTCTTAATAGCGTGTCAGAATTAATTTCTGTATGAGGTCTCCGCGTCTTTATTGAAACAGTAGCGGGTAGTTAATAATTCTAAACAATAAACAATTTCTACAGCATTTCTGAGATAAAATTTAATTGCTTCCAAGAATAATATTTGGAAAAGAAATTGCTAAGTATAGTATAGAACCTGGAGTTAGAGATAATAAAGAGCAACTGATTTATACGGCTTTCAGTTATTATGTAATAATAATAAGAAAACTGACTTTTCTCTAATACGATGGTTCTCAATATTTTGGTTCACGAAGACTTAATAAAACGCAGAAATATTTATTAGCCAAATCATTAGAATTGAATCTGTAAAGATACATTCTGTTCATAAAAAAATAAAATACCTCTCTTAGAAGCATGAGATTTTATTTAATGAATTGTTTTGAAACTAAATATTGTAATTCAGTCTTTTATTCGTTACTGATACGTATTCGTGTACTGAACCGTTTTCATTCAAGTCTAGATTGCCCATGTAATCCGAAGTCCATTTCTTTACATAGTAATCAGAAAAAAATGATTTTGTCGCTTTTTAGCATTTTAGAGTTTATCTGAGCGTCCACGTTCTTAGGTCGTGACTGTTTTAGCTTATATATATATATATAAAAGAAACAATCATAACATAATAACATAAGTGTAAAAGCAACTTAATCAACATAAACAAAGATTTCAATGCAACTAATAATAATCTCTATCTAAATGAATTTAAATTAGTCAAAACAAGTAACTATCTATATCAAGTAATTTTTTAGATTTAATTATTGATTGCCAAAATACTTTAAAAATAGATATTTATGACAAACGAAACGAGTTTAAATTTAGTGTCAATATATATATATATATATATATATATATATATATATATATATATATGTATTTTTGAAATTCTAATATCTCTTTTAAAATCTACAAAAACTCTATCATTAATCAACTCATTAGAATCAACAAAACATGCAACGATAAAAATTCAATCAAGAAACAAATTCAACACCTTAGAAATAACCTTAATAGTAATGAACTCCTATCTCCTTCTACGAACCTTTAATTAAAGGCTTTCAGAAATAGGTAAAGGATTGTATATTAGAGCTATGCTGGCCCAGTTTTATACTATGGGAGGGTCACTCAAGTCAGACAGGTCTAATGTGATTGCCTCGAAAATGCATCTTTCAGTCCTTTATTAATGGAATTCAAATTCAAATGATATTTAACAGTTACCGATTTTCTCCCTATTTTTTCAATATCCAACTTTTTTTCACTATCCCTTTTTTATCATTAACTCTTTAAAATTCATTGTTTTCTCAATCTACATCGCTTTAATCTTTGCTTCCATCGGTATCATAATCTTAATCGAAACCTTACAACTTTGGCGCTAAAAAAGTAATTTGACATTTCGTAAACATCCGGCCCGCAACAAGATCAGTTCTTTGTCCTCTGTCCCGTTACTTGAATCACTCAGTTTTGGGTACGCAAAATAATTTTTAATATTTGGTCTTTCATTCGAATTCTTGGTCTATCATAACGCTCGGTGTGAAGGCAGTTTTCTTAGCTTTAATTAGCTAACACTGTTCGCAGAAAGCGCTATGATTTTTCTAATGATAATATTTCACTATATATATATATATATATATATATATATATATATATATATATATATATAGTGAAATATTTCAAATAATCAAAACATGTGTTATATGTGTATTTTTATGTGCGTATATATACACTGGTTGACAATAATGCTAAGGAGTATTTTCAAGATATCGAAAAATTTGGACTTAATAGGAATACAATAGTTCGCAATCAGTTGCGGAGAATCGTGGGACATACAATCGTCGGTACTTACATTTTACATTGAAGTTTCGGTCACGAGTACACACAGCACATACGTAAACACAGCAAAATTATTCGGGAGGATATAAAGGTTTTCTTTAAAAAATCCCTAATTTTTCCGCATGTTTTTTGGCTTATAACCTGCAGAATTTTCAACCAAATTGAAGGAAACTTACAGAATATTTGACTATATGTAAAAGAAGCTTTGTATTAAAATTTGAAATAAATAATTTGAATATTACAGGGAATATGAGTATTTTTAGTTAATAATTTTACTGCTCATGTACGAAACGTAGCATAATATTTCTTTCATACACTCAAAGAGAGATATATAGGGCAACTTATATAAAATTTCCGGTTCAAAATCATTAGTATTGAGAAAGTTATCCGCATTGCAATTTGTTGAATTTCGGTATACTCTAAAGGAAGCTAAATAATGAGGGTTCTTGCCCAAACTGATATTTTTTTTTAACTTGAGTCTTCGAATAGTAATAGTCGAATTGTAATTTAAATTATGTATTTAACTTATAAGTAAGTATACATGAGTATTCAGGATATTCAACTCTCAGAAAATTCAATATTACTGTTGGAAGATAAAAGTTTAAAAAATATCAGTTTGTGCTAGAACACTCATTGTTTAGCTTCTCTTAGAGTGTACCTAAATTCACCAATTTGCAATGCCGATTTCTTTCTCAATACTAATGGTATTGAACAGAAATTTTTTTATAAGTTTCCCTGTATATCTGACTTTGAAGTTATGAAAGAAACATCAGGCTACGTTTCGTACATGCGCAGTAAAAGATTATTTACTATAAATACTCATATTTCCTGTAATATTCAAATTACTTAATATTTAAAATTAGTGATAAATTTAATATTTAAAATTAGAATTTTAATTATTTAAAATTTAAATACAAAGTTTCTTCTACATGTTGTCAAATATTCTTTAAGTTTCGTACAATTAGGTTGAAAACTCTAGATATTATAAGCAAAAAACATGCAAAAAAATTAGGGATTTTTTAAGAAAAGCTTTATATCTTTCCGAATACTTGTGCTATATTTACGAAAATGAATGTAAACATTATAGACATCAAACATACCCACGATTCTCAGCCACTGATTGCGAACCATTGTATTCCTATTCAGTCCAAATGTTTCGAAATCTTAAAAATGGTCCTTAGCATTATTGTCAACCAGTGTATATATATATATATATATATACAATCTCGTGTGCTTATTCCTGGCAGTGGTAAGCCATTTCCCTTTTTTCTCTTTTAATGTTTTGTGAATATTACTATTTTATTTTATTCTAGATTTTATGCATTCGGAGGTTTATATATTTTTGCTTTCGATTTTATAAATCTTCTTCATTGTATTTGTCTTTTATTCTAGAATTTTTCCATTTTTAATTGTCCTGTGCTTTTTGAGGGGATAGCGACAAATTTTTACTGTTTTCGTATGTCGTTAGCAGAAAAAAGCCCTTATTAATATCATAGGTGAGCTTCGCTTCCTGACGAGCGGCTCGACATGATATTTTTCAATTTATTAAAATTTTTGTCTTCTTTTTTGTACTTTGTTTCTTGTATGTTTTTGAATTTTTGTCTTTCGTTTCTTGTTTGTTTTGATGTATATAGTAATAAAATAACCAAATAATCAATGATAAAATCTTAAACTAAAAATACTGTGTTTAAATCAATACTGTATATAATCAAATAAAACAAGCAATAGTTAAACCAGTAAAGTATTGCAAAAACTCTTTATGAGCTAAGAAATGTATGTTGGTTTCTTGTCCAATTAAGTTCCTAAATAAAACATTCATAGGCTATTTTTAAACGCAGAAACAGCATTTCGTCAGCGTATCGTACTTAGTACTTACATTCCATCGAACTCGTTTAAAATTAAAATTCAAGCAAGAAAACATCTGGCAGTTGCCATTCATCTGAAAAAAATACACTCTTATGAAACTAAATAATTATAATCAGACTTTTGTCAGCCATAAGCATTAAATTTGCTTACATGTCTGAAAGAAATAAAGCCTAGATTATAGAAGAAATATGTAACACAGAAACATCAATTATATAAAACAAATTATTGCAATTAAAATTATAATAGTTCTAAAAAGAGATGAAAAAGCCTTACCAGAATGGAGATCCAACAAGTTTAATGATTTGTGGGCCTGGGAAATATATGTATATACACACGCTCGAAGTTTGATAGAAAAAGTAATAAAATATCTATCAAAAGCCAAAGATACTTCATAAATGAGAAAAGTCTAACGGAAATCGCTTTAATCGCTTTCGGTAATTATTTAATTTTTAATCCATTTTTATTCTGATATTTATTCCTATTTTTGTGCGATTTTTATTTTTATTCGAATTTCTGTTCCATTTCTCATTTTTAAATTTTTTCCATATTATATATAAGTTACCTACAGGTATTTTGATATTAATAATTAAAATTTTAAAAAGGTCTACCGAATATGTAACGAATTTATAGAAAGGGAAGCACTTTTAAAATTGGCATTTAAATTTAGGTCCTAAGTGCTAAAAGCATAGTTCTCACATTAAGGTTGAATATTTTCGTTTATTTTTCAGCTTATTTAAATCAATTTGATTTATTTCGTTCTCGGAATTATTTTACATATTTTATACTGTTTACAATCGAGATCGACATGAAACTACATTATTCATGAAGCACTTACTGGAAGAAAAGAAAACAGTTTCAGTGAAAAAGAATCATTATATATCTTCACCTGCAGCAGACATTAAGGTCATTAACACTTAGAATGTCACAGCAAAGAGAAATTGTTGCTCTTTTTCGCATGAGCGATGTGAATAATGATTATTCAATCAATATTGAAAGCACCACATTTTGCCATTTAATGAAAATCACGATTACATTGGAATGTAAAAGGAAACTCGTAAATATTCTTTCGTAAAGTTTCATATCCATATTTCCATGTGAACCATTTCCTTATCACATTTTCCATATGTTTCGTATATAGATAACGTACCTATCATATGGGTATCTCACGACGAGAATAGTACATCCTTTTAATTTGAAAGCTGCTACGCATTATCTCAATATTATGACAATGCACAAGAGTGGCAACTTTGTGCCTGAGAAAAGATTTCCAAACATTTTCTTCCTAGAAGAATGAAACAAAACTACTACTACTACTTTTATTAGACAGAAAACAATTGAAATTCCTAATTTTAATTTGAACAATAATCCTCGTATAAATTTAAAAATGATTGTAACAGAGAATGAAACATAGGTTTATGGCTATTTGAACATTCTGAGAGATCGAGCTCAGTCTTCAATTCAGATTTTTATTCCATAAACAAATGCGACGACAGCACAGCACATGCATTTTTCAAAGATCTACTGTAATGAATTGGCTGGAGATATGAACTCTTGGCGCATACGTGGTAGGGTTCAAGGTCAATGTTTACCAAGCAACTTTACATTGCGTATTTTAGTTTTGAGGGGAGGGTATCAGAGGGTATGAGGATCACCCCTCGTAATCCTAATGTATCTAAAACTAGTGGATACATTTGAATAGATAACACACCAGTAATCGATATCATGCCGTAGATGTCTAAATTTGTAAGATTGGTTTTCTATAAAGTAAAGACGCATAGAAACACGTATTAAGTCATTCTATGTTGATGCGGCGTTTGTAGCTTCCCATGTACATGTGATTGAGTTGCACCTAGCTATACGAAATATTTACTTAACATGACGCTTCGTATCTCACTTTAGCCAACTGAAAGCTTTCATCTTCACATTTTTTCGTATCTGTTTTGAACTTAAAATAGTGAATTTGAAAATGTAATAGAAATAAATTACATTTAAAATATATTTATTTCATGAACTCTTACTACCGTTTTATCTATCAGCTTCTCAATAATTAGTAACTAAAAAATAATTAGTTGGATTTGTTTATTTGTAAACTTTAAATAAAACTATTCAAATAAATGTTGATTTCTGTATTTGATTCGTTAAATAATACTGAAAGATCTATCGAATTTCAGATCGCAATCAGAAAATTTTGAAAAATGAAAGGGACTCCTAATTCTCACGTCGCCAAAAGGCATCCACGCAACGTCATGTAGGGATGAAACCAGTACGTTAAAAGCATAAAACTGAAAAGCAATATTTTTAATAGCCAGTAACTGCCAGTCGGGGAGGGCAAGGAGGGGCAGTCGCACCTTGTTTTGTGCTGTAAAAATTAAATTTATTTAATTTTAGCTGCCTAAAATTAAGAATTATTAAAAAGCAATAGTGTCCGGGAAAGTTAGCTAAATTTGTATTTAAATGTTTAATTTTTGTTGTCTACTGCTATACTCCCAGGTACTTATAGAATTTTTTGCTCCTCTACTTTTTAAACCCAATCCCAGCCACTGTTAATGTCTTGCTCCATTCCAGGGCCTACACAAATTTTAATACTGCTTCAATAAAGAGAAAAGTTTTCTTGCCAATGTAGGTTAACAATATTGTATATGTTACCGCTCAAGTGCAGAAATCAGTTATTCTACAAATTTCTAGGTAATGTGCAGATTAATTAGGGTTATCCGTTAAAGTGCCAGAAATTAGTTCGTTTCTCAAATTACCTAGGTAATCTGCAAATTACGTAGATAATCTGCACATTACCTACTAGGCACTCGTTAAAGTGAAAATAATATCTTTGCTGGGACAACAGCAACGTTTCTGTACGCTTAAATTAACATAATGCTATGTATTTATTTTTCGATATATAAGGAGTAAAGTTAATACAATCAAACAATTAGTTGATAGAATTAATTAAAAAAATTTAATAGAAAGAATCAAGGAGGAAGAGGGGGAAGGTGTAGGGAAAGGAAATGAGAGAAACGGGCGAAACCAAACTAAAAGTGGAGGGAGAGGGGGAAAATATAGGGAAATAAAGTGAGAAAAATAAACTTTTGAACTTTAACGATACGGAAGCCGTTAATGTGCACATTACCTAGGTTAAATGCGGAAAACTCTTCATTCCGCACGTTAACAGAGCAAATAAGGTAATCTGCAGATTAGCTAGGTAATGTGCACATTAACGGCTTTCGAGCTTTAGCTTTAACATATACAATCAGATTTACCTAATTCTCATAAAATATTTAAAATCAAGACAGATTTCTGCAATGATTTCGTTCAGCGCTATTGTAGAATCTATCAGATTTCGAGTTATATTCAAGTAGCATTGCAGAATCAAGCAAATTCAGGTTTTACATATTCCCAAAATACAACAACGCAACCCCATCTGGGGTCAAGATTCGTTGTTTGAAAGGCTTGAACTGAAAAACAGTATTTTTTAAGTGGAAAATCCATTCCAATATGTACTCAAATTTTGAAACTACTTTAACCCTTAAATCCCAAATTTTTAAAAAATTGATTTAAAAATGTTTTTTGACTTTCATTTCTTGAATAAAACATGGGAAAGACACATAAAAGAACTCCTATTTTGTTTTAATTACGGTTTACGGTTAACAATTTACTGGGTACAACACTGGGTAAAAAAAAATTCCTTGAAAAGATTTTACAATATTAAGAACAGATGAATTTTAAAAACAATAAATACGGATAAGGAATTTTATTTAACATTGTAGAATAAAATATGGTATTCTCAAGCGTATAAACAAAACAAAAAAAGATACATCCTCAAGCGAAAAACATCAGTTTATTTTTATATTTTCATCCGCACTCCGGCTGCCATCTTTATGTTGTAAATTGATTTAATAACATTTTTAGTACGTATTCTATTGGTAACAACGGGCATTAGATCTTTATTTTTATTCTCAAGATTTTAGAAGACAGAATTGGTTATGTTGCTTGAAGGCAACAATGGATATTTAATTGCTAATAAAAGCAGAATATTTTCTAAAAATAAAGTTTATGAATAATATATAAGATCAGTATTTCTAGAAGAATATTCAATGAAATTAGAAATTATAAAACAAGCGTAACTTTATAGGCTGACATTTGTGTAGAAGACGAAACCTCTACTCTCAAATAAAATACTGTTCTTCGAAAGTTTAACAATTGATACACAAAGTCAGAAGTTGTATCTTGAATCAATGTTGACTCTCCACTGTGAAACGGCAATTTATTTTGATGGACCGAACTTTTATCAAACAGCCTTCTTCCTGTTTCTTTCGTAGGAAATGAAATCAGTTCCTTCGCTGTTAAGAGGGAAATCTTGAGAATCATTGTAAATTTGCCAAACGTGTAACTGTTTTAAAAGAACTTTGCCAGATGTTTGCGATTCTAAGAAATCAGATTTGGCGAATTTAGTTATACGATTTTCTTTAAAAGTTGTGAAACCAATATAAAAACATCCTGCTGTAATGAGCTATAGTTTAAACGAAAAATAATTTCTTGTCTTTTCGTTGTCATTTGAATTTTAAACGCCGAAGCGGTTGAACAAAATTTTATATCCTTTATGTTAAACCCCACATTAGTGAATGCTTTAAAAGAAATTTGTTGGATGTTTGCGATTCTAGGAAACCAGATTTGTCGAATTTAATTAAATGATTTTTGTTAAAAGTCGCGAAATCAGGATAAGAATTTAAAGTTGGAATGAACCATAGTTTAACAAAAGCCAATTAATCGATTTTCCTTTTGCTATCTGAACCTTAAAAGTCTAGGCGGCGAAATCGGATTTTTCTGTTCTTTGCGTTTATTTCGAAATAAGATAATTATTCTTTATTTGTGCTCTTTAAATACGGCCTAAATATTCCTTCAAACATTCTATTAAAAATGCAATTCAAAGAGTATGACTAAAATTTTTACCTCAGATATGAAAGTTATCAGATCAAATAACTAATCTTTCAGAAGGTTGTTGATACTGTCATATTTTAGCACTGTTTGGTTGAATAAAATTTGTACTTTTAGTTTTTGTTTTAAAAAAATATCGAGTTTCTATTCGATGATTTGAGAAAGATTTTTAGTTAAATTTCTTTAAGTTTAAGACATTTCGTTTAAAATTGTACAAGGAACGAATAATGGATCCAGTTTACTAATCTGGCGTTTAGTTGAAAAAGGTAAAATCATTCAGATTTTGAAACTTGATGAAGAATTTAAAATGAACATTGTATCTTCTATTTGTTGTTAATTGTGTTTCGTAATAAAATGGGTCACATCCAATAGAGTGAAAGGTAAAGACCAGAAAGGGGTGTGTAATTTTAAAGCCTAGCCCCATCTAAATGCCATCAAGTTTATTGAGTGTCAACAGTTAAACCTTTTTAAAGCTAGCAAACTTTCACGTCGAGCAAATTATAGTTCCTCCATTGAATTGAGAATATCAAAAATGTAATATGTTTAATGAAAATAAATGTGTTTAAAAGAGTAAAAATGAAAAATAAAACAAATTATTATTATTGTTATTAATAAAATCGAAAAAGCGTCATATGAGCTTGTTAACAGGTGTTCATACTGACCAGATTTCGAATTATCAGAATTTTGAATGCTCTAGCTCTCACGATATTTCTGGTTCAACAAAAGAACTATGAATAGAGAGAGATTATACTAAATATGTATTTTATTGAGGAAATTGCAAATGCTTCATGCATGACAGAACAGAATGCTGTCTCTTACCCCTATACCCATGACCAAACCGGTCACTGAACGGTTGGAAGGGCAAGACACGGGAATTTTATTTAAGAAAAAAGTAAAACAAAATAAACAAAAAGAAAGAAATATTTACACTATGTACAGCACAGGCATTTTCACTGTTACACTATTAGTTCGTAGTTTCTTTTCTTTAGATGTTGTTATTCCTTTCTTTTCTAAAGGGGGGGAGGAATGTCTGGTAATTGAGTCTTGTAGTTCAGCTCACTGGAAAGTTGAAGTCTAGGGAGGCCGGAAAAGATCTCTGTTTTCGCTCATTAATTTGATAATCCCACGAATTTTATGCCTGGAGACGGGGTTATTGGCTACTCTTTTCAGCCATTCTTGTTCAAAGTTCATGCATGACAACTAGTAACGATAAATTTCAATATGTATTACGCATATACTGGTGTCTTTAGAAGAGAAAACTGAATAGGAATAATCTTGGATAAGCAAACGAGGAATATTCCTGAACTTCTATTTTTTCTCATTATATTCTCTTCAGTTAAGCTGTACTTGTTATCTATAAAATCAATCTTCATTTTTTGTACGAAACTTTTTACCGTTCAAAAAATGATGCTCGTAAAGAAAATTCTTAAAATATTAAAACCTAATGTTATTAGTACAAGTTTTTTTTTATCAAACTGAGTTCTCATTTTTAATCAAAAACAAATCAAATCGAGTAGCCTGTAAGACTATGATTGATATATGTTTTTCTGAAACTTTTATTGCTGTAGAAAAAAATTCCATGCAAAGAAAATTTTTTAAACATAGAATTTGTAATTCTAGAATATTCATTATTGGTATTAAATTTGAATTTTTTTCAAATATATATATTACATATTGAGATAATTATTGTTTATAATTATATTTGAGATATTGGCTTGATATATTGAGATAATATTCAGAACTACAAGACTTATTCACATCGAATGATAAACTGCATAGATTTTCTCACATTGTGATTTTGAATTTCCACTATCAACGACAAGTTACCTAGTGACATAGATTTCTTCAGTATAGGCTTGGAAGTCAAAGTTTACATGTAGTACCACTAATAAAACAAGTATAACTCTAGTTGGCAGTTCGTAAAATGTAGTTTCCTGATTTTTATAAATTTAATACGAATGTGAGTCAGCTTTAGTAGAAAAGTCTTTCAGAAAGGCAATCCTGCCGCATATTGTTAGGATTGGTAATGCTGACCTGTCAGGCGATCCTTTACAAATGGCCATTATCCATCATCTCACTACTCCCCCCACCCCGGGTTTGTCAAACGACTGAAAAGCCATAAAATGGCTTTTATAAAGAACAGCTATTTTATGCAAATTTTCAATTATTTTCTGCCAGCCATAGAAGTGCTTTCTCATTGTGTCATTTTGATTGCATTTTCCGAAATAAATAAAGAATAAAAATGTTCTTTACAATAAACCGTGAAATAGATCAGTCCGATGCCTTGCGTGATCTGAAAAAACGATTTTCAATCCTTTATAAAACAAAACTTTAGAAAATATTGATGCTATAAAGGGGAACAGCGAGTAGTATTGGCCAGTCAAGGAAAAATTCATATAAAATTTATATTTTTAGTTCGAATGAGCTAAAACTGTTCAAAGCATTTTTTGAACACTTTTCTTCATGTTGATTATATTAAATAAATTTATCTAAGCTATGCAAATTATATATGTCAACTAATTTTTAAGTCGACAATTTACAAAAATTTAAATAAGTCGGGTAGTATGGGACACACTAAAAAGCACAAGGTTTAAAATAAAAACGAATAATTTTTTTGCGTACAAATGGATATATTTTGATTCTGTAGTCAAATTACAATAACAGAAAGGAAAGAAATTTTCTGACATTTCCGTCGTTATTTTTTTAGTTCTTTAATCTTAGTTATTAGTTATTTAATTAAGTTTCCTTCTTTGCAGTGTACTTCTAAGCGCAACGTAATGGTCGGATGTAGCCCTTTCATACAATTTATTTTCGAAATCACTTGCATTTGAAACTACTTTAGTTATAATAACATACCGTTTTGTAGAAACACGACGGCTATTTTAAGACACACCTTGTAATTTTGAATCGCTCTTAGACGACGAGATCGACACCTGAGCCCCCATTCCCTCTCCAACTTTCCGCGCTTCACCAGCGGGAGCGCGTTCGATCACTGCGTATGATTTAGAGTGCTCCAGGTCCCATGCATGGCGGAATTTTGGAGGAATCTAGTTTTGAGCCTGGAACCCTCCAACCCCAAAGCCGTTACCTTACCACTAGGCCACCACGCACCCGCCCTCTTGCAACTGCAAGTTTCATTGCGGTGACCTGGTGACGGCCAAAATCGATTAAAATCAGCAAGATGAAACTTTCACGTCATAATCTAAATAAAGTAAGCTAAATAATAACACTAGTTTCATTACTTTATTCTTACCTGTAAAAGTGAAAGGAGTTGTCAAAAATTATATCAAGCAACCACTTATAGGGTCGCAAACAAAGAAAATTTCCCGAGGAAAGGAATGGAGCAGTTATGTCAACCCAGTATCTGCACATAGAAGACATGCTATGACCGTGCTGTAGCCAAAATAATGGGTTGCTATGCACCGGTAGACCCTAGAAACACTAGGCGGCCCATAATACCCGCCGTTCCCCTAAATGATGTTTTCCTCAGACAAATTTAAAAATATCTCTTTAATAATGTTAAGTGATTTTATTTCTTTCTCTTAATATTTCGAGAATTTAGTATTTTGCTAGCCTGTTGTCGTATTTTATTATTCTAAATTTCGATTTTTACTTTCTCGTATCCAAAGTATACAAAGAGAAACTATTGTAACCGTCAAAAAATTCGAGATTCTGACGAATCTCCACGTTTTAGACCTCCCCGAGTCTTTGGAATTATGTCTGTCTGTCTGTGAACATGATAACTCGAAAACTATTAGAGCAACCGGAATGAATTTTGGTATGTGATCTTTGCACATAATTTTTAGGTTTCTGTCAAATTTTGGACAAAATCTGTCTACAGGAAGTCTATGAACGTTCATGTGAACATTATAACTTAAAAGCCTGAATAGCTACTTGAATAAAATTTGCTGCATAGTTTTATCATCATGAACGCAGGTCCGTATAAAACTTTGGGCTAAATCTGTCAAAGGGCTGACTGTCTGTCTGTCTCTGTAATCTCATACTTTTGAATGCATTAACTTGTTAAACAAATTACTCAGATAAATGAAATTTTGTATGAGGCCTTCTAACCTTAATTGTAGCTTTTTGTCGAATTTTTGCGTCAATCGGTTAGAAAAAGGGCGTTCAAATTGCATATTCGGTTCAAATTGCAATTACTATTGTGTATTGGCGATAGCAATCTGCCGCCAAACGGTTCTTTATAGTATGATTTCCTTTCGCCTTGGCGCGGTCTACGAAGGAAATAGTAGCGAGTGGCAAACGCACGCTTCGGAAATTATGGCAATCCTCCTAAATTGAACCGATGGAGGACCTTGATTAACCAGAGAGGTGTGGTGAAATCTTGTGCGATATCTATAATACAATTTCGCACTCAAAAACGTTAAATAAAATCTTATTAGTTGTGGTACCCTCAGCGCGCATAAAAATTGCGAACATACGCAATTTTTATGCGCTCGGAATGCGGGTCAATGACATTTTTTTGCAAAATATCAAGTTTCTGGGAATACATAAATTTTATATGTTTCATTGTAAATCACCATTCATGAGTTTTTTCTAAAAAATACCTAGGTATTGGGTAAATACCCGGGTATATACTCCAAAGATATTTATCTCTGGGTATTTACCCACCCCACATTACTGGTCGTATGCGTGAAAGTTTCGGGGATGCCACTCCCGCTGGTTTTCCCTACATGTGTTAGGAGTATACGAGAAAGTTTAGGGGAGACCACTCCCGCTGGTTTTTACTAGAGACTCGGTGATAAAAATCTTGTGGCTTGTGGAATCATTGAAAACGATGGAAAAGATATAACGTAAATGAAAATAAAATCAGGGAAATCTAATTTTGTTGTGCAAAACATTGCTGAGGAATTAAAGAAAAGTTGTGAAAATCGGGATTTAACAGAAATGGCAGTTGGATTAAAAGACATTTCCGCTTTCTTTTTAATCGGAAATTATCTAGAAATAAATATGATTTGAGATTTCTGTGAGCATTAAAAATCAGATAGTGATTCGCTTCATATAAGTAATATTCCCGTATGAAATTTGCGATACAATTTCTTTTACGTCATGATAAACTTTTTTGCATCATCGTAGATAACAGGCGGACGAATATTCGTGAGATTTCGATGCTAATAAATCATCTATCAGAAGCATATTTGGTGAGAAATATTCAGTATTTGTTACAGGTTTAGAGAATGGTTCATTATTTGCAGAAAATATATCAACTAAATTTTTAGAATAGCTATAAATTATTTAAATATAATGAATAACGCCTAAAATAATTTAATAATCAGTCAAGTTATTCGGAAAGCATCTTCACTGTGGATCGACAGAAATTACTCGTAAGCTTCGGTTCGGATTCGTTTGATACCAATTAAAACCATTAATCCTGCTAGACTTATTAAGCGCACGTGTGCTTAAAACACTGACAGATTCGTGATGATCAAGATAATTAGTTATCTTGGGCATACTTATATCACGAAATCCAGCTTTAAGTCTATGGAAAAAATTTGCCATCGTGACAGAGAAACACCTTTAAGAAGCTTCAACTAAAAATTATCTGCAACAGAAATCTCAAATTTAAATTAAAAATAAAATCTTCGAGCGCTGTTATAATTTTTGTTTTTATAATATTAATTTTTCAGTAAAGGTGGTCCAATTGCGTGTATAAAGGCTTTATACATTACAATTGAGCTAAAACTTTATATATTACAGCGAAATTTAAGATTAACTTTCCATCAACAAAACTTTCGCACCTACAATTATCGAACAGTGAAGTTACTGAAATAAGGTGTTGACTCTGGAAACAGAGGTTTCAAACTTTCCTTTTTGACGCCTGTTGTAACCTGTTTCGATGAACAAACGGAAAAGCGAAAATAATGTAAAACGTAAAATTAAATAATTGAGAACCTATGAAATAAAACAAATTTCCTAATAAAATGCATCATCAAAAAGAACTCTAGCGCTCTCAAAAAGTGCAAAGTTCATGCTATATCATTTATGTTTCTTAGAGACTTGTTGTGTTTTACCCGTATCCGAGGATATCAAATTCTGATTTGAACTCTTGTTAAATTTGTTTTTAAGAAGAAGACAAGTATCTGCTTTCGAGTTGGTTAAATGAAATTAATGAAGTTTTATAATGTTAATGAAATATAGTGCATTCCCTTTATTATCCTAATGAAACATTTTAGCACATTTTGTATATATTCATCTGTTTATCTCCATCTATTATCTGAAGCAAAGTGAATATGACAGCATGTTACATCAAAGAAAATATGTCAAAACTTGAAAGAAACAGTCAGCCTACTAAAAATATAATATCACAGCAAATTTACGATGTGGGCTTTTATAGAAAACTGTATAAATCACGTTGATCTGAAATATGTGCATTTTTCATGCTCAGTATCGGGAACAGTTGAAACGAAAAAAGGAATGTGTTGTTTTTTACAACCCCAAGAAGTGCAATTTCCTTACAAGTATGCATTCTTTTGATTTGTAAAGTGCTTCTAAGAATATGAAAGAAACTTTTGATGATCTCCTTAAGTCTTACAAAACCAAGAAAAGTCACAAAAAACCGCAATTTTGTGTTTTATTTTATGCACTCACTAAAATTAATAAAATATTATTCTACTAATAAATATTGTTGATTTCATACATATGAATTCCTGCTAAAGAAGCTAATCAACATCCCTTGAGTGATTTGAATGAATCCTGGTAGATTCTGAATAATAGAAAAAAATAAAATAATAACTAATAAATATAATGACAATGTTATTTACCTTCTACACTGCATGCGTTTGTTTTGGGAGATATTTCAATAATTTTCGTTTTACTCATATATATTTTTGACTACTCAGTTGAATGAAGAACTTTGTAGCGAATATTTTTTAACCAATTCCCTTTTACTTTATACTTTATTATAAAGCAAAAGGGAATTGATTAAAAAATATCAATTTTTAGGCGGTGGTAAGATTTAAGCAGTAAGATTTTCTGTTTTTATTTTTAGCACAACTTTTTAAAACAACATTTATGTGTTTTATTTTTGTCTTTTAAAACAGCAGGACTATAAAATGGGGGCAAGTCGAAAATTATTCACAATTTGTATTTTGACAGAAGGGAAGCGAATTATTATCTGAAGCCAATTCTCGAGATATTCTCCTTATTTTGTAGTGTTTTTGATATGTTCAGTCCAGTAGTTTGCAAGCTTGTGCATTCTCTGGCAGAAGAACGCATTTGGTTCCCACAGACCACTGCACCAATTCTTGTTCCGCAGGAAAGCGGTTTTCGCATATTACATGTTTGAGAGTGAGGAATGTTTCACACAAGGCAGTCTCGACTGTCTGGTAAACTGAGGAAGTGAGAGGGTTCTTCCGCACTAGGATCAAGACAGTTTATTCCCATCCAGTATGTTTTATACAGCTATTTCCGCGATTGAAAACCATCGAGTTTTTCGCCTGACGGTTGAAACTTTTTAGTGTGAAATGGACCTTAAAGTTTTCTTGGTAAACCCCTGATACCGTGTTTTGTAGAGATCTTCTGATTCATCTCGCCTTCTGTAGCATCAATTTTGCACGTCTTCACAGGAAAGCGGCTTTCGCATATTACATGTTTGAGAGTGAGGCCTGTTTCACACAAGACAGTTTCGACTGTCTGGTAAACTGAGGAAGTGAGAGGGTTCTTCCGCACTATAGGATCACGACAATTTATTACCGTCTACTCTGATTTATACAGCAATCTCCACGACTGAAAACCCTCGGGAATTTTGCCTGACGATGAAACAGTTTAGTGTGAAACGGACCTTAAAGTTTCCTTGGTAAAGCACTGATCCCTTATTTTGTGGAGATCCTCTGATTAATCTCGTCTTCTGTAACATCTTCCTACCACAAAATTTATGGGAAATATGCTTGGAGGGAGGTCGGGATCTCGCTTGGGTGGGGGTGAGCTGGCTTTCCCAAAGAAGCCCTTAGAAGGGATAGTGAGGTCTTTTATATCATTGGAATGAAAATCATAAACCATGGTAAGGTGTTTAAATAAGTTTAATTTGATGTTAGTATTACGTACAAAATCAGATTAATTTCAAAACTTAAAGAGATTATTATTAGATTATAATCCCATTCTACCCAGCTAAAAAAATCTGTAGAACATCTGCAGAAAAAACAAATTTGAAGTTTTTTTAAAGATTTCTGCAGATTTTTTGAAAACAGAAAAAATCTTCATTTTTTCTTCAATTTAATCTGCATAAAATCTGCAGAAAAATTTATTTTTATTTTTTTCATTAAATATCCTGCATTTTTAAGAACGCAAAAAAAAACTGCATTTTGTCTTCAATTCAATTTGCAGTTATTTAGCAGATTTTCACAACATCATTGAACTCGACTAATAACCTGTTGATTTTTTGAAGATTTAACTGCAATTTCATAATATCTGCATTTTTTTGGATTCATAGGGTCATCTCATTCTATAGTTTTCTCAACTGAATTATTTACTTAGTATTTATTCAATTACTTCTCATCTTTAGATTTTAATTAGGGTTTTATCTTAACTTCAACACCGATTTTGGTTTGATTCAGCTAACTTCCGTAGATGTGAGGACAGACATATTCTGGATTTTTCAGATTTGTAATTATTTGACGAACTTAAATTGTTTATCATTTCAAAAACATGTTTTAGGGAAAGTTTGCCAACACGTCCAAAACAAAGGAGATCCAAAATTGATTTTTATTGTAATTTTCTTATTTGTCCCGATGCTGGAAATAGCAAGTCAGTAAAATCACGGTAAACAAGAAATATTTCAAACTGAAATTTTCAAGGTTACGAAATTCAGGTGACTGACAGAGAGATTCTTCAAGAGAAATAGCATTTTTCCAGAGCTCAAGTCTTTTTGTTCTAAAAATCACCATACGTAAAGTCAAAGTTCAAAAACGAGAATGTTTAAAATTGTCACTGTAAAGTTAGAACGATAGAGATTTTCAAGAAATTCAGAAAAGTTCCAACCCATGCATAAGTTAGTAGAATGAACGTGGTATAAAAAAGGAGTTTTGAATTTCATTTTAGATTCAAAGATGCTATCCTACCTTTGTTAATCAATTTTGTTTGCATAATTTTGTTTTCAATATTACGAGAACAAAATTTCATTAGGAAAAGGATATGAATCGCAGAGAATGTACTTTCGTGTCAAAGAGAATTGCTGTAATGATCGTTAAATAAACAGATAAAACAAGAACTTAATATCTTTACTGATAGATTTTATATGAATTCTTAATGTTAAAAACAGTTTGTTATTTTTTGTTCAGACACGTTCTGTTAAACATTTTTGCCATGAGTTTTCAAATATATACGAATCTATGCAGAGGCATATTTCTGATCATTAGCCATTAGTTATTCAAAAAAGTTCTTGAAAATTTTCGATGCACAAAGAAATGATTCCCTCTGGAATTTTTTCTTCTGAAAATAATTTCAAAAGAGAAGAGTGTGCGTTTAAGAACCATCCGTTTTAATTAGGTTTGTTTAGTGCAAGCCATCTTTGCAATCATTAATTTCACTTATAAAAGTGGAAGCCAGCTTTCAGGGTTTTAAAAATGGCAGTGCTTCTAAAAGGGGATAATTTTTTGTGACAAACTTGAAGTCTGAGAGCTGCTTTCTTCAAGAAACAAATCCAACAAAAAAAAGTAAATCAAGATTGTTAGGAGCAGATAAATAGCGTTTTGTCAACTGCAAGAACAAACAAAAGCTACATCTTCTTTTGTTTTTCTTGAGAGAAACAAACCCACTGTTTAAACACCCCTTGTGCCTTTTCGAACAAATACCAAACAAGGAAAAAATCCGGAATTTGCTTTGGTAAGAGTACAGTAGGGAAGTAAATCAAATATATATGTTAAATTTCGTTTAATTGATAAACACTACTCTGGATTCTGGTTGTTACTAGTTACTACGAAGAGGAATTGAAAATATTCACTAGAAAAGTAGCAAATTTTTGAAATTTGAGTTCTCCAATGAAAAAATGTAATCTGTCTTTACTAATGTTGAACATAAATATATATTTCGAAAAATTCGACTGACCTAGTATGTAAAGAGCGAAATGAACCAAATTCTAAATAATTTATTAAAAAGATAGGATAATTGTAATCATGCGAAAAATTCCAATATGATTTCTTTTTCCAATATGATTTTTTAATTTCTTCTATACGAAGTATACAAAGAGAAATTATTGTAATAAACAAAAATTTCTACTTCGAGATTTTGATGAATTTCCACGTTTTAGACCTCCCTCAGAAAAAAATATTTATGTGTTTATGTCTATCTGTCTGCGATCAGAAGAACTCAAAAACAAGACGAGCTAGACGAATGAAATTTGGTATCTGGCAGTTATATCAAAATTATATATTTTATTTAAATTTGGAGGATAACTTGCTGTAGGAAATCTACCTTACTGTCCCCGTGCGATAACTCAGAAACGACAAGAGCATAGATGAAAATGACGATTTCATCGTAATTTGATATATAACAAATCATATTTTGAAAAGATTAAAAATTTGAAAAATATTAAATTTTGAAAAATATTCTTCAAAAGGTTAATCGTCATTCGATCTGTTATCTGAAAGCTATGACACAAAAATGAAATGGCTTAGAAAAATGATTATAATTACTTTATATGTAATCTTTGCCTAATAACTGCATATCTGAGTCACATTTTACACCCAAAAACAAAAAAGGGGCTTTCAAAATACATGTATTTGGGTTGGAGGTCGAGCTTTCAAGTGGGTTGGACTGACTCCAATCTTCAAAGAATGCAAAGATTTAAAATTTTAAATATTTAATGGGACCGAACAAGCATTAACTCTATCGATACGTTAACGTCCCAAACGTCTTTACAAGCAAAAGACGGTGGCCGTCCGAAACGTCCGAATATCACTGTGAAATTTCCATCCTCTGTCGTTAAGTGTGATTGATTTCACAGGCGTTCTTCGTTAGAATGGCTCGCCCAAACTGGTTTGGGGAAAGGGGGAGGGTGTTCTTAGAATTCGAGGAGTGCCAGCTGTCATTTGGTTTTTGAGGGGCAGAGTGAATTTTGGATATATTTGAAAAAGGAACTGGGACGTTTCCGTATTTTCAGATCAGAGAGTTAAAGAGGCATCAGAGGGTTAATCAGACATGAGCATAGAAAGGAAAGTTAAAGAAAGGTTTAAGAGGGCTGGTACTGCCCTTTACAAAACATTAGAAGTCAAGCCAACATCGAGCGATATTCTCGTTCCACGAGGTTCGAATCATGTATCGCCAAAAGTGGAAGAGAATAGGCCTTATAAAGTCATCAAATAGATCGGAGTGTTGCCGTCACATTGGAACAAACTACACATATATGGTTTTCTTCATTATACTAAGAACCAGAAACGCTTGAAATGGTGTTATTATATGAGAAAGTCAAGGAGAGGACATTTCCGTTATTTTAGCACTTTTTTCTACATTGAAAACTATGAAAAAATTAGTGGTGGCGAGTCATGTTTAGCCACCCCCTATCTTTTACTACAGAAATTAAATTTTAACTTCATTTTAACTGCTTAAAACTAAAAATTATTAAAAAGCAATAGTGTCCGGGAAAGTGAGAAAATTTTGTAGTTAAATTTTAAGTTTTGTTGTCTACCCCTATACTCCCGGGAACTTTCAGATGTGTATAAATTTTTTGCCCCCTACTTTTTTCCACCCCATCGCCGCCATTGGAAAAATTATTTTTTAATTGCTGTTAAATGACCAATTACCTAAGCATTACTTTAAGATGTTTTACTTTTTACTTTCTCCTCCGATGTGTCTGGATTTAGAACTCTATATGATAGTATCCATCATTTTCATCGTTTTGATTCACAGGAGACTGCGCGCATTTACTATATATTGTTAAGAGATCGTATAAAATCATCAAAGGACGCTGCTGTGTTTCATATACAATTAACTTCTTCATATTTTATCAGCCATATTAGTTGATTAAAAATTAAAAACCAAACCAAAAAAGTTCAATTTTTTAAAATTTTGCTTTATCCAACCCTGCAATTAGTTTAAAAATTTTGACTATGGAAAAAGAATACATAAACTGCAGAAAGAACGTTAAGAAAAGAAGGAACACTGTTTAAAAACCGGAATTCTCTCACATAATTTCTGTAAATTGTCATTTATTTTCCCCTGAATTTTTGTTGTTTCTTCTGAAAAGTAGTTTATAATATAGTGTCATTGAGATGTTATTATGATGAAGTCAGTTTCTTCATGGAAAGGTGCAAACAGGGCATGAACCATTTGGACCTTTATTTTGGCATCTTCACACATCAGAAAACCAGGACAATATACAACTTCAATGCCATTAAAATCCCAACCATTAAATTTTACTTGAATGATATCTAGTTGATTATAATGGGTAAATCGGAATTGATCATTCACATTTGGTTGAGATGCAAGGGATAGTTAAAGAACACAATTTTACACAAAGAGGGGTCGAAAACGCCAGGTAGAAGGGTAAAATACTGAAGAGCAGAAAGTATTGAAAGCATCCCGGCATTTCCGGAAAAACAAAACCTTGATGACATGGATCTTGTAGCAAAAATATCGTTTTCTGCAGAAACAGATACTAGGGAAACAAGGTGCAGTCATCGTCAACAGGAGTCTAGTAACAAGGTTTTTCATGCCTTTCCCCGAAAAAAAGTCCATTGGTGATAAATCTGGTGAATGGTTTGATGTTGATGCATTCGACAATGCTGAGTTACTCTTGATGCTGAGGCATTGGGGTTGCTTTCTCCATTTAATCGCGCAGTTTCCCGACCGCTTACACCTGCTGCACCGAATCCTTGCCGAATATTAGCTAATTCATCAAACGTATGCCGATTCATACTATTTTTGCAAAAAATCAACTAAGCAACAGTAGTCGGACAACTTTGCAAACCGTATAATGCCCGTATACAAAACGTATATTTGGACATATAATGCCCTCTATTACGTCATGCGTATGTTTGGGACAATTCTTTCATAAGGGAAAGAACTTCTTTTGTTTTCCCCTATGATCCCACTAAATTTAAACAATCTATATTGAATCATTAACTCTGTATATGTATATAATCCCCGTTGCGACTATAATGTACGTCTATACCTAGAATCTGACAGACAATGTTGAGGAGGAAGAACGGAAAATTAATATAATTTAATTTTTTGTAATATTAAATAAGTAAACAATATTTTAAAAACAGGTGAAGACAAAAAATTATATTATTATTTTTTAATTTTAAATTGATATAGTTTCAATATTTTTACGGATTTCTAAACTAAGTAGAGAAATATTTCTAGAGATGTCAACATAGTTCAAAAATCTACAACTCGAAATAAAAAGATTTACCTGCTCTTTATTCTACTTTTTACATTCTTCCTTCGTAGAAGTTCTCCTCAGGGATCTTATATGTACGCAAATAGCATAAAATAACAGAAAATGTATAAGATAGCAAAATCGAGATCATTCTTCCTATGAAAGAAATATGTGGGAATAAAAAAACATGAAAACTACATCGCAGGAATAATTTTTCACTTTGTTTTGGATGTTATTTTTGAGTCAAGTATAAAGTTAAATTTATTCTAATATGTTACAAAAATATTTGTGAATAAACTTGATTTAGCCATAGCAAACTCAAATAAGAATTTTTTTTACACATGTATCTTTCTAACACCAGTGAAAGGAATATTTTTAATAATTCTTTAATCTTTTCCTTTGGTACCTTTGAATATATATATATATATATATATAATATAGTTATTTTCAATTAATCATAACATATGTTATATTTTCAATATACACAAATATTAATCGAAAAATTTAAATTAAAATCAAATTACGTTATCAATAATCATACAAATTAAATACAAAAGAAATTGTGATTAAAGACTATCACACTATGGAAAAAGACAACCTAGAATTGGAATTCCAACAATCAAATGCCTATCAGCCTTGGAAACTGATGTGTCGCATTAAATCTAGATTTGTGGCGCCAACTCTCCGCGAAAGCCAATTGTTGTAAAAACGAAAAAATAGGGGAGTAAATCCCCAAAATCTTTCAAGATTAGAAACGAAAAATTATAAAACTTATAACATACCAATTCAATAGTTATAATTATTGTTAGGTCTTGAGCATTATCCTAAAGACAGTTCCGCATTTAAAGTGAAAATATTATTTCTAAATTAAGCTTTTAATACTATAAAAAAACACTGTAAAAATACAAATTAAATTTAATTTTTTATAATAATATATATTTTTTGGAAATGTATATAAATATATATATATCTTCTTTTCAAGATGTTATTTTTCTGATTTCGACATGGCCTATTATTTTTAATACTCTGAAAATATTTCATAATAATTAAGTTAGATAGTTTTTATATCAATGTAGCTTTATATTGCAATTTTAATTGTAGTTTCTTAATAAGTTATAGACAATTTCAGCGAAATAAAGCAGAATGGAATTGGCTCACATTTAATTATTTAAATTTTTAGAAGATTTAAAAATTATTTTAAGATTTCTTTCAAACTAGATTTGTCACTGCGAGCTGACGACGTGTTTGGCCATACAAAGAAACATTTAATAGTTATAGGAAGTTAAAACTGGCATTGGCACATCCCAGATTAAAGTGCGTCAACATTAATTTTACCATCTAGCAATTTTTAAGAATCCTCCGTAAAGGGAAATACATGAAGATTGGTGATCCTGAGTTGAAATTTGTTTATCTGCATGACAGAATCAAAAATAACCAAGAAAAATTCTTTTACCAGATTCTTTACTATTCTATTTGAGATGTTTATATCAACATAACTGAGACAAAAATGGATATATTACTCCTAATGCTTCCTTTAGTCTCGAGAATAATTTCAAGAAACATATCATATTTTCGTTTACAACTCATTTCATGTTCCTAGTTTTCAGGTCAGAGATGTTCACAGCTGGGACCATTGATATAACAAGATCATGTTACTTTTAAACATACGAAATATATTAGAGAATTTAATTCCCTAACATTAACATTTTTTGCAAAAATTTAATATATTCTGCAACTTTTCATTGCTTCCATATTCAAACTAAGACTCCATTTTATTGATATTATTACGTTATTTTCCACAAACATTGCTTCTCTAGACAAAATTTTTATCATAAACATACCTGTTTATCCCCTGAAATTTTCATATTCCAGCAAAACATCTCCTTTATATTTATCTCTTTTTAATTTTCAATAAGCTCCTGCCATGTGGATTTGCCAATCTTACTTATTCTCTTAGGGTGAATCCAAAGGGAAATCAAATGTCGCACAAACTTTTTACATAAAATCCAGCTTTCAATCTATGGGGGAAAATACTAATAAGGGAAGTCAATAGGGGAAAATAACTACTTTCGGATGTACTGAATCTAATTTTTAAAGGAATAGAAATAAGAAAAAGTTACTCGGATGGGGATTTTCGTCTCAATTCTTTTTTTCGAATTTTAGCCTCAAACCTGCATTACTTAACATCTCGGGTCACAGTTGTCTATTGAAATATTTGGCACATTTAATATTCATATTTAGGTATCCATAAGGACACACAAGGAAGATTCGTTTCCAACTGGAATCATTAATATAACAAAAAAGCATAATATACTAATTTTAAACCTACGAAACAGTTTAGAATTCATTTTCTTAATATATTTAATCAGTTCTACAACATTCATTTTGCAATGAATCTACATTCTAACAAAAACTCTGTTCTACAGAAATTTTTAGATTATTTTCCCGAAATATTGATTCTTTAGACGAAATCATTATCATAAACATCTCCTTTATCCCCAGAACTTTTCAAATTCCAGAAAACCTTCTACTTCATATTTGTAAATTTTAAGCATGCTTTTTCCACTTTGATTTGCTAATTCTTTTTATTCTGCTGGTGTAAATCCAAAGGAAAATCAAATGCCGTACGAATATTTTTGAATAAAAACCAGCATTCAATCTAACTCGAATACCTCAGGAATAACTTTAATCATGTCACGAGATTTCTTCTATCGCCGTGTATAGAAAAACAAAGTGGAAGCCAATAGGGGAAAATAACTACTTTCGGATATACCGAATGTAATTTTTAACCGAATAGAAATAAGAAAAAGTTACTTGGATGGACATTTTCGTCTGAATTCTTTTCTGGAATTCTAGTCCCAAATCTTCATAACTTAATATCTCGGGACACAGTTGTCGATTGAAATATTTGGTACATGTAATATTGAAATTTAGATATCCATAAGGACGCACAAGGAAGATACGTTTCCAACTGGAATTATTAATATGACAAAAAAGCATTATATACTAATTTTAAACCTACGAAACAGTTTAAAATTCATTTTCTTAATACACTTAATCAGTTTTACAACATTCATTTTTCAATGAATCTACATTCTAACAAAAACTCTGTTTTACAGAAATTTTTAGATTATTTTCTCGAAGTATTGATTCTTTAGACAAAATCGTTATCATAAACCTCTCTTTTATCCCCAGAACTTTTCAAATTCCAGAAAAATTTCTACTTCATATTTGTAAATTTTAAGCATGATTTTTCCACTTTGATTTGCTAATTCTTTTTATTCTGCTAGCGTAAATCCAAAGGGAAATCAAATGCCGTACGAATATTTTTGAATAAAAACCAGCATTCAATCTAACTCGAATACCTCAGGAATAACTTTAATCATGTCACAGGATTTCTCCCAGCGCCGTGTGTCAAAAAACAAAGTGGAAGTCAATAGGGGGAAACAACTAGTTTTAGATACACCGACTGTGATTTTGAATGGAATAGAAATAAGAAAAAGCTACTCGGACGAGCGTTTTCGTCTTTTTCTTTATTGTTCGTGTTTGAGCCCCAAACCTACATAACATAAGGCCTCGGGTCACAGTCGCCGACCTAAATATCTGGGACATATAGTATTCATATTTAGAATATCCATAAGGTCACACCAGCTGGAGGGCAAGTTCTTTGTAGATAGAACGGGAATTCGAAGTGGGTTGCATGAAAATATGAAAAAAACGAGGAGGAAAAAAATGTAAGACAGCATCAAAGTATATGGATGGGACCTTGCAGAACAACAAATCCTTATATATAAATATACCATCCTCGCATATGAAACGCATGTGAGTCTTGACGCAAAAAAAGAAACAAAGTAAGCGAAACAGAAACAAAGAAATAAACTTTCGGATTGAAGCTAAGAAACAAAAATGTCTGAAAAATCGGAAGTCATTTTTCTTGTGTCTTCACTTCTTTTTTCTTCCCTTTTCTTGCTTCGCTTTTTGTTGCACTTTCTTTTCTGAGTCGTTGAAAATTCTAGTATATGAATGCACCGTCACTGTCTATCTCATATGTATATAGAGATAGAAAGGTTATCGATAGGACACATAAGCCTTTTTCGCCCACATTCTTCCCATCCCGCATACTAACCGAGTCCCCGAAAATATAGGTGTGTTGATGCGCGTGCACGAATCTACCCCTCCCCCCTGTTTTTTATATATCTTTCCGCTTTTTCCTTCTCGGTATATTACCATTTGTTGGAGAAAGCAGATGGTTTTGATGGTGCCCCCGAAAGAAAAATGGATTCTAGACGGGATGCTGTCAAAATAGGGATAATAGACATTTCAGGAGCAGATTTAGGGAGCGAGTGAACGGAGAGATAGACGATTTCTCGCATTGGCGAGGAGATGTTCGAAAATCAGATCTCAAATGCACTCATATAATACAGCAAAGCATCGTAACCACATCGCTGGATGATGCCATTTGTCAGGAAATGTCTTACCTGTCCGATGCGGTGCAATTTACAGCTTCGGTATCCGTGACACTAGTAAGGGCGGCAAACTGGATTTTCTATAGCTTGTTTGTCGAAAAGAACGGCTTCTGATGGTGGCTGGATTTATAGCACGCTATTAGCTTCTCATATGGTACAAGGACGCATAGTCCTTGGTATTTTAAGGTCCAATAATACATTGTCCTGTGTTGCATTTTATCTATTTTTTTATTATTATTTTTATTATTTTTGCACCATGTATATACCACTCCTTTATATTGCTTGATATATAAATTCTAGAAAATCACCCGTCATAGTATGACGGGTGCAAATTGCCTCTACATTCGAGAACTTTCTCGTCAAAATTGACGTGTTTAAATAGATTTATATGCGAGAGAAATGTTTAGCATTGATTGAAAACAAATAAAATAAACATATGTTGTATGACAAGATTTTTTTTATTTACATGTTATATATATATTTCTTTTTTTCAAAAAACATATTTGTGAACAACATTCGGCGTGAAGTATTTTTCATTGTTTAACAATTTTATTATAATTCAATAACCAAGAAATTCTCAGCTTGTCAGAAGTAAGTCAAAAGTTAAAATTTCAAAGGAGTTCGTTTTCAAAATTCTATTCAAAACTAAACACTTCTCTGCTTGTGAAACGTTGCCAAAAGATATTATAAAATCATATCATCACGATTGCAATAAATAATCAGATGCATCGATAAGATATACCACTGACGTGATTTATTTCTTTCTATTGAAAAACGGAAATTAATTTGAAATATATGATTAATATAATTTAAAATTTCTCGGGAACTATTGATCATAGCGAGATAAATTTCATATCATTGGATAGCAAATTTTATTTCACTATTTTAGAGCTATTAAATTTGAAATTAGAAAGACAATTACTCTTTTAAATTTAAGATTACTGAAATTTAGGTTCTCTAACAATGAAATAATTCTGTTTAACGTCTCGCAGTGCTATGGCGTGAGTTTTATTTTTCGTGGCGTCAGAGCGTTACCGAGAGACAGATCTTGGCTATTATATTAGTAATTATCAACAATCCTTTTGTATTAATTTTCTCTTGTAATAATTCACTGTATTACGGGTTTATATCAAGGTTTCTTGTTACTCCATGCATTTGGAGCAGAAAGACTAAATATGGTTCCTGCAGCATCCAAGGCCCGATTTTGGGAAAGAGATGTTTTTTGTGAACCCCACCTCCACCAAAATAATTTGCCACAACCTCTAAGATGAAAAGTTAATTTTAAAAATAAAGCATTAGTTATTAATAGTAAAGCCATCACTAATTCACTAATTTGAGAAAATATCTTCATTCATTCTTGATATAACCATGCACTCAGTGTATTCATTAAAATGTTTGCAGTGTGGATGAATATTAATGCACACTTATTTAAGTGAGTAAAAGATGAAAAAAATGACGGGAGGCTGTCTTTTTGAAATAGCCGCTTATGTTAAAGGCGTAGGACTACTTATTAAAAAAATTATTAAAATAATTTTATTTAGTCATAAAAAAATAAAAACTTTAGGACTTCGAAACAAAATTTTCAACTCAATCACGAAATCTCGCTCTCGGAAACGTGGCAAGCGAGAGCGTTAACCAATTGTGCGCGCGCACCTCACGCTTGTGACGTCACCAATTCATGCGTATTTTTGCCCGTCTTTGCGACTCAGTAGTCGCTGAAATACAATTCCGCTTTTCAACATTTTTTGTAACTTCTGTTGTTACCGTTTATCTCTAAAATAAGACATTAGTTATATTTTTAACATATGTAGTTACCGAGATATAGAAGATCTCCCATACAACGTTTTTTTGGGTGTTTTGGCGTGTGAATCAAATTCCTTCCTGAGACCCCAATGGGAGGAACGGAGTCCTATGTTAAAAGTTTTCTTCCTTCATTACTTTTTATAATTTGTAGTTCAAATTGAATTCAAAACCAACAAGTCCAAAATTGAACTAACTGGAAGCTATTTCACAATAGATTACTAATTACACACTAATTAATTTTAGAAAAATGCCACATTAGAAATTTGTGAAAACGGCTTTATCCTATAATTTGTGTTTTTAAGTTGTTTCCCAATTGTATGACTGTCTAAAAGAAATACACGGTAATGGTTTAATCTATAAAATCTTACACCTACTCAGTACAGCGGACTCCCGTCTAACGTGAATTCGTATTGCTTGACGAAAAACTTATTACTATTGTTACTAATTCACATAACACGCGATAAACAGTCCTACATTGCGTGTAAAATAAATTTAACATTTTAATGTGGTTTTTAATTTTTTGTTTAGAAAAATTAATGTACACACTTATCTGCTATTTGTGGATGAAAATGACAGTTTAGAAAAGTAAATGGTTAATAAAAAAGTATTGCATAAACACATTTCAAATTATGAGATGAAAAATGTTTCTCTTCAGCATTTAATTCAAGATAATTTTATATAAATTTGAAACAAGTTAATTAAAACCAACCATCCCTTCCCCATGAAATAATATTTTGTACTGAGTCACATCGACTATTATTATACGCCGTTGCAATTTGGAGACATGTTTGAAATTATATAAATTCGCCAAATACGGTGTGTTCCCTATAGCACAATTTCCTAATGCGCGGAATGTATTCCCCACATTGTACAGGCGCCACTGTAATTTTGTGAAAATAATGTCACTATTCAGTTATTTTCTACAGATGATGTCCATCTCCACATTTAGAATGAAACGAAGACCAAAAAGAAAAATGAAAGAATGTACAGATATATTGCGTAAAAAGAAGGAAGAAACATTAGGTGTGGGAAATGCCGTGATTCTTTGTTTTTCGGAGAGAAGTATTGCTGCTTCGTGAGCAGCAGACCAAGTAATAACAGGAAAAAAAATACCTGCTGAGCTTTGGTATTTGTTTCATCCCAAATCTCAACGTATATTGGCGAGTAAATTTATCCACGTGGCTTTGGCGAGATTTATTGCTTGGTAAGAGAGTTTTAGGGGGAAGGGAAGTCTTATATTATACTCTGTGAAGAAGTGTGACTTTCTGTAAATTAAGATTTCTTGTAGATAACAAAAAGTGTCTCGAAGAACAACTTTATATCGCTACTTTTGCTTTGATATGTTTCATGATCGTCACGATGAAGCAAGACGTAAAATTGGTAGATTTATTTGACATTTAATCTGTAATTAAATAGTATTAATCACATTTTTATTAACATAGGTAAACAAACATCGCAAAACTGCTTTACCTGCAATTTACACACTACGAAAGACACGAACTTTTTTCTAATAAAGAAATAGATCAGTTAATCTGTTTGGGGCTAGCTTATAGCACATGCGCCCTATTTTGCCAAACTCAGCCAAACACGTAATCATATTTTAAAAAATCCGTTTCGGCAAGCTGAAAAGCAAAGGTAGATTCCTTCACGTTAATGGTACAAAATTAATGAAATATTACATATTGATCAATACAGACATAGCCAAAGACTTTATTGCTTCCACACTTTGCAACATTTACGTCGTGTTTTCATGACATTTAATTTTTTATTATATCAAGGTTTTATCATTCTACTCAAAAGGTTACGCTAGATTTAGTGGTAAGAACATTGCTCAAGTATTTTTTATATCCCAACACATAACCATTCAACAGTTAGGAGTCATAAAGAAATAAACATCACAGCAATGTAAATATCTCCTAGGTAACATTTAGCCACTATCTGAAACAGTAACAAGAAATTGACTCTTCACACGAATGAAGAAATACTCTATATTTAAAAATTAATTTATTTGATCTAGGTTACAATATAATTGTGCGAACATTACTCTGCCATATGGTAAAATCACATATCATTTAAACACTACTAGAATGGGCTCATTTAGAGAACTCCCTGGTTACAGAGATGATAGTCACTAAATTTTTAACACATAAGAGAATAAAAATTTATTAAACATTGTGAGTAGCAAATTTAATACGTGCGTTTGGAGCATAGGATATGAATGCAGCCATTTTCAACAGTAAATTTAAATCTCCATCGACGGTTAAAAGCAAATACTCAGGCAGAAAATACCAAAACAATTTTAAATTAAATGAGATATTTTTCAATATCAAGAAGGATAAAGGGAACTCTTATTTAAATATCGATCTTTTTTGGCTATTTTATATTAAATTTTATTAAACAAATCTTGGTACAACCGTGTTTAGTTAAATATCAAATTAAAGTAATCTGTCAAATTAATTAATTATCAAATTAACTGTTTAATTAATTAAAATAAACTATTTTCTTAATTTAAATTAAATATTTAATTAATTTTGACGAATTCTTCACTAAAATCTTTTTATGGCTCATAGTATTTGCCAGCAATCTTAATATTATAATTATCTAATAATTTTCTTCATTTAAATAAAAGTCATTGTGACTATACATGTATGTACCATATCTCCTCCTGAACCACTGGACTGATTTCAACCAAACTTTGCACACTTTTTATTTCAGACAAAAGAAAGGTCACTTTCAACTTTTTAAAGCCCAAAAGCTACTTAAAATTTCAGTTAATTAAAAATTAAGTAAGGCGTTTTTCCGCTATATATTTGGAAAGTATTATCTAACGAAACTATTTTTATACCATATTAAATTTTTTAAAATTAACTTTTCCGAGACAAAAATTTCATTTCCATGCAATTTGCTTCTCTCATTTTAATATTTTTTTCCAAATTTTTATACAGAATTCGTAACAATATTCTTTATTGTTGAAGAACAAGAATAATACGAAGAACTGTTGCCAGGATATATTAACAGAATTCTCGACGAATGTTAAAAGAAAATTTTAAAAGTAGACGATTAAAAATTTATCTCAGTACCAACTATTGACTTGATTTATTTTCAAGCTTTAAATTAATGAATAATTAGCTAGTTAATTTAATTGTTATCAAAATATTCATTAAAATCTTTCTTTTATTTTAGTAATTGTTAGCAAAATTTGAAATACCTATGGAGCAATTTTCTGGTTTGTTTATTACAATAAAAACCTTGACTTTATCTGCTTCCATGTTGGACTTCCGCTTTGAAGATCTATTGGCTAAGTATTACACCAGATATACGTAGTACAGGCATTTAATGTAAACAAACATTTCAGAAAACTCGTCTATATAAGAAATAATAATTTATGGAGAAAAAGAGCTGATTTTACAAATCGTCTGGTTCAATTGATATTCTCATCTTAATTAAAAATGCTTCAAATCTGAAAAGGAATTTGTGTATTATAATTTTTATAGAACAGTATTTTTACAATAAAATTATTAGACATGAAAGCACTTTAATCGGGAGTAAAAGCAGGTATATCAGCTTGTTTACCGTATAAAAAGTGGAAGTGAATGCGACTGATGGGATCTCATAACTTCTAAGCAATTCTAGATGACAAAGACTTTCAGTATAAAAGTAGTTAGCTATGATAAGGGGATAATTTGCCTAATTGAAATTTTTTTCTATCTTTAGTTGCAACAGAGCTATGGAGTATGATATATATATGAGTATCTATGATAAGTAAGGGAGGGGGTTGAAAATTGCTTTTAGATAATAACTTCTAGCTATCAAAAAAGTTTCATAACAAATTTGTTTGCTATGATGAGGCAACCATTCGCCTAATTTGAATTTTCTTCCTATCCTCACTCGTAATAGAATTATGGGAAAATGAAATTTTCAGTCCTCCACCATTTCTACCCCCTTTGAGCTGGTTAGCCCATCTACGCACTCGGCCGAGATTTTCACCGTCCTTACAACATAACCCTCTCCTGTTAAAATCTAATCAAAATTATTCTAGATATCTTGTTCACTATATAACATGGGCAAAAGCGTTATACATATACGTCTCTACTAATAATAACAAGAAAAAGAACATTTCGCCCTCTATTCTCATAAGGATTATACCTGCAAGAATAAAAGCGGGTGAAAGAGACTGCAAATGACGAGAGCTTTCCAACAAGGGGTAACATGCATAGGTTAAAAGGTACTTTAAGTTAGAGAGCGATTAGGGGAAGGGAGGGAAAATCACTTTTCAGCTCATAACTTCTAAGCAATTGTAGCTATCAAAAAATTTAAATGAAAAAATTGTTCGTTATGATAAGGCAATAATTCGCCTAATTTGAATTTGCTTTCTTATTTTCAATTGTAAAGGAATTATGGGAAAATGAAAATTTCCACCCCCTTTCAGCTGGATAGCTCATCTACGATATATATATATATATATATATATAATATAAACTTTTGAACGTAGGGTTGTTTTGGGTTCTAGGGGTCATGATCGGTGAAGATCTGCAGAAATTTTCCGGAAGTCGTGTCATGAGAACCATTGCAATAGGTAGACTTCCTATAAGTAATCTACCTAAGAAACCGAATGACAAAAGGTTCTCGTTGTTCAGTCGTTAAATTAATCGAGAAATTATTATAATATTTCCCTGCAACCAATCGCTTAATCTTCTTGGTCACAAAGAACATTCATATCTCCCAGTAGAGAAATTATCCCATTCGTAACTTCATCGGAATTTTTGATGGGAAAGTTAAAATTAATTAATCAGGTGCAAAAAATAAAAACGTATGAATATCTATTTATTTGTAAAATAATAATAAAATATTTGAAAAATTGTAAGTTTCTTCAGTTATTTTCCTACTATTATTAAAGTATATGATTTAAGGAATCGCTGTCAATGATTTCACCCTAAACATCTTGCATGGGATTTCAATTAAAGTCTGTTTTTAGAGTTTAGAATGTCCTGATTTAATGCTAAAAATCAAGTAAAATTAATATTCTTATTCACACATTTAAAAGGAAGATTTCCAGATATGTCAGCGCACATTTCGAAATATTCCTTTCGGGTTGTCTGAAATCAGTGCGTCTTGGCTATCGTAATAAACTTGATAGAAATATCTCTTACAACTTAACCATCTTCATGAAGACGAAGAGATTGGTTGAAATTGCCTCAAAACAAGCGTGGAATTAAACGGAAATGGTTCAATGGAGTATGTCAAGTCATACTCGACTCTTAGCATGAGTGCAGTAACATATTTTGAACTCCGATCAATCTAAGGCTACATGGTGTACAAAAACATTTGGACGGAAGTTAATCAATTGTAGTGAATTTAAAATATCACCTTTATCTTTAGCATTAAAAGGTTTTATATTTAATTAAGAAAATCATTCATGCTGCTTCAACAGCTATCTTCCTATTGATTTCTATATGAGCTTTTTAAATCCTTTCCTTCTAACCGCAAATGGCCAACAATGGCCGCCCTTTCATTGTTGACAAACAACCGCTTTGCGGGCGTAATACACCTCGGTCTTTGAGGCAACCGAATACACTCTCTAGCCGAGCTGAGAGAGAAGACCTGTTTGCTCCCGCCCTTCCTCCCTACCTTTGGTCAAAAAGAGAAACGGTCTCCTTGAGCGACTTTGACCGCAGTTAATGGCAATATAAAACCTAGTAAAATTAAAAGTATTTATCGCACATTAATCATACTAATATCATTGGAAAGATAATTGTTTGCATTAAAAATCAATTGTTTAAATATCATTTTCATGCGATAGATCTTTTGAAAGCTATTAACGAAAGTATGGCCGAAAACGGTAAAAATTTGCTTAATTTTTTAAAAATTGAAGTTTGAATAAAAAAATGGAAAAAATGGCTCCGAGGTGCACATTCCCACCCTCCAAAGTATACCTGTGCCAAATTTGTAGCTCTAGGTTCTACGGTCTGTTCTGTAGACCGCTAAGAGATAGACACACAAACATTCATCTTTATTATTAGTAGAGATACTTGAAATATTGAGGATGGGACCCGAGTTTATTCGTGCTTTGTGGTCCATCCGTTACGGATGAATCATGAGATAGATCATGCTTCAGTGTGTATTTTTTTTCAACTTGCATGAGTAAGTTCTTGAGCCGCCCCAAAGTATAAAATGTCTTTTTAAAGTCATCGAAGTGTTCAGATGACGAATTCCTTTTTGCCTTCCAAAGCATAGAAAAGTTTCAAAGCCATATGCAAGAAAGCTAGCCATACAATATCAAAACTACCAAAACTCTTGGGTACTTCCTATTACATTTCTTATATTTGAAATTCACTCACAGACTTGTTTAACTTATCAAGTTACTACATTTTATCTTGAAACAAAAATTTTGCCAAGGCCGTACTTCAAGAGAGTAGTTCCCTTCTCCAATTTTGTAAATTCCACTCAGGAAACCTTGCAATCATCAGCTGAAAATTTCACTGAATATCTCCCCTGAAGCATTCCATCTGATGCAACTGTTTCAAATTCTTCAAGTGAAACATACATTTCCATACTATTTTAAATATGAACTTTTCTTGAATCATACAGATATGCTAGGAATTTTTAACATTCTGAACTCTGATATTTACTTTGGCATCTTTTTGACAGAACTGTGAGACCACAAAGAGCTATTTCTCAGATTCTGTAATCAGGAAAAACCAAACTGAATGATGAATTCAAGTTTTTTTTGTTTCGATTAGCAATATATTGTAATTTTGCATCCTTTTTTATTCTTAATATTTCTGCTATATTTAAATTTCGTAGTAAGAAAAGTGGCATTATTCCAATTTTTTAATCGTATGCGAGCAGGGTGATTGAAAACGGCTGAACCAAACATGTAGATATTGCAATACGAATCAATGAAACTTTTTTATTATAACTTGTGGGCTCTGTTGACTTTACGGAAGAGTAGTGGCTTTGGAATCGGATGGAGTCCCGGCGTGTATATTAGGATGGATCGAAAAGTATAGGGGAAAAAATGGGAGGGAATTCTTTTGGCGCGGGGTGGGAAAGTTGTGTCTTAAGTATATTAGTTAATTTATTTAAATTTAATTTATTAATTTTGCCAAATTTTAAGAATTATAAATATTAAGTATATTAGTTTATATAATTTTTTAAGAAAATCCATTTATATTTTCCGGTGCACCAAGCACCCCAAAATCGTTAGAAATTGAAATTTTTATGAAAATTTACAATTTTTTTTCGAAATAACTTTTGGCGCAGGGTGCGAAAGTTGTGTCTTAGATATATTATTTTACATATATTTTTATTGAAATCTATTCATATCTTCCAGGGCCCCCAAGTGACCCGAAAATAGTTAAAAATTATATATATATATATTTTGGAAATTAATAAAAAAAATATTTTCAAAATTCCTTTTAGAGCCGGGTAAAAAGTTTTGATTGGGTATATTAGTTTACGACTTTTTTATTATTATTATTCAAATTCAGTCATAGCTTCTGGTGACCCAAGCGCCCAAAAAATAGTTAAATTGACATTTTTACGATTTTGATTCATTCAGAAAACGAGGGAAGGAGGAATAAAAGAACGCTTTTGCCAAAGTTTCCCCTGTAGCGATGTGTTTTTGTTTAGGAAAAGTCGAGATTGTGGCGTAGTTTATCTTTGTCTTCGAAATAAAGTAAAATTGTGTTATACTGTAAAAGGAAGAAAAGGTAGTTGTGGGTCCCTGAATAATATTATATAACCAAAAATAATATTATTTATTTAATAATAATAAATAATTTCCATCTCTCCTATATGTTTTTCGCAGTAAAAACGTTTCTTTAGTGCATTCTTTATTTTTAATTTTCAATTCAAAAGTTGCATTAAAATCGTTTTTTTTTTTTTTTTTTTTTTTTTTTGCAAAAGTTTAATTGTCTTGGGGCACCGGAAGAAATTAAAAAAAGTTGAGAAAATTTTGTACGTATGCTAGTACACTTAAAGACAACCTTTTCACCCTAAGCCGATTATTCTAACCATACTTTGAATTTTCGATCCACCCTGGTGTATATGGTCCTTGTGTACTTTAAATCCATCGTGATTCAAATATCGTCCCACTGGTATGACGTGGAAGTTAGGAAAGGAGATGTCGACTCAGGTGTTGTCCTCTTAATCAGATTATGGTCCAAAATTATGCAGTCTATTCCTAAATATCACTCGTACAGCTTTGAAATGAATGTTAATCTAAATAAGCTAAACTGACTAACTCGAATCTTAAAAACCGATGAGGCCAAAACATATGAATAACTTGGAAATTAAAAAATTGGCTTATGGAAATTAATTAAAAACGGCTCAAGACAAGTCATGCAGAGGTGATATTGGAATTGGCGAACACTTTCAGACAGGCCAGACATGTCTCGCATGCTGCAAGCTTGGTGTATGGGGTCGAATTCCAGCCACGACACCCATTCCTCCAAAGATCCATCGTGTATGTGGACCTGGTGCAGGTTACATCTGACATGAATGGACAGACGTACTCTCGTTCGTGTGGTGATGAACTTTTGGGAAGAGGAGCTCATATGCTGTACTCGTTATCTGATCATGGGTCAAATTACGAGGTCGTCTTGAAATTGTTCTAGTGTTGCTTTAGAACGGGACGATAATATGAGTAAACTAAAAAAAATTGTATTCTACAGAGTAAAAATCAAGTAGAACGGTCATCGTATACTTTCAGATGAGGTACTCTTCTCAGGATGAAATTTGCGTGCACAGAATTTTTTTCTTCAATTAGAAAGTGGCAACTATAATAATTATTGTAAGTATGCAAAGACGGACATTCACGAGCGTTTCACTCTACACAAATTCGGCCGCTTCACGCCAAAACTAGTCGTCAGTCCAAAACTCCGATGAGAGTAGAAACGGTATGGAGCGAAGTTTGGAAAACCAACCAGTCTGGATATCCAGTCACTCCATTTGGACTCCCGGGCCGTAAATGCTGAAATGCGACCGTGTAAATACGCCGGTGTGGCTCTCTCGCTCTAGAGGAAATCGAAGCACTTTTGTGAATTCCAGTCAACATGTATACACTGCGGCAACAAGTGCAGGTGGGCGTTAGTGTTTTTAAGGCAAGGGGGAAGTAAATGCAGTAGTGGATCGGAGTGACCCGTAGAGGATGGATTTGCTTTGCGTGGAGCGGTAATGAATTACCTGCCTAAATGAATGGTTAAAAATTGGAATGGCGTGAACTGAAGTGGAGCGTTTGCGAATAACCAGCTTAAAAAAGCCGCTTTTTAACGAATAAATATCTTTGAAATTTCAGTTCTGTCTTGTGGAGACGTGATGAAGAAAAGCTTGATGTTTTGTACTAAAGTTTTGTCCATCTTTATTGAATCACTCTGACATAGATTTCATTCTTTGCTAGTGATAGTTAAATTATACTCACATACTTATTAAAATAGCTTGAAACTTTTTCTTTCGTTACAGCCTCTTATTACTAAAAGTATGATATTTGTAGATTTCATAAAACAGCACGTTAATCTTCACAAATCTATAAATAAATCATACAATGCTCTTAAAGATTCTTGTGGGCCACTGTATTCATTTACCACAACCTACTGGATATGAGCACTGAAGCTTAAAATGAGGTTGTTGTAATTTCGCTGCGAAAATAAACGCATAAGCGAATGATATTCGGCTTTACATAAGACAAATATTGAAGTTTCATGGTGTAGAAATACCGAGAGATGCAATTGTTAATTATAAAATTTAGGTTTCTTCGCAGCCAAATGAGTAAAATAAAACATTTTAATTACAAAACAGCAGTAGTTCGTAGAAATCCTTTTATGAAAATCAGCGGTCTTTCAGCAAGTTGCGTTTATAACTAGATAATGTGATATCGTCTGGATTGATATAGACGCCTCCTTAAATATTGACTCAATACATACAATGAATGTTCTGAATGCCGATATCGTTTAATTATAAATCTATTGAAATTCCTCAACTGAGCAGATTTACTGTATTATATTGGACTGTGAACTCAGTCGACCTAACTAAATTACTCGAACTATTCTATAGATAGTTACATAGTTAAAGAAGTGGGAAGTTAGCATACAAAGGATAACAGCAAGATACTAAAAATAAATTTAAAAGTTTTTTTAGAAGGACTTATAGTTAACAAGTTATATTTAGGGTAAGTGTTGCGATTAAAAGTTTTATATGTAATACATTCACACACGGGGTTTAAATTTGTGCCTGTTAAAGAATGGATTCACCATGTGTTCCGTACTTGAGTTATTTTATCACAAAACAAAAGAGTGTATCTTCTGTTTCAAAACTCATAAATTTCTATTCTTGATATTTTACAAATCTTTAGGTGAGTATTACAAATAGATGACGTTGAATCCGTTGTTCCGTCTTAAATGTTAGTTAACGAAGGGAATTTCTCCTTATAGATCAACTTATTTTTTTAAAATTCTAAGTAACGTTTAGGGATCGTCTACTACAATTACCCAAATTTAGCGATTTGTAAACTTAACCTAATGTCACTTTCAGTGTTTATAGCCATATGTGCTCGTAGTTACCTAGTTATAATAATCACCACACTATATAATGTATTTCTTAAGAACTCTTTCTTTCACCACCTTCATAATAAGGCATGAATTCATATTCATTGTGTGTGTGATGTAATGTAGTATTTAGATGTATTTGCAATTAAAGTTCAACAATGACCGGGAAACACCAGTATTTATTGAAATTATTGACCTGTATGAATTCTGCTTAGATAACTAGCTTGACAGAAATGCGAATCTTGTCTTTAAATCTAATCTTGATAGTAAAACAATACGCGGCAAAATTTTGTCCTCTACTTTACTGAATGGACATTAATATTGTTACGAACATGGAAAGTCGCTTCCCAACAATGTTCGTCCTATGGTTGGGAAGAGAGTTTTACAAGGTTAAGCATGGAGTTACCGCAGTGGCTGTTCCGGGACCCCTGACCTCGGCGACAAACTTGGCGACAAATAGGTGATTCCAGAAAATGCAACCCTTTTCTCGATATCTCTATTAGGAAAGAGAATACACTTGAATATACGAGAAAACTCCATGTGACGTCACGTCCTGTCGGAGAGAGTATATAAGGACCGCGTTTGGATCAGAGGGAGTAGTGTTGATCCATTGGGAACGACTTTAGAGTTTCGTCTGCAGTGCGAGCTAGAAAGCTGGTGAGCTGAGCGCTATTGAAAGTGCTGTTATTGTCGTTATTAGTTATTTGCTGACTGTTTGTGTTGCTAAATATCAAAGTACTGAACTCTTATTATCTGTGAATTGTTGTGTGTTCACATTGCTAATATGTGCAAGAACTTTTGTTTCCTGTACCTGTGCTACGTGTTTTCCTGCATGTTTGTGAATAAACCCTCATTTTCCATTATCCTGCGTGTCGGACTGTTTACACCATACACCCACAGAAAGACTTTTGTAACAATACTGAATTTGCCAATGATACTCCCCAGGGTACAGAGAGAAAGTTGATCTTAGTCCATAGGCTGTAATTATCCCCTATGTTAGACTGTGCTCCAATTCTGTTGGAGTCTGCTCTCTTTTGTGGCCACCAACTTTTCATTCATCTAGATGTAGGCACTAATCACCTTCTCCCACATATTTCATTCTAATTTCTGCAACAAAGTCCGTGCATATAACTAAAATGAAAACATATATTCACAAGTTCAAAAGAAATCAAAGAATGAAAAAAAAAATACAACGAAGTATTGCCATAGTCATTGTCCAGTTATACCATGCTTACTAGTTATAGTACTTCCTATCACTGAGTATATGAATGTATTCCTTTATAAATCCGGATTATAACTTCCATGACAATTTTCTTATTTAAAAGGCCAAAAATTAAAGAATTATATAAGATGGAATTTCTGTATGTCCACCGAATAATCCGATCAATTGGCTTTTTTAAAGAAAATAAAAATTCAAGGTTCAAGTCGAGATTTATTGATTTTGGCAACATCTTGTACCGGAACTTTCCATTTAATTATAAAATGAAACGTCATTATTTCCCAGTAACATTAAAATAAAGTTTGGCTTTTAAACGCAATGCACGGCATTTCAATTTTTATAAGCTGAATCACAGAAGTTAACTTTAAATCTATACATATAGCTGGAGTAGTGCAACACAAAGCCGAATCAAACGTTTGCAGATTAGCCGATTACATTCAATGCAGGAGAAAGGATAATGTTACTGGGATAATACGATTACACAAAATGGAACGTCGATTAACTCAGTAAGCCACGGTTAAAGACCACAGTTAGATCTCTTTACCGTAATAGACCCAGTAAGAGTCTCTTAAACAAAATCTACTTGCAGTCTATGGGTAATCCGGTAAAGGAGGTTTAGTTTTATTCCTGATTTGATTTGCCGAAATCACATCTTTATGGAAAACTCTATAAAAAATCTATTTGGAAAAAAACTCTAACGATTTTAATTATTTATGAAGTATGAAGATAATATAAGCATTTTGGATGACAGATATATCCTAAGGGATTGCTACAATCCCCCTCACCCCAATTCTTTTTTCTCACTATATTTAGTAAAAACTAAATGACTTCTCTCTCTCTCTCATTGTCCTCTGAGATGTCTTGATGTACCAGCTTTAAAGTCTTAAATATGTGCTTTCAAATTGACTAATTGGATCTTCATTGCGTTCAATAAAGTTTCTGAAATCCTCAGAATATTTTACCCATGGTTGTTTAAGAAATTATTCACATGAACATAATTTATCTTCTTTTGAACTCAATATGAGAAATGGGAAAATACGTGTGAAACGCTTAGAGGGTTAGTTCGCTTATGAAACCTCGAAACTTTTAAAATATTTGGATACTTTTCATGAAATTGCCATGAAGGGAAAGTTTACGAAAAAAGGACATAGACCTAAAAAGATAGAGAGAGAACCAAGACACTAAACATGATTTCTAGAAATGAAGTAGCTGATTTAAATTAATGCATGTTTTCAACAGGTTGTCATTGGCATAACTTGTTGCTCAGTTTAATCTTAGTTATGCTTACGTCTTATTCTGAACCAACATGGACCTCGTAATTTGAATCAAGATGATGACAAATTGTAACAGTCGCAGTGCAAATTAAACTCTTTATGAAAGAAATAAAAATTATAATTTGTTATTTTTGTCAGTTCTCTCTCTCTCTCTCTTTTTTGCAGAAAACCACAGACAACTTTCGTCTTTTCTTTTCTCTTGCAAATGATTGCATTTACTATTGCATTGGTGGAAGTCATCGTGAATAGATTGTCCTGACATCCACGGTCGTCTATACGACTTTTGTGATTTCGAGAAATTTGATATAGCTTACTTCAATTTGATTTTTCATATAAGTAAATAGACGAGACGTGTGGAGGTATTGTAACAGCAGAATTCGGTTCTTCTTCATACCCATTATGGTAAACCAAGCTATTAATATTTTAATACCCTGGTAGGGCTAATAAATCTCTTATATAATAATCTGGAAGATAGTTTTATTCTCCAGTGTTTTTCAATCACTGATATGTGATGAGTATATTGATTGCCAATAAAAAAAAGCCAGAAATGGCCACACTAATGATGGTCGAAAAGAGCCACAAATATCATCTTATGCAGTTATTTGAAAATGTGTTCACTTTGATAGATACGCCATTCTCATGGCTAGATTATGTAATAGCAAGCCTGGAGGCTGTCGAATAGGATCAGAGATACTTTTTAAAAATTATTCAATATACGTTCACTTTGTGTGACGGGCATATCATTCCAATTGTGTGATGAATAAAGTGATTTCTAATTAGAGAAGATCAAGATAGCAACCTGGCGAGCGGTCAAAAATTACCACAAATATAATCTTCCAATTGCTTGAAAAGAAGAGACAGAAAGAACTTATCTATTTCTTCTTCTAATTCCTCGTTTTAAAAGGATATTTGAAATATAATCACAAACAAGCCATCACTCAGCTCTGCCTTAGCATACGGGTCTACGTTGAATGACCGGCTTCCACAACTTCATCGGGCACTGTGGCCCCTGCATAATAGCCCTATTACGAGCGGCTCATGCATAGACCCCTGTTTTACCTAGGTGCGACTAGTCATCCGAGAGTGGCCCTAGGAGCCTCACCACCATTGCTGTACCCACAAGGGAAACGAGAACCCGCTTACTCATCCGACGGCTTCTCATCCGTTAACTCGCAGTGCCCCGCTGGGATGCATTTGAAATATAAGCTACTCTTTATTTAAATATAAGCCAATGATCTTCAGTTAAAAAAATTATTAAAATGGATGAATCATTGAAGAAATTTGGAGTTTCAAACGTTAATTAATGTTTCATTTCCCACCGGATAAATATATAGTAAAGCATCGTTAATACGTTTCTCAATTATACGACGTTTCATCGCAGTCCCTATTCTTTCGTATCCATTTTAATTATAAAGTATTTCGTTTATAGGATGCAAAACTTCTGTTATGCGTCGTTTTCCCCAATTCTAAAATATTAAAATGTCCTCCTTTCTAGTATGTGAATTGTGATAAAGATTTCATGGTTTCGAAATTATCCACAATTGATGATTTAATAGAAGATGAATTGTGTGGTACTAATTTAAGCGATGGCGAAGAAATTATTTCACCTTCCTTTAACCCTCTGAGCGGTCTGCTATTTTGACGTACTAGCTTTATATTCTTAAAATTTGCTTTTAAAGTAATAATTCGATCTTTTTTGCTTTTAATCAAAACTCTGAAATTTTAAGAATATTTTATCCATGATAATTTAGTAAATTATACATATAAACATGAATTATCTGTTTTTGAACTCAGTACGAGAAACGGAAAAATACTTGCAAAACACTTAGAGGGTCAAAGACGCAGTGGACTCCATTGAAAAGCTTCGGATTTACTGCTTTTGTCGAAAGAATGGTGAAAAAATATTCAGTGAACTTAATTCGATTCATAATGATGGGCTTAATACTTGCAGGCAATCAGCACGACAGACGACAGTTAAAGATTTTCTTAATTAAGCGCCTGCCTGCATGCACAAAATTCGCATGAGAAATGTATAATTAGTACTCAAGATATGCAATAAAGGTATGATTTTTCTCACTTTATGATAAATGTTTAATTTAAAAATTTAATTATTAATTTCCATACTATGTAGCATTCTACTCGTACTGTCCTAAAAATTTTAAATTAATACTTTAAAATTAATTTGCAGTATAGCATTACATTTGTAATAATCAAAGTTCTTTAGTAAAATTTCATTTATACGTCGTTTTATGTCAGTCCCTTGAAAGGCGTATAAACGGTGCTTTACAGTATACACAGGATTTAAGTCTATGAGCCCTATACCGCCTCAAGCCGCCCCATTTGACAGAGGCTTGGACTCAGGCGGTTTCGGGTGCCTGAGTGCATTTTACTGGAGAAAAGTTGTTCTTTTTTGTTGACAATTAATTGCCCAAATTCGTGTGCCGTTCTCCTGGAAATTCTGTAAAGAAAGGGAGGATTCCATTCTTTTTTCGTGTACTAAAATTTACTTCAATTCTTGAGGTTCTGGAATTCTCAATCTAGCCGGGTTCAGAGAGTTAAGAACTGCTATAACATATTTTGTGTGTAAATGTTGTTGTAAACTTCTTTCAACCGAAAACAGTACACGAACTGAAACAATTTTACAAACTTTAAAACAAATGAACGTCATTAAGTAAAAGTGTATCTTAAACTTTCTTGGCGTGAAATTAATTTCATAAAAAATATCTTCAAGTTCTGAGAATATAAGGAATTATTTATTTCTCAAACACAAAATAATTCAAGTTTCGCTCTAAATTATAAGGAATAAAAAAGAAAAAACTTTTCTTCGATCTATATAACTTAAAAATCATCTCATTAATTTTCTGCTACAAAAGCTCATTGTTAAGCCTTTTATTAACATTGTTGTAAAAATAAAGGAGTATCATCATACTTTAAATATATTTATCTTTTATTTAGTTTTATGTTGATTAACTTAAGTTAATTAAAATAAAAAAGGAGCTATTTATGTGGAAGAGGAAACATTCTCTTTCGCAGCATTCTCCTAACTTGAAAACAATACATTATTTTTTCTCTATTCGTGTTCTTTTATCACAGGAAAACAATGTTATTAAGAAATTTAATTGAAAGGTGAAAGTCCTTCGTACAGGTGTTTACGAAACAAAATAAAATGCCTGATAAGTTGTAAAAAAGATGAAAATTTTATAAAATAAGTTGCTTTGTACAGAACTTGATTACTTCCGTTTTCTTATCAGTATTAAACAAAAATATCGAATATATTTATAAGAGAAACTTTAGATAAACAAGTATTCATATTTTTTCTTATTTATTAACAATTTCTTAACACTCTAATTATTCATAAGCCTTAATGCGATTTCAAAGAAATTAAATAAACACATTACGTTTGGAACTTGTGATTTATATTGTCTATAATTATTTAATTATATTTATTTAGTCAGACTCCAGACAAATTAATCTTTTTTAAGTATTACTTGTACAAAATTTAATTACATATATATAAACGTTTCCAACTAATGAAGAAATTTACTCTTAGTGTATAGTGTATTCGATCTTTGCAATTATAATAGCCAGTGAGAAATAGAATGCAAATTTATACTCCTCAGTTTTTAAAATTATGTGTCTTCCACTTTTAATATTCAAAAGTAATGCCAAGTATATCGGAATTTTAAATGAAATTTTATCGAAATAACTTTTATCGATTAAAATTTACTTTTGATTGATGATAAAGTATTAATGGGATGATTTACTATCTTCCTTGGGTATTTTTCAAAGAAAGGTTAAGGTTTTGTTACATTGAGTAAACCGATAATGGGTTTCTATCTGCGAATGAACTGAAACTCTCTCCTATTTTTACATACTTTTATTTAACTTGATTTGTTTCATGACTGTAAAGATGAAATTATTTTTCGATTTTAAGTTCGCTTTCTCATGCGCTAGTTTCAAAATTTTGTACGCTTCATGAAAATATTCTGTTTTAATATTTTCAGATATTTTAAATCCGTATGAGTGATATCCTCTACTAGTGAATTTGAGAAAAAGTTGATTTTAAATTCCGCATTATTTATAATATTGAATTATAGATCAAAGAATAAATGTGGAAAATAATTAAAATGAAAAACTTTCCACTTTAGTAGTGTACTAAAAAAGTGTGCTTTAATACCTGTGTTTATTAATTTTTTTCATAACTGAAATACCAAACGTAGTCACACAGCTGCAACGTGGAACTCTTTTTGACTATAAAACAGCAAAAATTAGAATAATGATTGGATGTAATCAAAGGGACCAAAGTTATAATGACGATTATAACCTTAAATATTACTCGTTTCAATTTTTCTTTCTCATGCACTTCCATCGTCTTGTTTTCAACTTTAGTAGTAGGAGCTACCATGCAATCCGGAAAACGAAACGAACCCTTTTTTGAAATTAATATTCATCTGAAAACATTATAAATAACATGCTGAACCAATTCGTTGCTTTTATTGAAACTTTTTCCGAGAAAGGAGGTTTTTTATTCACGAGGATTTTACATATTATTTTACCAGTCTTTGAACTCGCAATTTTGCGCAGTTTGTTACTACAATTATTCATTTCAAAGTATATTTTTAAATGGTGTTTTTCTATTTTTTTCCCTCTAACTGAAAGAGTCTCACAAGAAAAAATTATTTAGTTTTTCAATTCAAATGTTGTAAAAGCTTATAGGAAGTTGTATCGTGTGAAGAAATAACTAGCAGGAATAAACTAAAAGAACGTTAAATTAAATCTTACTCTGCGTGTTTTTTTATTCTATGGTAGTAACTAATGATTATTTAAAATTATTATTAAATGGTATAAACATATAAGTGTCCAAAAAACTCAATTTCCATCCATAACAGTAAACAGGTTATAGCTGTTCATTGACTGAAATTTGGCTGGAGAAATTTAATACTCGGAAAACTCGTTTTCTTCTGCGAAATTTTTATTTTCACAGTTAAATGTTTCCTAAGCCGTTGTTACTTCAATCCATTGTATCCACATTGAATTTACTTCAATCTGTTCCAAACAAAACATTTTTTACTTTGCAAAATGGCAGAAAGCACATCATTAGAAAGGAATTAAATAAATACAATAATTACAGGTGGAATTTGTTAATGTGAACTTCTTTAATTCGAATTCCTCGATAATTCGATTTTTTCTTTGGTTCCTTGAATTTCCAATTTAACATAATGATAATGGAACCATGTTTGTTTTAATTCGAATTTTTAGTTTGGTTCCCTCAGCTTCAAATTATTTAAGTTCCAGTGTGCATAATACTTCTCTCTTTGAGGGGAATAAAAAAAATGAAGTATTTAAGAGACCCATCCCAAAGGTATCTCTTAAACTATCCGAAAACTTCAACAACCGAAGCCCTTGCTAAGCCAAATCAGCTTAATCAGTATAAATGGCTTATAATAAAGTCTCTAAGTTCGGAATCCCTATTAAAAAAAGTAACGGATAATTAACGTATAATAGCGGATAATAACTATAATATGACGCTATAGTCTTCTACACTAACAGCATAAAATAATTACTAAGAGAATGAAGTACTTTTGAGGTATTTTTTATCTTACAAAAATCTGAAAGCACACCACTAGAAAGGAAGATAACTGCTAGGCAACAATAAAAAAAAATTACTTAATTTTTTTTTATGAGGGAAAAAAACCTTTTCTGAGTTATTGAAAAGACCCAACCCAAGAGTGTCCTCAAAACTGTCCGACAATTTCAAAAACTGAATGTAATCCCTGCTAATGTTCAGTCTAGTGAAAACGGGAGTTATAATTACACCTTTAAGTTCGGAATCCTTAGTAAAACCTTAACGGTCAACGATAGTCTGTCGCTATAGTCTTTCACACGAGAAGCATAAAAAAAAGGACTAAGAGAACGAAGTGCTTTGGAGGTGGAAACGTAGTCTAAAACACTTAACGTGATTGCCCAGGACCGAGAATTTCAGCACGCCCCTTTTCTATGTCGGATGATAAGAAAAAAGAAGCGAGAGGCTAACAAGAAACCCCTGACAGCCAGTCACTTGGCTTGGAGGATATATGTTGTCCCATCCTTCCGCCAGGACAATTGGAGGACCAGAAACACCTTGGGGAGAGTTGAAGACGGCTAGCCCAATTAGCTGAAGGCAGGGGAAAGTGGAATGGATATATACTGCAGGTTAGATTGGGGGATGGTGTCCTTTTAGGGTCTTTTTTTATCGTTGTTGTTCTTAACCACTTAGTTATTTCTGGGCGCCATGTTCTTTCTTGGCCTTATTTTTCTACTGACGTTTTCTTCACTGATTAGTCGTTGAGTTAATGAAATGGAAATAAAGTTTTGTTTGGGTAATGAAGTTTCGGTTAAGTAATGCGTTCGGTAATTCAAGGAAAAGGAATTTGGGTGAGCGCTTAATGGGTTCGTAACTGCGGAAGTTCAAGAGAATTCACTGAAGTCATTTTCTATTCTTGGGTGCACTCAAAAACTTGTTTGTGGGGCTTATGTTTACCTTTCGAGGCTAATTCGTTTACTTCTTCCCGACAAAAAATAAAGAAAACTTACAGACATGTGGATTAGGTTTATACGAATAAGAGCAGTATAATAGAGTTATTTTTCATTTGTCGAAAATTAGTTAAATTTGCCTTATTTTTAACTTCTTTTTGTTTCCTTTTAATGTCGATAGCAATGCAAAACAACAATAGAAGACGAAGATTCTAATCACGTAAAAATGAAAGAAAAAATATTTCATGAAATACAGAATACTGTATAATAGAGCTCAGTATAATAACTATCCTTATAGTTATCTTAGATTTCATCGCGAATAGACTAAATTAATAATAAAAAGTGTGTAGCCCTCAAGCTACCACGGTGAAGGAATTGTGAGTTGCATCCTAATCTACAGGTAACTCTATAATTCAAGGCTACTAGAATCAAGTATAAAGTAATCACTGGCTTGTGCAGGACTGAAGAAGCATCACGCACGACTGAAGAAACGAACACATATTAATAGCCAACTATAACCTTAATAAACTTAACAGCATTAAAATAAGATTAAAATAAATCATAATAAGTTAACATGTGGACACGGAACGTAAATGCCTAGAGGGAGAAAGTTGACAGACGGTGCTCGAAGCTTTTATACCACTTGACTCTCTCGAGCGCAGGTGCGAGGTACAAGGCGCACGCAGGAACGAAGGTGTTGCCACAAATGGATAAAAAGACATTGGTGAGAATTCCCCGCCCCACAATTCCTATTCAATATCTTTTCATGTGAATTTATAATATTTTTTTCCGATCGTCGAAAAGAGTTCTGGAGTTTTCACACTTATCCCTTAAGTACATAATATTTTATTCTGTTTCTAATATTATGTTCTGATGTTTTATGCTATTTCCCGCCAAATTAAGTAAAAACCAGTACAAAACCATCTATTGGCGGGAAAGGTGCGATAATCATTCTGTAAACATAATGTAGCAGAAAAAAAAACTTAATGGAAATTCCACCAAATAACAACCCAACAGTTTTTTTACCTGTTGCATATATGCTACACTATGCATTTAAGGGTTATAGAAAAAAGTTATTTCTACACAAAATCTGTTTTAAAGGTTTGCGGAATCGTTCTATGGGGATGAAAGCGATGGTATCTAATCAGACAAATATAATATAGGATGTCAACTGAAGTTCTTTCTCGTAGCCTTAAATTTGAACGCCGACAGTTGTTACTATAAAAGTATGTCTTGGCATAATACAGTGACTCTACGCTATTATTAGATAAAAACGTTTACAGTGCTTAAAATTAGCTGGTCAGTTCTGCCATGTGCCGTGACATAACCACACTGGAAGTCGCGGGGGGAAAAAGAGACGCACGCGTTCTATTTTTAGAATTCATGAGCTCAAATCGAGTTACTATACCAAATACCTAAATGATGCTTTTCTACTTTGTATTTTACATTTTTGTTTTCATTCTTCGCATAGCTTTCGAAACTATCACACTTAACTCTTGATTTAGCCTCTAGAAGGCTCTTTTGGATATCTCTTCGTATAGCTCTAGTTTACTATACTTAGATACTACTTTTATGATTATAGAAGTAGGTGTTTAAATGTTACAGCAGTGAGAATAAACTTGTCGACGCATTGTAAAGATAACCGTCGTTGATATTAACTCTACCGATACAGGACCGTCCCATACGTCCCTTCAAGCAAAAGACGATAGCCGTCCGAATGTCACGCTAAAATTTCCACCCCCTTTCGTTAAGTGTGATTGATTTCACACCTGCGGCGCGTGCTTTCTTCGTTCGAGTGACTCGCCCAGATGTGTTTGGGGAAGAGGGGAGTTTTCTTACAATTCGGACAATGCCAGCTACCATTGTGGTTTTTGAGGGGGAAAGTGAATTTTCTTTATCTTTGATAGAGGAGCTCGGACGTTCCCGTATTTTGAGGTCCCTTTATAGCCTTAGGAATCAGGGGGTTAATATATAATAAAAGCTATTTATTGATCGTTTTTGAAAATCAAAGCACGTATATTCCGAAGATAAGATTTTACGTTTGATAACTATAACTAATTAATTATGTGGGTAATAATGTTTACTTGCCTACCCTTTTTAATATGAGGAAATGAATGGGAATAAATTCAATTCTAAGGTAAGATAGCCTTCTTTTAACCCGTAATTCTAACTAAATTTTTAAATAATCGCCGGTAGCATGATTGAAGTTGTTCGAATATCCATTTCTATATCTTGCTACAGATTGTTCAAAATTTATTTTACTTTGCCTTCAGTCAGAAAGATAAGCTTTGTTTGATAAGAAGCCGAAAATCATTTGACCATGCTCCCACAAGAAAATAGAAAAAAACCTGCAAAAGAAACAGATCTTTTCATCTTTCATTTTTAACGAGATGAAATCTCGGGTTTCGTTTCCTTCTCCCCGAATGACACTGGTAAGCCAAACAAGCCAGGAGGTTCTAGAACTCAACAACCCGAGAACAAAAGCAAAACCACCTGGAAATAAATATAACTTTTACCCCAACGTCTGGGGAAAGAAAATAAATAAATAAACAGCTTTGAAAGTAAAAATATTTTTCTATGGGCGTGTGATTTTCGTGACTTACGGTCGAGAATCGAGAAATATATGGGAGGTGTGAGACTCTTCCCCTTAAAAGATGGAAGACATATATAAAAAAGAAGTACAAAGAAAAAATCAGGGGGGCTTAAGTAAATAAAGTAGTTTTAAGGATAGAAATCGAAGTCCAATAGAATATAGTCCACTACCCATTGTTAGACCGATCACTGCTTCCGGGCTCGAGCTTGACCAATCATTTAAAAAAATGAAAGGTGGTGATGAAAGCCCCACCTACTTCGGTGACAAAAGCAAAAAGGACGAATGACAGCGTAGGGGAAAAAAAAGAATGGGAAAGTTCTAACGTAAAGTAGGAAGTTTAGTCGAGGGTGAAAACGACACGGGGGCACTTTTCCAAATTTCCTTGCTTTATTTATAAGATCGAAAAAGAGAACTCGCTCTCCGCTGAGTTTGTAATAGGATAAGTTAATTTAAAAGACATAAAAGAGGGGTAAAGGAAAGAGGAATCTAAAAGAAGAAGAGGAATTTTTAGAAGAACGTACTACACAAGGAATCTTAAGATGAGAGAACATTTGGCCATGCTTTCTCAAAAAGCAGAAACCCTTTCCCAACCCACCCATCGAATTTTCACATGCTGTTTGCTAACTGCAATTTTTTAAACTTTTATTTATTGAAAAATCATGTAAATCATTGTTGGAAAAACGAAATGTAATTTGTTGAACGAGAAATAGGCAAAATATAGTAAATAAAGTAATTAAATATAAATTGTAGGCTCGAAAAAGCAGTCAAATGTTGCATTTGATATTTATGAAATTTTTTGAACTCTTTTACAATATAAAAAATATTTTAAACATTTATTATAAATTTAGAAAATGTTATAAATACATTTTTCTCTTTAAAGGGCCATTTTTTTCTAGTAGTGGTATAATAAAATAAGTTTGGGACTGAGATTTATTTGAGAAAAGAAATTCATTTAACTTATTAGATGGCATTAATTTTTGTTAATTTTATTAATTAATAATTAATTACTAAATCAAGACACTTCGTAATGGTTTGAGATAAGAAACTGGAGCATCTAGACTTTTGTTTCAACTGAATATTAGACGGGAACTAACGCCAACCTTAAAAATTCATAAATTTGGTGGTAATTATACTTGAAAGGCCACCAAAATTGGCAATTATATCTTTTGGTGGCAATTATACTTATGGCCTTAGAAAGGGTTAAGTAATTTTTTATAGTACAGTATAGTATCGTACAGTACAGTACAGTACAGTAAGGACAGTACAGTACAGTACAGTAAGGACAGTACAGTGCAATGCAGTAAGGACAGTACAGTGCAATGCAGTACAGTACAGTACAGTACAGTACAGTACAGTACAGTACAGTATAGTATAGTATATAAAATCTGTGCACAAGATTATGATAGTGAAAATTTCAGAATAATATTTCATATATATTTCGATAATTTAAGCAGAAAGTGGATTGTAATGACAGCATAAAGGGGGAAAGAATGGACAAGCTCTAACGTAAAGTGGGAATTTAAGTCGAGGGTGAAAACGACACAGGGGCACTTTTCCAAATTTCTTCGCTCTATATATAAAAACGAAAAAGAGAGCTCGTTCTCTTCCGAGTTTGTAATAGGATAAGTTAATTTAAAAGTCATAAAAGAAGGTTAAAGAAAGGCGGAATCCAAAAGAAAAAGAAGAATTTTTAAAGGAGCAAACTGCCAAAATAGAAGGAAGGGAATTTTGGGTGGAAGAGGACAAATTAGATTGCAAATATCCCGTCGGCATAAGAATACTTTCACGGGTTCGTAAATAAAATCCATTTAGACGTGAACAGTTGCCATTTTTCCGTATTAATGCCTTCATTTTGTCACGTTGCATTTCGAAATCCTGAGCTATGTCCATTTTGTTTCTAGGTTTTAGACATTTCTTTATTGCTTTTATTTATTTATATTTCAAGTATTCGCAAAGTATTCCTTTTTTTTTATGATATTTGAGGATAATCATTTGTTGGAATTTTTTGTTGCTTTTGTCGTAGGAAGAATACTTCTTGCTATCTTTCTGAAAAATTGTGAATTAGGGAAGAAAATACGAGGAAAATGCTGCATCTATTAATTTTCATATATTAAATGCTAGATAGGTTTAATTTAGTTATATCAACGTTCCGTTTTGAAGCAACACGACAGACGGACCTCGTAATTTTGAACCGCGGTCAGATGACGAGAACAACACCTGAGCTGGTACCCCCTCTCCAAACTTCCTAACCATACCAGCGGGAGGACGTTTGTTTTAACTTGCAACCTGCTGTATACACGGCGGATATTCGGAGGAATCGGGTTTTGAATCTGGAACCCTCCAGTCTCCCAGAAGCCAGGACCCTACCACTAGGCCACGGCGGCTTCAAATATATTATTTATAATACATTATATATTGTAATGGATTATATATTATATTATATATAATATGTAATCCATTTGCAACTTTTAAGAAATAATGGAGTTAGAATTTTCTCCTTTGACGTACTGTGTACTACTGCAAAGGTTAAAACAGAATTGAAATTTCAAGCCTGTAGATGAAAAATTAAAAAAAGTTACCCATGTCCGGCATACGGACAATACCGGATATTTCAACTAAAAAGAGACAAAAAAATAGACAAATTTCTCTTTAAAATGGTTGTCAAAGAATAATAAAATATTGCAGAAGCCTTTTAAATGGTAAAAAAAGTATTAAAAACAAGAAATTACTTGAAATACAAAATTTACCATCGAGCTCCATTTTGGGAAGAAGGATGATTTTCTATATTTGTTTTGGAAAAACTAAAAAAATGAAATGATTCCATGGCCAGAACGAAAAATTCTTGCAACGATTATATTTCTAAGAAAATCGAGAATCAAATTTAAAAAACAGCATGTAGTTTCGTCAATTATTGAATTAATAGGAGCTGTTCAAAGTTCATGTCCGGTATACCTGACACCAGGTCTGAAGGGGGTTAAGGATACAATGAGAATTCAATTAAAATTCTTTTTAACTTTTTAATAAGACTCTGAGATGATTAATGTGATATTCATTTTTGATATTTTCCTATTATAATACAAAAAATTAATATTTAACTTCAGCTAATATAACTAATAAAATTCTGATTAAATTTATAAAATTTATTAAAATAAAATAAAATTCCAAAATTATTTTTACCTGCAACATATAATACTTTTCAGATATTTAATTCATGCGTTAATTATGTATTTTCACAATATAAACAAAAGAAAAATACTTAATTAAGGCAACCTACTCATAAAAATAAACAACATTCCCGAAGTGATTTCCAGTATTTTGTTTCTTAATTCGTAAGAATAATAGGAAAGTAATATTCAATCACACCTTTTTTCATATTTTTGGCATCTCTTATATTTTTAATGTTCTGGTTAAATATCAATTATTTCCACTAGCTGTTTGAATAAATTACCTCCATTCATAGTTAGAACAATGGATCCTAGTTTTTTTATATCATGCTTCCTGAATTTATTAAAAGGTTCTCGATACATTTACATGCATTTTAATAAGAAAATTTTCACTGCATAATGAATCATAAAAATCTCAAAGGTAAAATGCTAAAAAAAGACACAAATTCTGCATTGTGTACTCAGCTTTTCACTATGAGAGGTAACTGATGCGCGAGAAGTAGGGCACGTGCGATCTTTATTAAAAATTTTTCTGGTAAGCTTGCTGCGGCGAAATTTATTTTAAAATACAATTTTTTTCTTGCCAAATTTTAATGCTTAAATTTAATGCTTTAAAAAAATTATGGCAGTTAAAATATTCAAGTGGTTTATTAAATAAAAGAATAAATGTTGAAATATGAAAACATTCTTTATTCTTTTAGAAAAAATTCTTCTGAATGAAAGTAATTCGTTCCTTTAAATTATCAAGGAATAATAAATAGAAATAAAACTTATATTTGCGTATTTCTGTAATTTTCTTTAACTTTGATCTAAATACTATCAACTCTCAATCCTTCTAATCTTAATTGCTTTCTGGAATTTTAAGTCAAACTATAACGATTGATCAATTAATTACTTTAGGCTGTCACCTACTAATTCTTCCCATAATATGTTACAGAGATTTGAGATCTCAAATGTTTATTGACATAATATTACCATTTCTTTAATAAACGGGGTAGTATAGATGGAAGATGACGAAAATTCGATGTGCATGTAACACATTTTTGCATATGGGTTTGTCGTGCAAATCATGTCCTATTTTAAATTTTCTATCAATTACTAAAATCAATGATTGCCCAATTTAATAATGCGGGAAAATTAAAATAGTGTATCTATACACTGGTAAAATAACTTTGAATAGGATCCGAATATAATTTTGATACAACGGATGTTTTCGGATTTGCGTCGATATTAATGCCCGACGTTTAGAGAAATGAATTTCCAAAATTTCCAAACACATGTTGTGTGATTTCATGGTGCTGTTTATACAGTCCAAAGCTAGGTAGAAACATTTTCTGTTTCATTTACCAACGATTCTATCGCCCATAGCTTCTTACGAAATGTAGACTTGAGTTCCTAGTGACTGTACAAGATACATTCAGCGTATAACGTATAAATCATGACCGGTAAAGCACTTAATATGAGCTAGAGGACGCTGTTTGCCAGATCTGCGGTTTAATTTCAGCTCTGACTAGTAATTTAAAGTTCGACTGCGTACGGATAACATGCAAGAGTTTACTGCTGCTGTGATGGCTGACTTAATGACCTCGATGAACGAATCTTTATCGCGACTGCAAATGTCCGGGATTTAGTTTAGTTTAGTTATATTTAAGTCCCGTTTTGAAGCAATACGAGGGCTAATATAGGACGGACCTCGAAATTTTGAACCGCGGTCAGATGACGAGAACGACACCTGAGCAGGCACCGCCCTCTCCAGGACATTTGGCCCCGAAGGATTTAACCCTATGAGCCCTATCCCGCCTCAAATTTGCCCCATTCGAAAGAGGCCGGACTCAGGCGGTTTCGGGCACCTGAGTGAATTTTTCGGGATAAAAGTGTTTCCTTTCTTTGCTGACAATTGATCGCCCATACTTTGGTGTCGCCCTCCTGTAATTTCTGTAAAGAAAGGAAGGATTTCATTCTGTTTTCGTGAACAAAAATTTACTCCAATTTTTGATGTACTGGAATTCTCATTCTAGTCGGGTTCAGAGAGTTAACGTGCACCAGAACCTCTTACACGGCAGTTCTTCAGTGGAATCGGGTTTCGAGCCCTCCGCCCTGAGGTCAAGACCTTACCACCAGGTCACCACTGCCTAGAAATGCCCAGGAGAAGCTGGTCAGTTTGGAAAGTGTTCGCCAATCCATGCGCAGCCACCGTGAGGCGTTCGGAACTGTAATTGATAAGAAATTTGGGTAGTTATTGTTAAGCTAGACATGGGTACGTACTGTAAAGTACAGACAAATAAAGATCTTTCACTCGCTATAGACGTGCCATTTCTGCATTTTCGTGTACCCTCCAGCTCATCCCAGTGGCTTTCCAATCTTTCATTCCTGTGTGACTCTGGCTTGTTATTGTGCTTTCTATCTCTCCTAACGATTTATTTCTCGAATTTTAAATCACTTTGTAAAGCGGTACTGCAATGTAAGGCAGAACTCCATAAAATCTCTACTGCAAACTGCTCCATACTTTCTGATACATTTCATTCAGAGAGCGAGATAGAACAAGCAGTACTGCTATGTAAGACAGAATTCCATAAAATCTCTACTGCAAATAGCTACATACTTTCTGATACACTTCATTCAGAGAACGAGACAGAACACTTAAACCCTCACTATGGCATGATATTAAAATGATAAGATGTTAAACACTAACTATGATATATTATTTTGGAGCTTGTTTTGCTTGATGTTTATTTTCATGGTTTCTAGGTTTGGTTTATTGCACAAGTACAATAATCAATTATCATGAAAATGATAATAGTTAATGGATGAGCTCGAAGAAAATTAATCCACTATCAATGATGAAATGTCTGGGAACGAGGAAGGAACTAAAAAAAAAACACTCGGAATCAATAAAACTATTAAGATGTCGCTGGCTTTTCTCTAGGATAGTACCGAAACTAAATAGTTATTTTCAGATACAAAGTATAGTTTCGCGTTTGGAGATAATGCTAAATTATTTCTATTCAAAGAATGAGTATTCTTCCTTTGAATGTGTGAAATGAAAGTGTTTTATGACCACATATCGAATATATAGTAAGATTTGTTCTCGAATGCTGAACTGTTTCAATAACTATTTATACTCAACGGTGAAGGGTAATTTAAAACATTTTTGCAAGGAAACTATATGCGTAATTTCTATGCCCCGAAGCAAAAGTTGAACATTTCTTCAAACATAGATTTTTTCAGAAATAACTCTTTTTGATAAAGAGTCGAACCGCAGTGGCCTAGTGCTAATACCTCATCTTTGGGCCTGTTACACAGTAAATTATACGTAATGGGTGAAATGTCCTCCCATTGTTGTGGTGCAGAAGTTTAGAAAGGGAGTGCCAGCTCGGTGTCGCCCTCGGCATCTGACCGCTGCTCAAAATAATGAGGTACGTTGCAAAATAACCCTCGCGTTGCTTCAAAACGGGACGTTAATATCACTAAATTAAACTAAATTTAATAAAACATTATTAATCAAACCACATTAAATAGAGCTTATTTCGTTCTGGTGAATTCACGATAACATTTGGAGAAAAGTTTTCTTTTACACAAATGAGAGGACAATGAAATTTTTTACCAATTCATTCATGGCTTTTTCGTGGCATTAAATTTTTATTATTAAAGACATATTTATTTTTAATAATTTTGCAAAAAAATAATTTAAGATACGCTAACTATTATTAAATATATTTAAACGACGATTTAAAATATGTTTTTCTGTTATTATTGTAAAAAAATTAACGAAATTAGGATAGCAGAAATTCTACTATTACTTTTTATTGTAAATCAGATCTTAACTTTTATTTGTGAGTAATACAGCAGATGTAGTGCAGCATATCTTTCAATTCCGTTTGGACCGAGGTGGTCTAGTGGTTTGGTCTCGGATTTAGTTTAATTACATCGATGTCCTGCTTTCAATCTTCACGGGGTCTGTTTTGAGATGGACCTCTTAAGGCAGCGGTGGCCTAGTAATAAGATATTGGATTCGGGACAGGAGGATTCTAAGCTCGAAACTCTCTTCCATTGAAGATCCGTCGCGTATGTGGACCTGTTGCACGCTAAATCTGACGTTGTGGGTCAAACATCTTCTCGCTGATGTAGTGCGGATGTTTGGAGAGGGGAATGCCATTTCAGGTGTCTTTCTCATCATGTGACCGTATTCCAAAATTACGAAGTCTGTCCCAAAACAGCCCTCGAGTTGTTTCAAAGCGGGATGTTAATACAGTCGATGCTCGTTATAACAACCACACATTATAAAGAGCATTCCAATATAACGACCAGTGATAAAATCCCCAACTGTGTTTCCCCATGCACTATGTTATTTTACTTCCGGTATAACGACCGTACAGTGTCGTCTAATTCCAATACAACGTCCGAATTCAGCAAACACTCTTCTCGGTATTTTTCCAAAAAGAGCATGTTTCTGAATGCAAATGACCTCGATTATTGTATTGCCAAGCTTCGTAGATGTAGAGTCTTCAGTGTTACAGTTCAACTTTGACGCGGGGGGAGGGGGGAGAATTACCACTCACCACAGCGCGGAAATTAGAATAGCCTAGAATAAAAAAATGTTTCATGTGCTATTGAGACTTTAAAAAGTTTTTTTGAAAGCCAGAACATTATTTATCATCTTTAACTGAAATGGAAAATTACGTTTTGTAAAAAGCACATATGCAGAAAGGACAAACAACCATTTTTGATTTTTTTTCTTTAGAAAATAAATGTTTTGTAAGTATATAACACCCTTTATATTTTACTTTAAAATCTGCTTTAGAAATATATTTTTAATTGACAAAATTTTATTTTTAATACCAATGATAAAAAATAAGCTGAGTATTTAGTTAGAATCTCTTTAAAAATCGCCTATTTATATGGAACTGCCCAGCATGCATGTGTACAGTTTTTAATTATATCCACTATAGGGACCACTCGTTATAATGACCTTCTTGCTGTGGGACGCAGAGGATCGTTACAACGAGCGTCGACTGTATAACTAAATTAAACTAGACTGAGATGGACTTCTTAATTTTGAACAGTTGACAGATGACGAAGACGACACTTATACTGCATGTTTTCACATCACATCAACGTGACGGCATTCCAACCTCACTAACGTGTACCGGCTCGTATACACAGCGAATCATCATGGGAACCATGTCTCTATCTAGCGATCCCGAAGCCAAAAATTTGCCAATTGGCATCTAATAAGCATCTCAGCTTCGGAAGCTGAGTTTCACAAAATCCAGACAATATTTCACAAATGATTCACCTGACACATGTCAAATCTACCATCCTGAATCAAACGACCTCATTTTGGAGTAGCTTGAAAGTTTGGAGAATTGTTGGTGCCTAAATTTTCTCCTCGTTATCTGCCAAGGTTTAAAAATTGTAGAGGTCCATGCTAAAATACCCCTTGTATGGCTTCAAAAACGAATAATGTACTTTTGATTAGTTCTCCGATTATTATACACATTAAATTTATATTTTTGATTACCGCTTCTCATGATTTGTACCACCAATCCATTAGAGCTTCCCTTCGCTTGAATAGCTAACCTGAGGGCTATCTAACCACCCACCTAACAAATAATGTTCCATCATTGCCCATTTACTTACTTTAAAAATAGTTGATCGATTCCCAGCCATCTTGAAAACTAAATTTCTTTTATGAAATCTATTTGTCCATTGGTCTGTTTATTGTTTTAATATAATAAATTTCATTTTTAATTGAAATATTTATCGCTGTATTTGTTAACCATAAATTATAATCAATAGTAGAGGGCGATGCCCTGCATGCTAACTCTCGGCAATCCCCAGGAGAATATCTAGCAATCTTCCTATGTTTGTTATGGTTACCCTGCTCCTTTCCCTCGCTGCAATGAGGACACTGTGCATCGTAGGAAAAAATATGTATGGTTGGCCTTAATATATTTGCTTTCACTTAAATCTGCAGATAATAAATTCGTTAACATTGAAGAACGTCTTTTTATTGTTTTTGTAAGAAGTTAGAAGACAAATTGAATATTCAAATGAAACCAACAAAGAAAATTATGAAAGCTCAAGAAAAAAAAGTGTGACTCAGAATTTCAGTGTATTTAAAGATAATCCGAAAAAAATCGGTAAAACTTAAGACCGTGATTGCAGTTTCGTCTCTAAGCTCGTAATAATCGCGCCAACAGTTTGCCAATTCTAGCCAAAAAGGAAAAAGTTTATGTCGTGCGCTTCAAAAAGTACAATATTTCCACTGAGATAGATTTGCAAAAAAATCTAAAGAATGTTTTTGATACATTATGGAAATACAACAATATATTTATACAAATGCACATACTAGCCGTTTGCGGCGACCAGCTTTTCGCTCTTAGTATTAATAGCCTGTTGCTAGGATTTGAAATCAATCGGCGAATTGGCGGTTATAGTGGATGAAGGACTCTGCCAAAGTTTTATTTTGCGATATATTTAAAACTTGGAGGTGGTATGTGGCAAACAACCACTAATTACATATTTAGACGTCATAAGCTTTCATGCGAAATAAAAATTGTCCAAATCGGTCCAGTGGTTGTGGCTGAGCGCCTGTCTGAATCTTTTCCCCCGCTGAGAATGTACAGTGGAGTAGTGTTTTTTTGTCCTCTCGAAAATGAAGTGTGGGGGTGGGAGGAGACCATTGATGACATATCTAGACGTCATTAGCTTCCGCATGAAATAAAAATTTTCGAAATTGGTCAAATGGTTGGGGTTTTGGTACTGGTAGTCTAATTTTGCCAATTATTTTAAATATCCAAATTGAGATTAAAATACTGTGGATGAAATTAAGAGTAACGGATCTGAAAGATCGCTGAACCTAAAATGAGTCAAACAATAACCGCGGCTAATGAAGAGTTGATAACTATCATAATTCTCATTCATTTTCAGACGGTTATGAATATGCCTATTAATGAAGGTAAATAACACTTTCAATTAAAGTATCCATCATTATCTTTTAATACATAAACTGCAACAATGAATAATAATTTTGCCTTCAAAGTCCGCCTGCAGTGCTGTTCCCAACAACAGAAATGCATTTGCTGACGTCCACATAAGCAGTCAAAGTCAAAAGCACTTACTCAGATTGCATCGCTCCGGGCTAGAATGAGCTTTTAAGTTGGCATGGAATCAAGACTTCGGTTAAGTCCAGAATTTTTCTTCCTTTTTTTGAGACGGTAATAATGCTCTGAGTACTATAGCGTCTCCCTTGCTTTTCTTCAGATTCTAAGCTTTTCTCTGCTTTCTTCTCTCGGGCATTCCAAGGATTTTTCTTTTCTTTTTACTTTGAACATTGCTTTAAAAATTCAGGGAATTTTAACTGAGTGCTGAAACGTGCCAACCCGAAGAAAGATAGTTGTGTAAAATGGGGAGACGTGTAGTGTCTCAAGTTTTTAGCCCAGATTCTGCTTGATCTTTGCACTGTGCGGAGAAAGGAAAGTGATTGCTGAGGAGACATCAAAAGAGGTACGCCTCCAGTCTGAAAACAACATTTGCTATTTTACATTCAAGCCCGTCCTCCATTTCGTTTCAAAAGTTATTTATTGTGGCGTTTAGTAAGTGCACATGTGAATATATAAAATGAAAAAGCAACAAATTAATTAACTTAAGTGCAACAAAGATTCTAAAATATCGTCGCTTAAGAAGCAACACCACCTATCTCAGTTTTTTCAAATTTCAAAGAGGAAGATTCAAATGAATGTTTCGCAACGAACTCATATTTCTAATTTTTTTTCACGTCTGGTTGAAACATTCGGTCTCATGTTTATAGCAGATGTTAAAAAAATTCAGATATATTCGTTATTGGTTGCGAAACATTCATTTGACTCTTTCTCTTTCAAATTTAAAAAAATTAAGATAGGCGGTGTTGCTTGTTAAGTGACGATATATTGTGCAAAACTAAAAACAGACAGACGAGACTCAAATAACTAAATCTTGCAGCAAAATTTCTGTTGGGAAATGGTGTATTGCTATGAAAGAAGCGATAGCTCTAACAATAACGTTTACATTCTGGCAATCATCAGATAAAAAACTGGTTTTTAAATAAACATTAATATGCTAACCAGTTGTTTATATTACATGTAACTGAATATTTACAATAGCGAATTATATTATCTATATGAATTTTTAGAGAAATTCAGAACCGAAAATTCGTGGAGTAACCTGCATCCTGTTATGTTGACCACATCGACTCTGCGGAAGAGAGGCTCTCCGCCTTCTATATCGAAATCCGTTCCAATATTCTTGCGATGGAATTTCTGAGTTTGCCGCATTTTCTCACGGGAGCAATCCTGAAAAGCTGCATGAGAGGCCTAAAAGTGTTATGATTCTAGTTCGATGACATTTCAAGACGTTCAAGTATGTTTAATACTCTTCGGGTGCAAGAAGATCCATAAATGTTCATATATACATATTCTTTTCTCAAGATATCATGTTTGTGTCATTAATAAAATGCATATCAATCATCTCTGCGTTCGTGTAGCTATGCATTATGCTATACTGGGAATGAAGGTTCATAAATGAAAAGTGCCGAAGGACACCGAAAATGACAAAATACGGCAGAACTCTCTACCATTTCAACATGCATTTTTCGTACGAGGAAGTATCCATACAAAAAGTTTACAAAAGTAATAAAAAATAAATTTTGCAGAATCACTCTGCAAAATTTTGCATGCACACCATAGATCCCGCCGACTCATGACATGCTTTACACACTTTTGATAAGCAAGGTCGGCGTGGGCAATAATAAAAATAACAATACACACCATAGAAGGTAGGGGAATTTATTTAAAGCATTAAAAAGATCATAGGTCCCTTTTAAATGGGTTCAACAGGTGACGCAATGTGGGAATAGCTTCAGCAGATAGTTCTTAATTTTTAAATTCATTAAGTAACAATAGTCTTATTGTTCCATTTCGACAGTCCCAAGGGTTTTGGGGGTAGGAGAGAAAAACCTCTTAAGAGTGAAATAATCCACAATGTAATTTGGTAAATATTTAAAATCTCACGTTAGATTAATTATTGCTTAAAGTTTTAAAATCTTCCAAGTTCGTTTTTATCTTCAAATCATTCAAGTGCATGTAATTTTTGCATTTGAACTAAACATTTTTATCATCTGAAATATGTTTACGTTCTAAGTCTCAAAAAATTCAATGTATTAAAAATAGCTTCATTTAAAAAAGCTAAATTTAATATCATAACATTTTTGTACTTATTTTGTATTTTAACGCTTTGAAAAATGATAGGTTATTTTCTGAATCATGCATTTTTTACACATTCTTGCTGAATTTAAAAACTATATAATAGCAAAACCACGCAGATTAATTTTTGGAAATTGAAACAAATTAATAACAATATTTTTAAGCTTCCTGAATCGCTAAATCAATCCTTACACTCACACGTGTATAATTATGCATCTTATTATCTTTAGTGCTTCAAAGAGTTACGTATTTATTAGTTATATTTGCATATATATTTTGCCGTGCTTAAGATATACAGTTTTGGTGGAATTTCTGAAATAAAGGTTATATATCAAAGGTTAAATTCTAATAAGGCACTGACAAAATATAAAAAATAATAATAAAAAGATGAATTGCTTTTAGCTATGTCAAATAAAGAAGCCTTTTAGCTATCATCATGTGATAATCTGACGAGATTTCGTTTGATTCTATTAGTAACCACGGAATAAATCTACTCCTATTAGTATTTATGTGGCATGCGCATTTATCCACACTTCTCAAACCGTCAAGAACTTGCTGCGACCTTACATGATGGGGAACAGTTTCTCGTGTTACAGCCACATCGTCTCCAACGACAGTTAGTTCAGAAACTGAAGGGGGACAGAAGGAAACTTTTGTAGACCTGTCTGGTTCTCCATGTGCCTACATCTGTTCTGTTTCGTCTAAAATCTCCAACCTCACTTTCTCCCTCCTTCTCCATTCCTTTTGCTGACAAAGTTGAAAAAGGCGAAAAGATGGATTTTCTGTATTTCCATGCTTTGTATTAGAATATGTATTCGAATTTCACATTGTTTACACAAAAGTTAATTTGATATAGCGTGCCATAAAGAAAGGGATGAATTAAAGAAGAGCAACAAGAAAAAATTTTAATAGCAAGAAGAAAAAAATATGCATATGATAACTTTAAAATTCAAAAGAGGTTAATCTAGTTAATGTACGGATTACCTGATTTGTTCCGTTAAAGTGAGGAATCATCTACTCCCGTTGTTCGACAATATAGTGTACAGTGTTTAAAAGTATTAAACGATAAAATAAATAATTTAGTAATCAATTAACCTTGTTGCATCTGGCAGCAACCGCTAAATAACGCTTGAAAATACAGAAATATTTGGATTCGATTAAGTCGGAAGTTTCGAATGAGAGAAAAAGTTATTTTGTATAAAATAAAATAGCATTCTTTATATTTACGAAATGATCGATTTTCATGAAATTTGTGTTGTATTGTATAAAAAGAGTAGTAAGTCGAAGCAATTAACTTAAATTCCTATAAAATTTCTCATATCAATAAGGCAAATTTACTCTTGAGGGAAGGTTATAGAGAATTTAGCGTGTTCTCAAGAAGCACAAGATTAAATTATGTTTATATATACTTTCAGTAAATTTACGACTCCTAATTTACTTTGTTATTACATGTAAATATATATACCATAACCTCGTATAATAATTATTTCAAAGTGTATGCCATATTTTTGGATAGAGGGAGTGCAAAATACGAGTTTCCCGCGTTCTGATTACGTAACGTGCATATTAACACATTCCGAATCTTTTAATACAAAATCGTTTTAGTTCTGAATATAATGCAAAATTATTTACATCTTTATAGAAAAAAATATAAACGATTCTTTTAAATTAGTAGTAACTATTCTTCTGAGCTGCCTTTTGAGTATTAATTTAAACAAACAAAAACTATTGCTGTGGTTTGAAAAGAAAAAATCGTCTTCACATTAACGAGTGCTTGGTAGGTAATAGGAGAATTGAAACAATTTCCTGCACTTTAACGGATGATATTGCTAATCAGCAGAATACCTTAATGATCTGCACGTTTTTTTAGTGGCATCATATATAAAATAAAAGCATTATCATACTATATTTCGTACTATAGTTGAAAATTAAGAAATATTAATTTACTTCTAAAGCATTTTATATTACGGATTTCCCAGCTGCCTGAAAATTGCACTTGTAACAAATGCTTGTTTATATTATCAGTTGCACTCATCATCAAATCCACCTTTGAAATGGTGGGAATGGTCTTTGTTTACCTTTTTTGGTATATCTAGCCAAATTCATGAAAAAAGCAGATATAGGGCTTTCAGAGCACAAAGGAATCAAAACACATTAAGAAAGTTGTGGTAAAAATAGACAAAGTTTTTATGAAATGCTAATTAAAAGGAAACGTTTAAACTGTTGAGAAACGTCAGAATAATAGAATTTACTTCAAATAATGCATAGGTTCCTTCAGACAGAATTTCTGAAAATGAAATATATTCAAAATCAACCAAAGTGGTCTTAAATCCCTTGTTTACTGAATGCTGCAAATGTGGTATCTTTTGTTGGTCAAAGCGACTTTGGAATACCTACATAGCTTCAATATATGGGGTTAGGTTGCCTTCCTGTAGGAATTTCTGAAGAAATCGGACCACATTTGTGTTTTGGTTTGAGTCAACAGTTGCTAATGCCCACATCGGTCTACCAATTTTTGGTTAATGCTGCTCATGAGCACAGTCAGACGATGGAATCCATAACCTTCTTCTTCCGATTCATGTCCTTGAGACAAGCGATGCCTTAACCCACCAGGTCACGTGCGATAATCATACCGTAATTAAAGGGTGGCTATGTTTATTACAACCATCTGAAATCATAAACTGAATAAATAGTACTTATTATCACTACGATTATTATGATAAATAATAAGTTCGATAAATAGCCGTATTTTAATCAAATGCAAAGTACCAATAATAGAAAAAAGCAATGTGTTCAATACTGGGTGCTTCCAAAGCAATCTATTCTATGAAATATATTCGATAAAATATGTATTTAGCCATTATAGCATAAAGTTTAGGGAAAGCATGCATAGGAACAGCAAATTAAACCAACAAGAAAAGCTGGAAGTGAGGATACAAAAAGATACTTATGTATGAAGGGCGCAAATGTATTATTTTTGTCATTTACAGGAGACAAATGAGGGTAATGAATTACCCTTGATTACCTCCATAAGTCCCGTCACTTTCAGCCGTTTTCTTGCACATCAAACAAAAGAATATTTTTAGAAAACACACAACGAAAATAGATATATTGTGGTGCATTAGAAAGGCTCTGACGAATTAAATGTCCCGACTTCTACATAAATGAAAATGCACGCGTTGATGCGTCGTGTCCCGGCTAACGCCCTAACGCATTAAATGTCCATTTTTAATCAACAGTATAAAGTAGAGAGGTATGTAATAAAACATCACCATTTCTGGAAATGGCTCTACTTAATCGCACAATAGAAACGAACCGGAAGAGTTTTCACTCTTTCTTGATTAAAAAGTCTTGGGGCACTATTTCACTTCAGTGATGTCTCACCATTAAATCTGTTGAACCTTTTCATTGTGTTGCTTCTCTAGCGCGCCATTTTCTGCTGTATTAAGGTGAGGACTTTAAAAACAGTGTTTATCGTCACATTTCATTAGTTTTGACAGTTCTTTGCCTTAAAGCGAAAAGATAAACACCGTTATTTCTTATTATTTACCAAGGAAACTTTAACATTTGCATAATGTTATGCAGAGCTTTTACTTGGTTAGTATAACACTCCGATTCAATTTTTATCTCTCCCGGGGATATTTTTTTGTTTTAAATTATGGGGAATCAAGGTAATTCTTTACATTAATCAAAAAAGGGGATGTTTATCTTGGATAAGAAATAAAATCAGCTTAAAAATTTGAAGAAAGAATGAAGCGTAATATATTTGGAGCATTTACACTAGAAAAAACTGCGAATAAATATTTATTAAAGCAAGCGGTTCAGAATTCTTTATTCCATTAATTTTAATTTATTCAGCAAAAATTCACATTTTATAAATTTAAAAAATTAATAATCTGAATGTAACTATTTATGGAAGTAGAGGGTAAGCTAACGAATAGCGCCTGTTTTTTTAACCATCAAATTTATAGTTATTGAATATTTTGATAAAATTTATATCCATAGCTCTGATAACTCAACATATTTCAATATATCCCTTTTCTGAATTGTGAATTGAGACTTCGGCAGCTAGTGACGCATAAAATGGCTTGCACTTCGTAGTAAAAAAGCTGAACACCACAGCGTACCACAGAACTCGAAGCCAGGATGGCTCCCCGCCGGTTGGTTGGGTATGAGTGTAACTTTATTAAAAAAAGCCAGAACAAAAAAAAATACATTTTATATATAAGGATACAAAACAGAGGACAATTAGAACAAAAGAATATAATAGTTAGTAATATAACTGTTAGTCCTTTCAAGTCTTTGTGTTTTTGACTTTCACAGGGTGACGTGCCTTATGTATGGGAGAAGAGAGAAGCTGAGTACCTATGCTTAATTGAGTCTGAGGCAAGTTTTCTGTATTAAAGAACCTGGTGCATGATAGAGCATGCCGAAACAAGCGTGCAACGTGCATTTAAACGAAAGTTTCGCGTTAATCTTCCATCACGCAAATCCATTTTGTAACGTCACTTCCCCGTTCCTAGAACGGAGATCGCTCCTGATCAGTTTGGAATGGATGTGAGTGGGAATGGCGAAGCCTGGGGTGGATCTTTAAAAAGAAAAAAAAATAGGAGGAAAAAGGAGACGAAATATTAAAAAAACTATTGGAAAAAAGATTTAAATGGGTGTAATTGTTTTTGAAAGCATTCTAATTCTGTAAAAAGCAACAGCAAGATTGTTGCTGAACTAGCAATGCAGTGGCTAAAAACATTTGTTGAGACATATCGCATTTGTAATCAAAGGAGAGAGCATTCATTTCACAACGTCCAAGAACCGTCTATGTCTGTGTCCGTTGTGAAATATTTGCGAACAAAATAAATCTCGGATTTCGCTTTTTACAACTTTTCCTTTGAGTGTTCGTGAAGAGGCAGATGTCTGTGCTTCCACTATCCACAACTCTGAAGGATTTTCAGAAACTCATCAGTGCAGGCGTCAGCTCCGTCACACCATGTGTTGCGCTGGATTATTGTCTCGATGATTCCCCCGTAACAGCTGGCCAGCACATCGAATGTCTGCAATTTCATTTAACATCGTCAAACACTTGAAGAGCTTTTGCGACTAGTGTGCATTTTTGACCAAAAGAGTTCTTATAATATTAAAGCTATCCTTCGATTCCCAAGACTGATTTAACGTAGGACTACGTTCCTCCCATTGGGGTCTCAGGAAGAAAATTAATTCACACGCCAAAACGCCACAAAACTTGGTATGGGAGATCCTATATATCTCGATAACTACATATGTTAAAAACATAACTAATGTCTTTTATTTATTTATATAATTATTTTAGAGATAAAAGGCAACAACAGAAGTCACAAAAAAAACTTACTTAAACATAAAAACTTTCGAAAAACAAAAGAGTCACCCTAGTGAAGTAGTCCTACGCATTTAACATCAGCGGCTGTTTGAAAAGGGAGCCTCCCGTCATTTTTTGTTCTTATTGTATGTATTTAATGTTACGCCTCCTTTATGTGTACTGTATTTATACTAAACTAGAAAATCACCCATCATGGTATGACTGATGCAAATTGCCTCTTCATTCGAGAGATTTCCCGTCAAATTTGACTTGTTTAAATAGATATATATGCGAGAGAAATGTTTAACATTTATTGAAAACAAATAAAATAATCATATGTTTTATGACAGGAAATATTTTTTATTTACATATTATTTACATATTTCTTTATTCAAAAAACCGTTTACCTTAGTTACCTTATAGATTTAATATACCTTAGACCCCTATATTAATATAATACCATATATAACCTTACCTTATAAGGTATTATTGCTATATAAGGAAATTAATTTGAAATATGTGATTAATATAATTTAAAATTTCTCGGGAACTATTGATCGTAGCGAGATAAATTTTATTTCACTATTTTAGAGCTATTAAATTTTAAATTAGAAAAGCAATTACTTCTTTAAATTTAAAATTCCTGAAATTTAAGTTCTCGAACAATGAAATAATGTTATTTAACGTCTCGCAGTGTTATGTCGCGAATTTTATTGTTGGTGACGTCAGAGCGTTACCAGATCAGTGAGAGACAGATCTGGGCTATTATATTAGTAATAAGATGCCTTGATTTCCAAATCATATAGTTCAAGCTTCAAATAATCCGTTTTTGTAATGATTAGAAGAAATTAAATGAAAATATCAGAAAGCAAATGGGGCAGGTATTACTAACCAACACTTTGGGAACGCACATGTTGAATGTGCAGGGTTATCTATATGGAACGCAACCCGCAATACGAAACTGCGAGCAACAACAACAGAGTGACCTAACAACAAGAATTTTGGTACAAGGAATTCTAAGTCTATCTATTGGATACTGCATATGCTGGCAAAGAAAAGGAGAATAATAATCTTAATCTGCTTATAAGTGGGAAAGAGACCATGGTTTTTTACTTTGCAACAGCACATTTTTATTCTCGAAACTTATATTCGAAAAAAATCATATCAAGAAATAAAAAAATAGTTTAAATTATAAGAATAATCCTCAAATGATAGTTGATCTTCGAAAAGAAAACGTTGAAAATCTTTCGCTGCATTCCGGTTTTGATACTAACACGAAAAAACCCATAAAACGATCCGTTTCGGAATAGTCTGTCGTGATAAAGGCCAGTTTGAACATTTATTGTAATACTAGCTGCTACCTGCGACTTCGTGCGCGAAGAATTTGAATTATTATTTTTTTTTTTAAATTCACGAATGTAAATTTTTCCTTACATGAAATTAAAAGTTTTGACTGTTGACAATACATAATTGGACGACTAACAGGAGTGTATGCTGTTATAGTTAGGTAATTTGTTTATCTATGCTAACACACTTTTGTATACTACGTTTTTTCTTTTACGTTTTTTGCACGGATATAGAGGTTTTGTGGTCTGGACACACGTGAACACGCCATATGTAGTTGTCCATGGGAAAAATATGGTTTTTCCAAATGTACGCCTGCCCCTTTGAGTGTCTGGCCCTGAACCTGGCAAATGCTAATTTTAAAGGGATTTGTTACTTTTTGAACTGGGATGATAAATCCTTCGGGATTATCGGAAGGAGTGAAATTAAAACACTCTCTCTTCTCCCTATATCAGTCATAACAGTACATTGTTACATTTTGAACTTGGATGGTAAATTCTTCGATGTTATCGGAATGCGTGAAATTAAAAACACTCTCTAGTTTTTAAACGCTCTCAAGACGTTCGGACCTAGGTGTGCAATTTGTAACCGTGCGCAGTGTCGGTATCGAGATTGCGTATCAATAGTACTGGCACACCGACTTTTAATCTCAGTTTTTCGGAAGAGTAACCTTGACAATTCTAAAGAAGTTGAAGAGCTTGTTATCTGTTATATGAAGAAGTTGATGTTAATTATTATTGCCCATTAGCATATCTACAGGTAGATATTCTATAATACCTCCCTCCATTTGTGACATTTTTTTATTTATCTGACCTAAACTTTCATTAATCAGTGCCAAAATTATCAATTCAATAACCATTCTCTATTCCTCATATATTCTCCGCTACTGTAAATTACATCATTGTACTCAATGGTATCATCAGGCCCTTATAATCTGTGGAATATACCTTCCATCATGCTATATGTCATCCACTTTTACCATTCAAAAGAATACATAAAACAAAATACTATATCTTCGCATATTTTCCGTTAGTTATAATAAACATTAGTTTCTAAATTTTAATCTAAAATCTCTTGCAGCTATATCATATCTATCAATAGATTTCTGTCCCGACGTTAATTTATTGACAGCTTCTTGAATAAAATCTGATATGGAAAAGATACAAATATAAATAACTGAAATTAAATAGACTGCAAACTCAAAAAATGAAAATCAAGCGTCAAGTTGAGTAATTTCAGTTATTATTCCATAAAAAAATTGTTTATTTTCTCAGGAAGATCACATAATCGCGGTTTGCTTCATGATCACGTGATGTTTGACATTAAAAATAAGTTATTCCACGTGTAGTTTTGCTGTTAAAGCATAACAAACAGACACACTTTCTCATTTAATATATTATTAAGGATTTATTATTTCTTAGGAAACGCAGGTAAAAATGACTGGTAATATGAACTGCGGTGATTTTTTAATCTAATTAAATAAGCTTTAGAATTCTTTAAGAACCAATGAAAACATTGCCAAAAATATTTGAAAAAAAAAATAAACAGAAAAATAATGGCAAAGTAATTACACCGTTGCCTAGCAACTCATCTGTATCAATTCTAGTATCATTAAATTTGATTTATTTTAAAATCGTCTGCGTGTCAACTTTTTTTAAATTTTGAAAAATTAATACAAATTGAAGGAAAAATATCACAGATATAAAATTGATATCATTAAAAATGTAAAATTTTGAACTTTAAGATGGTATAAAAATAGATTTCGGGGGATAATTTGCTCCGAACTTACAGCGGAAAAACGGTTTCGGTTTCTTTTTAATTAACTGACTGTTTAATTAACTTTAGCGCTTTAAAAAGTTGACAGTAATCTTACCCTAGTATTAATTAATAAATGTACAAAGTTTGGTTGAAATCAATGCCGTGGTGTAGGAGGAGATGTGGAACATAGATACAAACATACATACATACATACAAACCCACAATGACTTTTATTTATATTAAGATAAAAAATTTTTATATACTTTTATAAGCATTGAGGATATTTTTCGTTCGTGTAATTCCTTTTACTGTGTTGCATTTTAAATGGATAACACTGCAGTCTAGATTTAATAAAAGATAAACTCAATGTCCGTGTGTGGCGTTAATTTATTCATTCAGATGAAACTGAAGAAGAATTAGACCTTTCCGTTGGCTAAGAGAATTTTTCAGTTTCACTGTATTTAATTAAATTACAGATGCTCTTTATATCGATTAAAATTCAAATTTTTCTTAAGTATGGTTGGCGACAGCTCTATTTGACAGTAGCTGAAAAATAAAAGCGGTTGCATCATTGACAATTGACATTGTAAGTGCTTCTACTCATTCTAAGTGCAGATTTAATATTCCAAAAAATTATGCAATTGTAAATTTTATCATAATTTTCCATAATATAAAATGTCGATTATCACCTTCTGAATTTAATTTCTGTAGAAAGGCACCATTTACTTTTAAATATATATTTTGGAATATTAGAAAAGTTGTAATAATGCATAAGAAATACTGCAATCGTTTTGATGAGTTTGAGGCTTCGCAATATAAAGTAGCTGATTGACATCATGATTGAGATGCGATTTTTGGGAACTCCTGCTGAAGGATTAAACATGCAAAAAATTTTGATATGTCGATGATTGTCGGCTAATCCATTGAAAATAGCATGGAAATACATTTTGAGAGAACAAAAATATTTTAGATTTGCGAATTCCTTTGCTATATAATAGTTATATTATTCGAAAACATAGTTTTATTCTATTAAACAAGCAGAAATTTTCTCTCTTCTATTTTCTCGTCGCCAAACACAATATGGCACGTTTGCTGATAAACTTCGAAGTTCTGTAAAGATAATCGAATATGCATTTCAACCTTTTCACTTTGATCATATGTGTCCAAACTTAGCTAGAAACTTACAGTTGTGAGGTGAAGACCATATCAAATTTCATTTACCTACCTTGTTGCTTCGATTTAGGGCATTCACAAACCCACCGGTAGAAAGACTAAAAGACAGTTTACCTTGTGGCAGATTTGGTCCAAAATTTCAAACACAAATACAGTTCTGGTAACAAAACAATAGGCAAACATTTTTGAGTTTTAATGTTCACATTAGGGCAGGCTTCTGGCTGTTAAAATTTGAATATAAATATGTTAATATACGATGAATTACAAATAAAATACAATTTTCACTTAATTTAATTAATCACCTACCTTTCTAGACCACCTAAAAATTATTAGCCGAAAATGAAAGTGTAGCTGAAACAAAAATAGTACATTGAAAGATTAAAGAAAACAAGATTTTTGAATTTAAATATTTTTAATTTAACAATTGTTTAAATTAAAAAAATATTGCCAATTTTAAGTTGAGAATATTGAAATAACAAATTATACTGATGCACACAACCTAGTTATAAAAAACCAATAAAAGTATACACATTATTAAACCAGAAAACTGCAGATTCTGTAATTGCTGATATGCAAATAAAAATTTTAAATAAAATAGAGATCTCTCATATTAATTTATATATTGACGAACAAATACTTATTTTTGCAGCTGCATTATTGAGCTTATGCTTTCGGCTCAACCAGACACCATTTTGAGATTTTCTTGTCGTAATTGCAGTATTCTACTGCCGCTAAATTCACCATCAATCCTGTAACGCTCTGAAAAATTGTTGATGCAAATGCAGTGTTTTGGCGTGACAAGAAGCAAAAATTTCGGAGGATTAGTGAAGTAGTAGAATTATTTACTGCATAAAAGTTCATGCACTGGTTATCTACATTTCCAGAGGAGATTTATACTCGTTGATCGCCGTAATGTTCTGATGAGGCCCAAAACAAAAGTGAACTGTTTTCTCAGCATTTCAAAGACACAGGCTAGGAACCCCGTTCTGGAGCACGCACCGGGGAGCAAACTATCATTCTACCTTCCTTGTATTCTTTTTTAACAAACGATTTTGTTTTTCAAACTTTGCAGATATCGTTAACACATTAGCAGAATTTTTGAGCTCGTTTCCACGTCTGAGATGCCGAGAACCGAAGGAAAAATCCAATAGTCTCGAGAACCTCCAGGGTGCGAGCGATACGTTCAGTATTTTTCACAGCAATAATCTATACGAAGGAAAACTTCCAGCCAGGTGACGCTAAAAACCAGTTCACTCACAAAAACTTCCGCCGTTCAAAATGGCGAGCAAATAGTTCCGTAAAATAAAGTAATTTATAATTTAATAAACCTTGAAACATGAAAAGAAATTGCATAAAAAGTTAAAACAATTAATAATTAGTTGATTACCAGAAAAATAAACATGATAATTTAATTTATTTAATAAAACTGTAAAAATTACCGTTGATAATTTAAAAGCTGCCGAAGATCCCACAAGATAGGAAAAAAACTTTGGTGGCGAAAATTTAAATTATTTAAATGTACTGGTAAAGCGGAAAAATGATGTAGTTGCATTTTTTACAATCTAACACTGGCTTACGGATTTTCAACAAAATTTGATAAAATTCTACTAAGTTGGTGAAAAGACCACATACCAGATTTCATCTTCTCCATTGAGTCTTTGAGTAATCGTTTTCACAATAAGAATAGATGTAATTAAAAAATGTGTTTCTCTGACTCAGAGAGGCATAAAGTGGAGATCTATCAAAATCTCAAAGTCAAAATTTTTTACTATTACAACACATTCTCTTTGTGTACTTCTTAAGAGAAAGATAGAATATCTATACACAACTCCTTTCTAAGTTAGATTGTCCTTTCTGATCCTGTCTTTCTCACTCTTTCTATACACAATCCTTGCGAAAACGAACTTTTACCGCTTGGATAAAGCTCCTTACCCCAAATCACGCACAAACTTTAAAGCACCTTCCATCAGTGGAAAGTATCGGATCCTTAGAATTACGTGCGGACGTGGAGCATTTCCAGCCAATTCGACGAAAACGAACACAAGGAGGCGAGAAAGATTTTTCAGGTTATATGATTCCTAACCTCATCAATACATTAACTCTTCAACCTCAGCAACTTCCCCAGAAAGTTTGAGAAGGCATCCTAAAATATATTCCTCCAAATCTTGATATGTTCCAATGCTGTTTAAATATTGAAAACGGTCTCTTCAATATATATATATAGAGAGAGAGAGAGTATAAATTGTAAAATCAAAGAGTAAAATGTGAAATGAAACACGCAATAAAAGCACAATAACGTTTCTTCAGGGGATGAAGTTATTGTGAATTGCTAAATAAAAAAAGTTTGACATTTTCTTGCAATCAGTTACACCGTAAGGCCTAAAACGATTATTATCGTCCCTAATGCCAAACCAGAAAAACAGAGAGAGGAGTTTTGAATAATTAAAACAGAATTACGATGTGATAACACTAGAGAAAAGTAAGAATAAATATTTTACGTACCAGAAGGACGGATGTTGGCGTGGCAGTGTATGCGGAGGGTCAAGGTACAGATTGACGTTGAAGGGGTGTGAACAGGGTATCAAGTAACAGTTTTCGCGCTTAACTTTGGCTGTTGCCAGGGGTGTATAGTATGTTGGGAACGATGAAGATTAAATGGAAGAGCTATAACGATAGAAAGCGTAGAGAAATAGTGGAAGAAATCAGTAAAAAATGAGAGACCAGTGAAAAATTTTTAAAAGATGCGTTTTGGAGGTAAAATATCAGACATTACCGACTTACCACGAAGACCCTACCACGAAGATTATACTTCGCGTCGGCATCTCTCTGATAAGCAATCCTTTACTTACATCTTAAATCCATTAAACAGAGGTTCGTAAAGTGAGGGGGGAATTTTATTAATATTGAGGCTATTTCTTAAGTGCATGATTTGCTTCTTGGCAGAATTAGTGTTGTTGCAAATTTTGTTGATTCTTATAAGTTGATTGATAATTGTGTTTTTGTAGATTTTATATGAGATATTAGAGTTACAAAAAATAAATTTATTGACGTTAAATTTGAATTCGTTTCTTTTGTCGTGAATGTGAATTTTTAAGTCGTTTTCGTGGTCTAAGTATAAATCAAGAAAGATCGCTGGAGATTGATTGTTGTTGGTTTAAATTAGTTTGAGTACTTCTGGGTAGATGGTATTGCAAAAAGAGCTGAAGTCTTGAAAATTAAAAATTATAATATCGTCAATAAATCGGAAAGCAGAGTGGAGGTTTAAAACGAAATTTCTTTTGAAGAAATGAAGAAAGAGGTTGGCTAGTAAAGATAAGAAATTTGTTCCTTCTGGGATGCCTTTTATTTGTTGGAAAATATTTTCTCCGTTAAAGATAAAGTTATTGAATATGCAGTAGTTGATAAGGATTTGTTTTTTATTTTATTATTTTTCCATTATGTTTTGCCTCATATATATATATATATATATATATATCAATCTCAGGATAATATCCGACCAACTAGGAAGTGAGGCAAAAGTATCCTCCTGCAGTAAAGCCCTTAGTTGAAGAAATGACAGTTGATAAGCTTTCCACATTTGAATTTCTCGCTTATGTTATTAATATTTTTTCTTGGCGCTTGTTAGTAGAAATTACTTTGTTTAATTAAATTTCCCTCAGAGCTGGAATATGAATAGAAGCTTTTCTTGTTTCGCTGTATAACAATGCATGGGGCCTGAAGAAGGTTCAGATATATGAAAAATAATAATATCATATTAATTCAGGTAATTGATAATAAAGGTAATGTAAGAAAATAATTAAAATGAACAACAAAGAAGCTGTGCGGCTATAATGGTTGAGTTTCTTATATGTTGATCTATCATAAATACAAAATAAACAGAATGGGAGCGAATATGAAAACTAATAAGGTGCTTAGTTGTTTTCTAATTAAAGTATGTGGCAAATTTATTCGGATTCTTAAAAATATACAGTAAGCTTTCAAGATTGATAAAATCAACAAAAGAGAGATTAATTTTATAAAAAAGTTAGGCTAACACTGCTTAACAAGTCTTATTTCTTAATTGGCTTTATACATAATTTCCACTTTTGTATTTTCTCAAAAACGTAGTATGTATTCGTAACTCTTACGAAATTTTTTTGGAGTAATGTCTGCTTCTCTAGCGCGCGTGTGTGTGAATACGAGACTTGAAATTCAACAAGTTAAATGAATAAAATGGAGCATGTTATCCATATAGCAAAATTATTTACATGTAGGAAATTTGAGTCAAAATATTTGGTTGGAAGATGTACTTTACCTGAACAAATATCTAATTTTCTTTATTAAAAAGTATTACCAAAAAGAATTATACTCAAAAATGTGATTAAATATTCCCTTTGCTGTTCATGAAACGTAAAAATGAAATATTGCATGTATCATGAAACATATAAAATATCTTAAATGAAATTATTGCAAACATGTGTGTTTAATCCCTTTTGTTGCCCGGGATAATGTTTCTCTTAATTACAAATATTCTATACTAGCCGCTTTCGGCGACCAGCTGGTTCGCCCATATTGGAGCTTATAACTTAAAATGATTCAGTTATATCAAAAAATGCAACATATTGTGACGTCTCCCGCCTTTACGATCTTTCTCACGACAGAGACGACCACCCAGCGAAGTCCCCGGAGCGACGCAAGAGGAGCGTATGTGGGTAATAAAACTGCCCGCCTTGCGCAAGCCTAAATGGGTCCAGGGAGTGGGGTACCGTTTGACGGACCACCCGCGTGCAACGGACAAAGACCTTCGGTCAAGAGTTGACTGCATCCATTCAACACCATGGAAAAAGGCACACGACTGCGGTTGGGTGATTTGTTCAGCTTGAGGACGAATCACCGAAAAATATTTCATGAGCCACTCACATTGCCTCTGAAGGTAAGGTGTTTAAGAAGGGAGGGAAAGAAAAGAAAGGGAGAGCTAGAGATGAAATGTAAACCCGCGGAAGGCTAACTCCGTTGTGTTGATTTGAGATCCGCAGTCGGAACTTAGAGAAAACAGGCGTTTTTGACCCCGTATTAGCCAAACCCTTGGCTGGAAGAGTCCCTATGGTGGACCGTTGCATCGATAGAGCGTTCATTTAACCTCGATGTCTAATACCGACCCTCTGTATTTCTTCAACTCATCTCGAGTATCAATTAGCCAACCCTTGACTGAAAGAGTTCCTGAGGTGGACTGTTGCATTCTATCGAGCGTTCATGCAATCTCTATGTCATATACCGACCCTCGGTATTTCTTCTACTAATCTTGCTTATATATTAGTCAAAGCCTTAGCTAGAAGTGTCCCTTTGGTGGACCGTGCATATTGTCAAGCGTTTACAACCTCGATATTTTACTCCGACCTTCGGTGTTTTCCATAACTCGTCCTGATTTGCTATAGACTGCTGAACTCTCATAGTTCCCTGAATTTTATGTTATAGTTCGAGTATACTTACCGTTAGTAACTTAGACGAAATAAAATTACACCTTGTTCATTGACTCTCGCGATCCACATCCGGGACTTGTTTATTTTCGTTCTTGAATTGTGTATATACCCAATGTATATAAAGTTGTAAAATAGCAATTTATTCAAGATTCTTATTAAATTTAAAATGCTGGAATTCTGTGACTTCTTTAAGTCTATTGATCTTTGATTAGACCCCGGTACCACTGGGGCACGACATCACAATATGTAGGATGTTTAAAATAGTTGTTATTGTTTATTTAATGCTAAAAATTTGTAAATAAAGCTATTTATTCGACGAAGTTATTTCCGCTTTGAATTTTTTTTAACGTAATAAACTGTCATTTTTGAAAAAAAAGTTAAATGAATGCAATTTTCAGCTGCTTATGCTCAAATATTAGTTTGAAATTGTTGTTACAATTTGAAATGCCCTTTAATTTTAATAAAATAGTATAAGAATAAAAAAGGAATTTTTGAAATGAAAAAGTAATAAATTTTTTCTATAATTCGCTCCAATATTAGACAGTCTTTAAAACACCATCAATTGTATGCAATAAGAAAATATCGTAAATTTATGTATAAAAGCATTTATAATAGCGAAAAGCTATTTCAATTCTTTTTTAATTTGATGTTTCATTATCTGTTTCGCTCTGATTGTGGTATTCTAATTGAGATTAATGAAGGATTGATAAAGCATGTATAATTTGAAACAAGAATAAAAGTTTGATAAAATTCCGCAAAAAAAAAAGTCGCATAGCATTAAGTTTAATATCAAACGAAATGTCACTTTTCACATTTCAACATGGAATAGAAGTGGTTTACTCATAAAAAGAGTTTAAAACGTGTGAAAATTGTAGAAAAAAGTTTAAAATTTAGAAGCAAAACAATTTTCGTGGTAGTGAATTGTGAATCTTTTTGCTAAATCCAAAGGCGGTACACCCAGCCTCCTACCCCGGGTACAGGTGAATTGCTTCTGTATCATCTCGAAGAAAGGGAAAAAAATGGGGCAACCTATTACCCGTCCTAGAGGAAACAACGTTCCATGACCTTGTCTGGGAGGGGTGTTATCGATTCAGTGACCTTTACCGATTTCAGAGCAATAGATGATTCTTTCCAAAAGATTTTAAAATTCGCTGAAATAATATACAGAGTTGAAACTAACAGCATTAGAAAGATGAAAATTCGCACTTTATAATGATATAAAAATAATTTTCGAGCGTTAATAATTTCGGAAGTTGTTCTTGAAAAAAATGGCCTAAAACGGCCAAAACTTGCCTAATTTTTAAATAATTAAAATTTGAATAAAAATTTGAAAAAAAAATGGCTACGAGGTGCACATTCCGACCCTCCAATGTATACCTGTACCAAATGTGGTTCTAGGTTCAACGGTCTGTCCTGTAGACCGTCAACAGATGCACACACACAGACATTCATCTTTATTTGTATTGCAGATGTGTATTATTCTGGTTCTTCGCTTGACTGTAATCTAAAAAAAATTAATAAAATTCTGAAATTGTGATAAACTATATCGTCAGGCATTTGATTTTTAGGAAATTCTTTATGGCATTTGCTTACCTTGGACGGTATGTTTCAAGGTTACACCCAATAAACACCGAAATCACTACAAATAAAAACAACCTGGCAAATAATTGCTGATAAAGATAAGTTTTTATAAATTGAAAGTGTTTTCATTGATGTCTATTGCTTGCATAGCAAGTAGACACCAGAAATGTTTAGTACATTTGATACAAGACAACCTTAGCGGTAAACGAAAAACTCAAAACATAGAAGTTACCGCTTCATTTTATCTTATTACACTTACCTTAAAGCGAATAAGTTAAACTGATCGAAATTAGGAAAAAGGAACTTCATTTGGTTATTTAAATCAATATGACAAAAGTTTATTTTACTGGAATTTTTATGGAGTATTTAACTAAATTTGTCTGTGTCGCTTGTTACAATAAGATTTAGCATAAAATATACTTATTTCCTTTTTTACTGTAGATCCTGTTCAAATAATGAAACGCAATAGCCGAAAATAATGTTTATTTTTTGCATTCTACAAAAGGGAAAGTCATTTAAAATTATTATAATGTTTTTCCTGGGGAAGGGTAACGTAGGAATTTTCAAATATAAGAATATCACATTCGTGTTTAGGTAAATCTTCTTGTAAACAAATATGGTTCAAAATTTAAAATTGAGCTACAATTTTAGAATAAGTATTTGGTTGAAAATTTTAGTTATCTGCCTCGTTATTTCCGTGGTCATATATTCAAGATCACAGAGGAAAATAATATTTTAATTCCATAAATGTGTCATTCTTTGAATTAAGAGGGCTCAAAAATAGCATTTAATCAAAATTTCAAGGTTGGTATTTTTACACTCGGAATACTTTCTATGTGTATACTTCGTGTAAGAGAAAATAATTCAGAGGTAGCATTCAGTATCTCTGTGTTCCCATATAAGATCATTTTAAACGCAAAATAATATTAATCTATTTTAAAAATACTGCAATATTACGAAGGTAATTGTCGTACTGATAGAATTAGCATCGTAACTTTACATTAATTAAATAGACCCGATGAATGTAAAAATGTTTTGAAAAGCTGTTGCAAATATTTAAAGTTCAAACGATTTTGTCAACTTTTAAGAAAGCATTACCAACATTATTCGAAGAATTTACCATTTTCATGAAGAATGCTGAAGTCTCCGAGTATCACCAAGTAATGATTATCAAACCTTTAATCTATTTAGAGCAATGTTGACTTCATCGGAACGTCGCTTAGCAACTCTAACTTCTTAAATGTTTCTTCTTAAGTTTTAGCCCATAGGCTTAACATAGGAACTTTGATCTTTGCTGAAAGTTTATTCAATATATGAAATGCAAATTTTTTATTTTTATTTTAAAGCGGTAGTGAGGGTATAACGATACCAAAATCATCCGCCAAAATTGACACAAAAGAGTCAGAGAGTGCTGCAAGTAAAAAGCTTGTAGGTTTTTATATATTAGATTTCTAGATTAATTCCCTGGATGCTTCTCGAGTGGATAAAAATTCTGAAGGAATTAAATCATCATTTCCTCGTAAGTTTTCGTCCGTAGAGGATTTTTGGTCTAGCCTCATAGTTCATTCAAAGTTTCAAAATAGTCCATTCAATGTATCAAACACATTTTTTAAGATTTTATTTTAGGGTGGTAGTGAAAGTATAACGATAACAAAATCATCTACCAAAGGTGACACAAAAGAGTCAGAGAGTGCTGCAAGTAAAAAGCTTATAGACTTTTATGCAAGGTGCCCACTAAAGTCCCTTACCACCCTTTTAACTACCGAATGGAGCGACTATCTACATAAGAGTGATGCCTAGTTTTGGTAAAGTGACTATGCGCTAATGGATAAACCACTTACAGCGTCATCTAGTGGAAAACGGCGGAGTTAGCGTTATTATCTCTAAAACGGTACGAGATGGAGGGAAAAAGTGAATTAAAAAGTTGTAGAGCATCATCGATTTAGTACAAAAAGACATGTTATGGTCATGACTGCTAAAAACAGAAAGCTTAAAATGCACATTTATTTGTTTGCGGATTCCGAAACTGTGACGTCACGAAACTATGTTATACCATGTAAAACGTGAAATTCAAGGAATGGTCCAGATGTGTATTGTAGCTGACGGAGAGAAGTCCGAACATCGAAAATAAATGTATCTTGTAATAACTGTTTTTTTTCTTTCTAAGAATGTTTTGTTACGTGCCAGTGTAGAAAATCGCGAACCAACAAATACGTGTTTTAAGCGTTCTGTTCTAAGCCTTTACGCCCACAAGCCGTCTTTTTGTACTAAATCGATAATTCCCTGCACTTTGCATTTCATTTTTTCCCTCTATTTCGTACCGTTTTAGAGATAATAACGCTAACTCCACCGTTTTCCACCAGGTAGGGCTGGAAGTGGTTTCATCCAGTAGCGCACAGTCACTTTACCATGCCTAGACACCACTCTTATGTAGATAGCTGCAGCCATTCGGTAATTAAAAGGGTAGTAAGGGACTTTAGTGGATACCCTGTATATTAGATTTCAAGATTAATTTAATTTTCTGGATGCTTCACGAGTGGATAAATATTCTGAAGGAATGAAATCATTCCTCGTAAGTTTTCGTCCGTAGAGGATTTTTGGTCTGGCCTGATAGTTCATTCAATGTTTCAAAATAGTCCATTCAATGTATCAAATACATTTTTTAAAATTTTATTTTAGGGCGGTAGTGACGGTATAACGATACAAAAATCATCCACCAAAGGTAACACGAAAGAGTCAGACACTGCTGCAAGTAAAAATCTTGTAGGGTTTTATATATTAGAATTCTAGATTAAATTTCTGAAGGCTTAACGAGTAGACAGAAATTCTGAAGGAATTATAGCATCATTTCCTGCTTCTATGATCGTATTTTTGTGTATGCACACACGCACACACTAAGAAAGCACTGGGTCGTTTGTATTGTCATTGAATTAAAGCGCTTCTTTAAAAAAGTAATTTATTTAATTTAACACTTTTCAAGATTAATTAAATATCCTACATTACTAAGCCAAATATTTAAGTTTCCTGGAAATACAGCAAAAGAAGAATTTAAAAGGCAAAAATTAAAACATTTTGTTTATGGTGGAGTTTTGATATTGCTTTTTAGCTTAGTATTCTTTAATGAATTAAAGCTTGCATTTTTTTTTGGTTGTATTTTTAAACTCTCTCGCAGAATTCTAATATTTGATTTGCATTTTTAATGTATATTGAGGAATGAATCTTGAATACATTTTTAAATTCTCTAAATTTTAAAAGGAACGAAAATATTCGGCAGATGTGTTTAAATAAATTATTGTAGTTAATATTTTCTAAAAGACTTTTATGAAAGAAAATAATTTCAGATTTTTTTATGAAAAAAATACGACAGTTATCGTCAGAGCTTACATAATAATAAGATATAAAATTTAAGAAAGTCGCGTTGGATATCTTGTTCTGTAATCTTTTTACTGCCTCACGATTTCCACTACACCAAGCAAAATTTGAAAAGATAATCTATCTATCAGATACTTAAACACTGTGAATATCTGAGAAAAATGTTTACTTTTACAGTTGAGATCATTCCAGGAATTTTAAAGAAAATCCACCTAGAGTAAATTAAGCAAAAGGCCACTGTTAGAAAAATCTTTTTCCGACATTGCGTATCTAAAGTTTCCTACAGACGTAAAAACCGATTTTCATATCAAATCTTAAACCCTGAAACAAAATGCAAATTGTCGTTGAAGAATTTTCTTAATTTACTTAGAATTTTGCTTCTGAATTGCGTAAGGTAATTGCATTACTTGAATCCCCCTTTTTTTCCGACCGTGTCTGTCAAAAGCAATCAAAAGTGACGGTTGACAACGTTTTTAATTCCGGTCTTATTAGAAAAGAAAATGGTTTAAGAGCGTAAAGTAAAATAATAAGTGAAAAGGAGCTAGAAAAATAAAATTTTGGAAATGTAACGATATTCTTGGAGTTTTTAATCAAGCTACAAAGGGAAGTGACTGTGAAAACGTTACATTTTTAATTTATCTTTGTAAAGGGAGGGAACAAGATGAAAAGAATGAGGGACTTTTTCTGGGGAATTTTAATACCTGTCTTTCTCTTGATGTGCAAAATTTGCAAGAAAAATTGAATTAAATATTTGAGAAAAAGAACTTGCTTGAGAAATGTGTTGTGTGGTTTGGTTAACTTTGCTTAAATCTAACTAGTAAACTATGGTTTATACTCAGATTTATCTCTACTAATAAAGGATAAATTGTGTGCCTGTATGTTTGCGCTCTAGAGGGCACACCGCTGGACCTAGAGCTACGAAATTTGGCACAAGCATACTTTGGGGGTGGGAATGTGCACCTAGGAGCCCTTTTTCAAATTTTAATTATAATTATAAGTAATTAAAAATTAAACAAAATTTCGGCGTTTTCCGAACAAATTAAAGAACAAAAATTATTTTACACCACCTGATAGTCAAAAATTAGCCTTTCAATGATATCAATTAACCTTCCAACAGGCGCGCTAAAATATTTAACACGAGCGGGAGCGTGTCGTATTTTTTACGACACAATAATTTTCTTGATTTTTCACTATGGCAGCTGCAAATTATTTCATAATACTAATAAGAGACACGTCAGAGAAGCAAGTCTTTTCATTAAGAGTTAAGATTAATTTTAATATTATTTGCAAAATCTAAAATTATACTGAAATTAGAGAAAGTAATGATATTTAATAATATTATTTTATAAAAAAGCATTAAGCATTATATAAAAAAAACTATAGTACAAACTAAGTTTGTACAACAAAGATTTTCTTCTTAGTTTCTAATCTTTATCCTTACATATGAAACACTGAACTTTTGCTAGAGAGTGACGCTTACAAGTACACTATATATTGCACCTACTGGATTTCATGGATTTTGATGATCGTTTTCTTTCTTTTAAACAAAAACCACAAGCTGTTCTCCTCAATGCTGTTGCTGTTCACTCGATTCTTCAGGTTGTGTTGTATAATTTAAACTTAAAGACATGGCAAGGCAAATGGCGAAGATCGGATTTTTTGGGCTGGAGTAGTGAAATGGTTTTCATAAGACTGAACGTTAAGTTTTTCTATAAAAATTCTTCGGCTTGGTGGATTATTGGCAGGCATATATATTACATATTAAATATCTTTGATAATGTAAAATTAAATATTAAATCGCCCTAATCCGCTCTAGTTTTATATCAACTGAAACGTTAAGACGTGATTATCAAGTTACACGAGCGGGATCGCTGCATAAACTTTACGGCAGAAGCATAAATCAGTAGAAAAAACACCTTAAAACTTGGATAAACCCTGAAGAGAGGGGTCGCATGAAGGAATAGCAACGACTTTCAGACAGTTTTGACTCCGAATAAGAAAACAGGGTATGAAAAATCCCGTTTGTCGTAAAATTCGCGCAGGCGCGCCCGGTAGAAGGTTAAGTTGTCGCAGGATTTTTCTAATTCTAATAAATTTAAAAAATATTTTTTCGCATAATTTACAACAATACTTTTCAGTGTTGCAACACATTTCAACCCGTTTTCATTGTTTAAACAAATATTTAATAGAGTGTTTTTCTTCCATTGTTGAAAGCTAAGAAAATATCTTAAGGCATTTTACCTTCTTTTATTTGATCAATTATTCTGTGAAATCTGTAAAGGAAGTCCTAAAGATAGGAAGTATATAATGAAATAATCCAATAAACTGAAAGATTATCTTTGCTATGTTGTAATTCTTTTTATCAGCGTGTTTTAAGCCAATTATCATGTTGCTGGATGTAAAATGTGCCGCGCCAATTTAATGTTGAAACTAAATTCTTATTTTTTTGTTAATGTAGGCAAGGAACAAAACAAGTGCAAGGCTACGAAAAGAACGCGGGTTAAATGTCTATATCAATTTGAAGTTTATGACTATTTTGTTAAGGAAGCCATGAATATAAAATTATGCATAAGAGATTCAGATGAAATTTTATTTCCGGAGATCAAGCTGGTCGCCGAAGGCGACTAGTTACAATTAAGTAAAGTTTCGATTCATTAAATATTTGATGCTTTGATTTCTTTAGCCAATGACATATCAAGTTAATAGCATGGTAAAGGTGAACGTGATGTATCCTAACACTCAGTTAAATAGTTCTGAATAAGATCCTAATGAATTAAAAATTTTAATAGATTTGAACAGAAGTTTAAAAACCACTAATCTATGTTAAATGTTATAAAATTCTATAAATTCTGTATTTAAAACAAAAGCTGCTGGAGTTCTTTCAATAGCCACATGGCGCATAGAAATACTGAAATCTGACGTGTCACTCCCATCTTTTTCACGTACAGTAGAAATGTATGATACACAGACGATAGATATTTCGCTGATTACAGCTTAAGCCATATTAATTTTCTTTCAAAAGTAGTTCTTATTCACAAATAAAAAGTAAACAATGGATTCAACAAGGTATTTGATTTAATTAGCATCTGAACCAATTTGCGAGGTTCTTCAAGCAAGGAGTCTAAGAAAAGATGGGAACCGATTAAGCTTGTAGAAAGTTTTGTGAAATCTTTGACTTATCAAAAATAAATAAATAAAAGAATAAAATTTTAATTTTTGAAAAATCGATTCAGTAAAGCATTATTGAATATAGTTAGTGGCAAAAGAAATTTAAAATAATAAAATCAAATATATATTTCAATGTGTTTAGTCACTTCAGATTTCGATATTGTATCATCTTTAAAATGAATACAAGTTTAATGATGTATGGATTGCCTTATATTTACAATTATTTTTTAGTGAAACAACAACTGAATGTCAATGTCGTAACAAAAATTATTACAAATGATTGTTTTGGGAAAAAAACTTCAAAATGAAAATTATATTTAGCTTACAAAGTAGTTTTTCAAAACATTTATCCAGTTATCAGTTTTCAGAGGCTCCGTAAGAGACTTGTGATAATTTTTTTAAAAAATAATATGAATACTTTTCACGAAATTTTTTTAAATATTCAAACAATATGGAACTAGGACTGATATAATTTTCAAATGGTTATTCAATGTAATTCTAATTTTACATATCAACGAATAAAAAGAGAAATTCAAAGTAATGTATTGAATAAGGAAATGAATATTAAGATATTTTTTCAATATTATTTTGGAGATATATATAATTCATGAATTCATTGCTTTATAATTATTAATATTTATAATTTAAAAAATGCTCGTAAGTCCCAATATACTGCTATACTACTTATTTAAGTTATCTACAGCAAAAGTTCCTAAATTTGATTTCAAAGCAGGGATAAAAGTTTAAATCCAACCATAAGACATATTTTTTTTTCTAATTTATAATTAAAACAAATCTCACTTCACTTCTGCAAAAGATGTAGAGATGAATCAGCAAAATTTAGCCTGTGTGTATTGAAATAAATTTTCATTTTGTGTATTTCAGTTTTGTTAAATTTCGTTATTACAAATGACGTTCAATAAAATTTAAAAAATTAAGAGCAGGATTAAGTTTTTACCATATTAGCAATCTCGTCATTCTAATTCATCGATCTCCCAAGAATTTGTGCATATTTATGAGGACCAGTATAAATTTACAAAGGACTTCAATGGAAAACAACTCACCGACGTTTCAATTTTTCATACTCTCGATATTTGTTTACTACGTTGATGTTGCAGAAGCACAAATTAAACTTAGCTAATACACTGGCATAGCTAGCTTCTTTGTTATTCCTTTTAATTATTCTCTTCCCATTTCATCTCGATACAATGCCCTGATCAATAACCGAATTAATGCGATATTATTAGTTTCCATATAGCTCGACATTCTTCAGGTTCCCCGTGCATTGTTATCCAGCAAACAAGAAAGGAGACCAGAGCTCCTTTTCATAATCCAGCTCCGAAGGAAATTGAACGAAACAAAGTAATTGCGAGGAACAAGCGCCAAGAGAGAATATTAATAACGTTTGCGAGAAATGCAAATGTGGAAAGCTTAAGGATTGTCATTACTTCTGGAGGATCGACCAAGGACTTTGCTGCAGGAGGATCCTTTTGCCTTCCTTCCTCCGTGGTCGGATATTATCTTGGGAGTGATTCATTGACGAATCTATTGCAGGGACCGTTTTTAATATTGAAACAGATTTTGAAGGATTCGGAGAATATATATTAGAAGGTCTTCTCACACTTTCCAGGGTAGTTGCTGAGGTTGAAGTGTTAATGTATTGATGAGGCTGAGAATAGCATAATCCGAAAAATGTTTCTCGCCTCCGTATGATCGTTTTCGTTGGATTGGTTGAAAATGTTTCGCGTCCGCACGTATTTCTAAGGATCCCGTATTTTTCGTTGATGGAAGTTACTTTAACATTTGTGCGTGACTGGGATTGGGGAGCTTTATCTAAACGCAAAGAGTTGATTGTTCTGGAAAATTTAAGAATTCATTTGTATTGTCAATGTAGACATGTTAAAATTCTGCAGAAACAATATTAAGAATTATAAAAATTATAAAGATGAAATTTCGAAGAACTTTGTAAGAACGCATGAAAAGAAACTTTTCATGAGTGCTGTGAATTCGCTAATACTTAAAAAATAATATTTGTAACTGAAAAATAATTTTAAAAAATGATATTTTTTTGTTCCATGACATAAATTTTGCATCAAATTGTTTTACTTCATATAATCATTTTTTTACATTCCTCAAAAGATAGCTTCATTCTACATTGGTATAGAACATAATTAGCATTCACTTCACAAGATATTTAGGCAATAATATTTGAGTATATCTGTTGGTTAGCTTTTGGATTAAGAACAAAACGAGTTAACAATTTAAAATTAACGTCAACGAATACAAAAGGAAACATAATTAAATACACAGTTCTTATTAATTTGAGATCTTCTTGAATTGTTTTGAAAATATTCTCTGAAAGAAGAGATTAAGCTAAAATTTAGAAGATGTTTTAATTAGATAGTGTTTATGAAATATCCTTTCTGATGGCGATTACCTTCAACAATTCACATCGGGCCTGAAATGTGCATTATTCAAGTATAACCCACTGGTGGTTCAAGCCGGCGTTAACGTGTTAATGTTCTTTTAATTTAACTTTTTCCAACTCGTCACTTTTTTTGGGGGGGAGGAGGGGGAGTTGTAACCCTGTTTCTTTCAGAAAAACTGCGTCTTGATCCCATATTTGGAGAAAAAGTAAAAAAATGAATATTATTTCATTATAAATAACTGTAAATTCAATTATAGCTGTTGTTTAGCAAATATCAATAAAACCTTTTTAACCTTTGATCTGTTTTTGTTTCAACATGCTGAAGAGATTCAAAGAAAATGTTCAATGAGAAATTTTATGATCTTGATATTTTCCATTTGGAGTTAGGATTGGCAGTTCAAAAAGATTTTTCTTCATTTCATTCAATTATTCTGATTCCTTTGAAGAAAATTGTTTGCTTATATTAAATTAGAATCTAAAATCTAGTTCTGTATATAAAATTGATCACAGTAAATCAATAACGAATTGAAATGTTTAAATTCTTTATTTCTTTGCTTTCCAAGCTATAGAAGTTAATGAATAATTTCTTTTCATTTAATGCTTTTGCTAAAATATGAAAGAAAAAAATTCCAAAATTACTTATTAGTAACAACAGACTCCAAATATCAAAGAAAACGTTGCAATATTATCATAAATATATAATGTTTAATTAAATAGTACAAAAGAAAAATTTAGATACAAATATGATATACGTTTCCTTCATTTAAATTATTCACTTTTCTAAAGAGTCAATAATTTAATAAATACATTTCATTTGTATAAGTTAATTTAGATGTTAGCTTTATTATATAATTTAAAATTATAAATATTTATATTTATTCTTTCGTCTCATGTTGTTCTCATCTCTGAAAATTTTAGGACGTTTTTCATTGTGATGGACGATGGTGATTTGACATGATTGATGGAATGATATGATATATGGCAAAAATGCATGATATTCTGAAGAAACAGCCTTGATGTTATTTTACTTGAAATATTTGATATATGACTAACGACAAGTGAAACCTTTCAATGACTTTTTCTCAAAAACTTTAACTGCTGATTCAGAATAGTAAAGAATGTAGAAAACTCTATGTGCACAACACCAGAAAAAGTTTGAAATTTCTTAGGAACCAATGCCCTTCTGTCAGAAAATAAACAATAATAAATTATATATAAGTAAAATAGAAGCAAGCGTGTTCGTGTTCTCTAAGATCGTTTTTCACGAAGCACATCTTGTACATCACAAATCTTTTTGAAGGAAAGAATGAATCTAGATTTTGCATGAAAGGGTAAAGAATTTTTGATTCATGATGTTATTTATTTACTGTGAAAGAGAAACAAACGCAATGCATCTTATACGAAAAAATAAAGCGAGTTATTTTTGCTTCCTAAACAAGGGTCTTTCAAGTGAAATTTTAAGATTATGCACAACGTTCTAGCTGTGCGTAATTTATATAATTTCTGCAATAAGGAAAAGAGGATTAGGCACTTTTACCAGGAATTCTCGAAGCCTCGATTTGCACAACTTATTACATAATTTCTTCAGTATATTAATATGAAATTCTAGATGCTTATTTCTAACACTGAATGCTTTGAAATATATTTGATCGTTTCTGATTATTGTTTGAAATCAATCGAGTATTTTAAACATGTTATCAAGCTCGACTTCCGGTAAAAAATTGTGAATGCTTCACTATTGAATACTCAAAATCCTTCAAAATTGTCTTAGTTGCTTTCATATTCATTACGACTATATGAAAAAGTAAACCACTAGCTAAAGTTTCTTTTTACTAACAAAGACTAAATTTTTGGTATGAAAATATAATGAGTAAAATTAAATTAAGATTATTGTGATATCATATCTACAGACGCCATAAGAATATCCATAAAACGTTCTACTGAATGAATGATATATGAAAATATATACCCTCTTGTCTTTAATTTTGTTTCAATGAATATGCCTCATAAATGAACAAAATTATTATGTGGCCAAAGAAAAGTAGTATTACACTTGTTTCCAATGGATACTTTACCACTAACCAATGATCACATATTGTGAACTTTCAACATTAACATTTATACCATGAACTGACTTGCAAAAGTAATTTTATTACTGTTAACCCTCTGACTGCTTATCCCGCGAATTTCGCGGATAGGATGTAAGTCTATTTTTTGTTGCATCCTGCGATTTCCGCAAGATCATGTGTCCGCTTTGTACTATTCTCGCATTGAATCATATTATACTAATAAAGTTTTGCATATAAATAATAATTCGCTTCGTTCAAAGGTATTCCAACACCTTTGAAAACATTACATCTAAATAGTGATTTGAAAAAATTCGGCAGTCAGAGGGTTAATCATGTATGCTCTCCCATTTGGGTATAGTTTGTAATGATGGTAGACAGAGATGCCGAAAGGGCACAGCCATTTATTGAGACTTTTCTACCTGCCTATGATTTCAATAAATGCATTAAATCAACGTTACATCAGGACTGTCAAATTCAATGTGAATTTCAACAAACAACAAACTGCAAATGATTAAGCCAATTATAAGAACATAGCCCACCTCCGCAGAAGAAGATTTGATGCAGTTTCAACAAGATAACGTATTAGTGACTCACATTTTATGCGCGACTAACTTATCAATAGAAGAGCGTGTCCTTTGTCAGACGTGAATACTGCACATGCTCATACGTCAAACATATTGTTACAAAAGTCTTTTTGTGGGTGTATGGTGTAAACAGTCCAACACGCAGAATTACGGAGAATGAAGGTTTATTCACAAATATGTAGGAAACACGTAGCACATGTACAGGAAACAAAAGTTCTTGCACAGATTAGCAATGTAAACAAACAACAATTCACAGATACTAACAGTTCAGCACTTTGATATTTAGCAACACACACAGTCAGCAAATAACTAATAACGACAATAACAGCACTTTCACTAGCGCTCAGCTCACCAGCTTTCTAGCTCGCACTGCAGACGAAACTCTAAAGTCGTTCTCAATGGATCAACACTACTCCCTCTGATCCAAACGCGGTCCTTATATACTCTTTCCGACAGACCGTGACGTCACATGGAGTTTTCTCGTATATTCAAGCGTATTCTCTTTCCTAATAGAGATATCGAGAAAAAGTTCGCATTTTCTGGAATTATCTATTTGTCGCCAAGGTCAGGGGTCCCGGAAAGGCCGACGCCCGTCCTTCCATACTAATCCCTGTAAAACTCCCTCCGCAACTATGAGACTAGCGAGGCAGAAAAGCGACATTACATCTTTGCAACAATATTTTGTTTGAGTGATTAGATTTTAACTCATAGAATTTTGCAATGAATTCGACGTCCTTGTCTTAACTTTTACAACAGCAGCAAAACATCGCTTTAACAAACAACACCGCCTATCTCAATTTTCTGAAATTTTTAAGAGAAAGAAAATATTCATTTTTTCACAACGAGTGACCAATATTTTTGAAATTTTTCCACATCTGGTAGGAACATGTGGACTCATTTTCATATCAGATATTAAAAAATTTCAGATAGGTGGTGTTGCTTGCATAGCGACGAACAGCAACAGCCTCTTATCCCCGCGCCTGGCTGCCAATTAGTGAAGCCTGTACCGGTTTGATAAGTAAAACTGGGATAAATAAAAAGCTGTGTACAAAATCCTGTCATAGACTTAAATTTTACAGGAAGATTTTCTTATATAGACTATTAAATATATTAAATGTATGGGATTTTACAAAAAAAATCAAATGAAATTTAAACCCCTTAATTGCCAGCAAAATTTCACACATTATGATTCTTACTGCCGTTCTCTTTCGCACGCGAACGATAGTGGTACTGTGCGTTTGGAGAAAAGAATTGGCAAAGTTTGTAGTTGAAAAAAAATTATATTGTGACTGCTCTATTGTCGTGGTGCTTCTAGGTGCTTCGTGGTGCTTCTCGTAGCTTCTCCATGTGATGGAATTTCGGATTCCGATGCTTCTATTCCTGAAGATGACGGAAAGTAGTCCTTCAACTCACTGTCACACACATTCATTTAATAAAAGGGAAGTGAAATTTAAAAAAAAATGAAATCAAGTTATTACACAGCGTACTACGAAAACAGAGCTAAAAAAAACCAACCTTCTCAAATAGAAGTGTCGATAACATTTTTTTAATCCTTACAGTAACATACCTCTGCTCCAATCTATTGCCGGCCATTCAATTCACAGATAAACTGGAGATTTTAGAAAGTGAGAAGAAAAATGCCGTAAAAATCTATGGAAATCAACCAATTGGCGTGTGGTGGTTGGAATTCCGTCTGGACGGAAATCGGAGTGAAAACGCTGGAGTTTAATGTCTCACTTCAGGCGGACCCTGAAAGAGGCTGGCGAAAAGAACAATGCCTTGCGTAGATTGAAGCCTCGCTTTGAGGGTAGCATAAATTAAAATCTGCTGACTGAGGAAAATCGAAGAGCGATTGACAAGCAGATGTAGAGAGGGAAAGAAGATCGCCCTCCCCTACCTTCAGAGTTAGTGTCCTTGTGAATATCAAGTGAATGGAGTTCCTGTATTTTTCAGTTAAAATGGGTGAATGAAAACGAGATTAGAACAAATGGCATGGCTATCTTTCAAGTAAATGGCAGGCTTAAGACACATGCATGTGTCACAACCAAACTTTTCAAGGTTCGTTTATTGCATCCCAAAGTACTGGGCGTTGTTATACAACTAGCAACAAATTGCATAAGAAGATATTTTGTAGAGACGTACGCATACGCCCGGGAAAGTTAACGCAGACTCTGCAAAATGTAAAATATACGCCTGCGTTAAGTCGATAATATTAATATTTAACTTGCCTTGTGCTTAAAGAAAATGCCTCTGCTATTACTATTAATTTGGCAGAATAGAGAATCCCGTGCCAATAAAAATCAGAGAGATAGAATCAATTTAACAACAACTGACCAATTTTAAAATAAAGTTTATTCTAATAGTAAAAGTTTATTCTAATTTAAAAATAAAGTTTATTCTAACCATAATCACAGAAATCATAAAAGCAAAGTCACTAAACTTATACTGAATAAATTATTCCGATGAAAACATAACTTATTATTTGTATATATGTGAAAAGAATTCTTCTATTAAAACCGAACAAACAACTTTCGTTAGAAAAAAAGTTTTATGTTCTCCGTAGTTTTTCTTCTGGCCTCCCAAATACACATATTTTGTGGTCATTCAATCTACCACATTTCCCTTCCTCGAAATACCCAAGAATCCCGAAAATTAAGCACACTTTTCCAAAAGCAAGGCCCCGTGTGATGTACGAGGGCCAACCAACAAATCCTGCCAATATAACCTTTGGCTTTCTGGCATCTTCTGACATACAGTAATTAGGAATGGCGCCGGAGGAATACCAACTCCAATCATGATCAAAGGATGGCCCAGAAGGACAAGTGGGGGGCTGCTATGAAAGGATGAGACGGAAAAAAATATCGGAGAGGTGAGTGATGTAAGGAAGAGCTAGATCACTTTTCGCAGGCAAATATTATCAGAACTTAGCAAACAGCAATCTCGCCTTCTTACATCCCAAGACTATTACTGTGGAAGAAGTTGGTGGAAGGAGATGGTAGAGCTGGTGGAACTGACCCGTTGTTTGTTAGTACTTATGTTTGGTGGAAAGATGGAATACGAAAGAATGTTTATTTTTATTTTTCGTCCCTTTTGGCTTTGGTGGGAGAAGGAGATTTTGTTGGGTTTTTTGCTGAGGTCGGTTTTGAATAAACTGGATGGGAGAGCTTCTGTAAAAATAGAGATAGATGAAATAGAAACAGTAGATGAAGTAGATTCATAGAATTTGCATAAATTTAGTGAAATATTCTGTTTTTTATAAACCACTTTTAGTTATTCACTTTTTAAAACACTTTTCTCTCCAAAATTGCTTATCAGTATACAAATATTTATAATTTTAATGTTTAAAAAGTGTAACATTTTTATAACGTGGGAATATTATAAGAAAATTTTCTAATTTAGAGAATAAATCTATAAATGACAGTATACATACCTTACAAAATAAATATCTTGATGAGAATAAAAAACTTTAGAAATGTTCCGACTTATAAATTGAATTTTAAGTTCATCTTTAAAGTTTAATATAAATAGTTTTTTTTTTAAATATACACCTTAATTCATCATCCATTAATTCTTTATTTATTATTTTTTTTCATTAAAAAATTTCCTGTCATGTAAAGTATTTGACTAGACTCGCCAAAGATGCATGCCTAAACCGTTTACATTTTTGGCCTATATAATATATTTAGAATATTTTAATAACGAATCTATTAATTAATTTTATTATTATCATTTCTATTTGAAGCACAAATTCTTCACATTTTTTAAATTTTTATTTAATTATTTTTAATATATATATATATATATATATATATATATATATAAAGATAATTAGATTATAAACTATTACTATGAAAAAGGCAACACAGAATTGGAATTCCAACAATCAAATGGCAATCCATCTTAGGAATCGATTATGTCGCATTCAATCCCAATTTTAAAGACGCCAACCTTTTGCGAAAGCCAATTGTTGGAAAAAGCAAAAAGTATAGGAGTAAATCTCCAAAATATTTCAAGATAAGAACGAGAAAATATAACTAAATGCTTGCCAATTCAAAGTCTTAGCAATTATACCAAGAGCTATATACGAAATACAGTTCCGCATTTATAGTGAAAATATTATAACTAAATTAGGTTATATATACTATACTAAAACATCATTAATAAATTAAACTATAAATTTAATTTTAAACTCATTATAGTAACTTATTTCAGTATGTGAATATACTTAAAATTATATGATGCAATCTTAAAATTAAATGATGCAATCTTAAAATTAAATGACGCAATCTTAAAATTAAATGATGCAATCTTATTCTAAAAATAGTGGCGCCATCTACCTATGTAGTGAAATACTAAAATCTATGTGAATTCCATAAATATGATTATTTCAAAAAAATTAATTCCAAAAGACTATTAATTTAAAGTGTTAAAAATTTTTTGTTAACACAAGCAAACATGAAATTAATAAGCAAATCCATATCTCAAAACATTTTCGATAAATGTATCAATATATGGTATCTGTTTTTTTCTGTCTGTGATGAAAATAGTGCTTCTATGGATATAATTCAGGACGATGTTTCTAAAAATTGAATACTGATATTGTTATTAAAAAATAGTAGCCTATTTATATTAAACTGAAAAGTGTTTCTCTTATATATATATATATATATATATATATATATATATATATATATATACCCTCTCTTCTACCTATATATTTGCATTCTCCCCTCGTTTATGTAAGGCTAGGGCGACCAGCTGGTTCGTTTAAATTAGTTCTTATTTTTGTATTGTATATTAATTATAGCATTACTCTTCGCTGTTTCAGTCACGATAACTCAGCAAAGATGGGCAAAAAACTAAATATTTTATTGTATTTGACACATAGTAAAATATTTAAAGACGTAAATTTTAAAATACCAGGGATACAATTCTGTATAATGCATCGCATCTAACGAAACTTACAATCTGATATTCAAATAACTTTCACTCAATTCATCTATCATTCAATGGTACAATGATTAACACATGTTAGCGAAAGTCGAACATGCTGGAGGCCCGTATGAACCAGTGGGTATAAAAAATGAGGCGGCAAAAAATTCATAGACATCTAAAAGATTCGGGAGTATAAAAGGTAGATAATTAAATTTAAAAATTTGCTAGTTTTCCGAACACTATTGCCTTTTTGAAATTCCTAGTTTCAGGCTGCAATTTCTAGTTTCTAATATCAAATTTGATGAGTTATCACTTGAGGAAATTCAAGTTTGGTGGCAATACCGTACTCTTAAGTCTAACCAAAATTTTAATAAAAAATTACCTATAATGCAATATACAAAAATTTGAAAGCGTTTTCATGCCTAATAATTTTAAAATGGCAGGAAAGCATGAGATTAAATGCTTGAAGAAAGGACAAAAAATCATTTTAGTGTACCTCACACACAATAAAAACAAACAAACCTGAAATCAAATATCTGTTGCCAAGCTTCATAATAATATTACTTTGAAGAAGGTGCGTTAAAATATTTCAGAAATGCTATGAATTCTAAAGTGAAAATTCTACTTTGGAATTAATTTCCCAAGAAAACAATTTATACAATCACAACTGTAACAATTGCAAAAGTGCGTGAATAAAAGATTTGCTGAAATAATGAGATGGTTTGAATTTTATTTACAACAATAAAAACATTGTTAAAATTCATGTTTTAAAACATTGATTAAAATTGAAAAAAAGTCGCATAGAAATAATATCGGTGTCATCGAGAAGCTAGTTTTTTAATCTTTAAAATTATGTAAAAATGTTTTTTTGCGATAATAAGATCCGAAGATATTCCGGAAAAACGTTAAAATTTAAAGTAATTTTTAAATAATTTAAATTATAATTAAAATTTCAAAAATCCTTTCTTAGTGAGCATCTACTCAACCAAGAAGCAACCGCCTACCAAATATCAAGTTTCTAGTCCCAGTGGGTTGGGAGATTTCGTGATGAGTGAGTCATGGTATTTGCCTTTTAAATACAAGGTTCCCACTTTTATCTCTTAACTTTTAACCCATTATTCCCCTTAACTTCTAAACGGTGACAGCTTAGGCCATAAAGTTGGTGTCTAGGTATAGTAAAAAGGCTATGCGCTACTCGATGAGACTACTAAGTTTTGGAATTAACAGTCCTATCTCGAAAACGGTACAAGATTCGGGAAAAAAGTCAATTCCAAAATTGTACAGCGTCTTCGATTTAGTACAAAAACACACCCTGAGTGCAATAATGCTAAGAACAAAACGTTTAAAATGCGCATCTGTTCGATCTCTCATTTTCGGAAATTTTGACGTCATATGACACGAATAAAAGTAGAAAATGTTATTTTTCGGGCAAAAAATGACGTTATTATACATTTTCTTGTGGAAATAACTCAAACAGCAGATGTATGGACCTTTCCGCTAACATTGCAGGACGTATTACTGTTGCTTGTGTTTGAAAAGTGAAATTTAAAAAAGGAATCAAATCTGCATTGTAGATGATGGAGAGCACTTTGAACACCGAAAATAAAGGTATATTGTGATAACTAATTGTTTTTTTCTCGTTTTAACCCGTTTTGGGACGTCACAGTTTCGGAAATCGAGAACAAATAAATGTGCACTATAAACGTTCATTTCTTCGTATTAATGTGTACAAGGTATCTTTTTGTACTAAATCGAAGACTTTCTACAATTTTGTAATTGACGTTTTTCCCGTATCTTATACTGTTTTCGAGATAGGACTGCTAATTCCAAACTTTGCCGATAGATGGCGTTGTAAGTTGTCTCATCGAGTAGCGCATAGCTTTTTTACTATACCTAGAAACCAACTTTACGGCCTACGCTGCACCGTTTAGAAGTTAAGGGGGGGGGTGTAACGGATATAAGTAGGAACCATGTATAAAGATTTACACAAATGGGGTTGAAAAGTAAAAGAAAATATGATGTATAGCTTTAAAATGAATAGTAATAAAGGTATCTTGCACATTAAGAAATTCTCAATGACGTTACTAGGTAATCAGTCATTAGAGATTTCAAAAGGGTTACATTTATAATCTAATTGATAATTTTACTTGAAGAACTTAAGTTTCGCAACTTAAAGTGCAAATATGTTCTTTATTACGCATGTCAATGGAGATCAAAGGCATTTTATATACTATGATGTCTACAGAAACTTGAATAATAAATGGATTGCCTTCTAATATTACAGTGTAATGCAAGAGTTACCGGTAAAATGATTTAAAATTGACACTTTTACCCTACATAATCTTTTGTAAATAACATTATAGAAATTAAGAGCTTATAGTTTAACTCTCTGATACCGAGCGAGGCAGTCCAGGGCGGTCTAAAAATTTTCCCTTAACAGCGACGAAGGTCGGTCTGAGGCGGTTGCCTTCTTTTGAGGGGAGGTGAGGTTCTGAGATCACTTAACAGATAAGCGCGGTGGAGGGTCCAATTATCCTTGCCAACCACAGCCCATTTCCGTGTGCGCCTTAAAGGAAGGTTATAGCAGGGGTGAAGTGGTGGGGAAAATGACCACTCAGGTTGGGAGAGTCCAATTCATGTCGCTTCCTTCCAAAAAGTCCCTGTTCTGAAGCAGCTAGAAAGAAAAAGTCGCATCGGGATTAAAGAGTTAAGTAATAACATTACAAAATGAGTGAAGAGGGTTTTAAATGATAGAAGAGAGTGAATGAAAGATTCTAAATGATAAAAAAATTATAAAAGAGCAAAAAAATAATATTACAGAAATAAAGAAGTTGCGGATTGAGTAATAAAGGTGCAGAATAAACGAAGTGTTAGAAAAGAGGAAATAAAGACTTTAAATGATTAAAAAATATTAATAAAATTGCAGAAGGATCTTTTACTTGTAAAGTTGAGGAAATTTAATGTTTCACTACATTTATTGTAACTTTAAAAACTTCAACTTGTTTACTTTACTAGTAAGTTAATTTTGTAGTGCTGTTGTAATTCAATCTATTATATTTATAAAATTCTGCTGTCAGTTCTTTCTATAAGGAAGAAATAACTTATGTTGTTTACTGAATCAAGATAGTGTGAGTACGAGTTTATTCAGTGCATTTGTCAACAAAACATGCTCAAGAATAGATTGAAGTCATGTGACTTCACAGCTGCATGACAAATGGAAGTCTGCATGTTATTTTATCATACATAAGCATAATTTAGTGTAGATCTATACATCATTAAAATTTTGCACTGTTTACCATTTTGCATAACCTTTTTGAATTGAAAAAAAATGTGTTATTCGGCAGGTTTCAGACTTATACTGCAAAAAAGGGAGACAATTTCCATGCGAAAACTTTCCACGTAATTATTTTAAGTTATTAAAACCAGATTGTGAGATTCGAAAAGAAAATTTTAAGCTAACAGTATATTATGTATTGTGCTCTTTAATGTCGAAGGTTTTATTCAGTACATTGGTGTACATATTTTCGAACTAAATCATAAAAATTGAAAAGTAATGTAGTAATTGATTTAAGCAAAAGTAACTGCATATATTAAAAATGCAAAACACATCGAATGAATTTATATTATATTGATTCTTATAATGCTAAGGAACACGAACAATTTAATGTTAAATAGAAAGCAAAACTAAATAAATTAGACACAGTTTAAGAACTAAAAAAATAATAAAAATCCTAATCAATGTTCTAACATAAAACCTACAATAATAATATCAAAGAAAATATAAACCAAATACAGTAAAGATAAATTTATTCGTGCCAATAACTTCATTTATTTATTTATACTGGTACCTGTTTTAATTTCTTATATCTTCCATAAAATATAATTTAGTTTTATATTGCTTGAAAATAAGAAGAAACGTTGTATTTTGACGTAACTTTTTATGAGTTTTTCAATTTTCGTATGATATAAAAAAGTTTTTATTGTGTTAGACGTACACTTCACTGCCGTTTTTTAATAAATCATATTGATTCTACAGTAGAAACCGAACAGATAGTCATGCTTAGTTAATAACTTCAGTTGAACTGTTTCTTTGATATTTGGTTTAGTTAAAACAAAAAACTTTTCCTAAAATAAGTTTACATCTAATTAAGCATAAGTATAAAAAACTACATAAATCTCAATTACTCGTATATCGGAAACCAATCGTCATTTTATAGATATTGTGCACACTCCTCTAAATTATACTTAACCATGTGTAATTTGTTATACTCAAAATTAAACCAACTCAAATCACAGTAAATAACTTAGTGTGGAATCATTAATTATGGATAAATACTTTACTATGTAATATTTTAACAAAACAACGATAAATCTTATTTCCTATTTTGCAAATGGCTTCCCAATGTTTAACTACATCCTATTATAATGGACAATGTTTATATTTTTTATTTAAAAAAAAGAGAAAAATCTTTAAATCACTTAACTATCATAATCAAAATTGGACTACCAAAATTTTTACAACCTTACAATCATCTTCTTCAGGCAAGAGAAACTCCAAGACAGACGCATACGCAATTTGTATACAATCCCTCTCTAAACTTCACACGACTGCTTTTGCACCAATTCTCCTCGAGGCTTTGTTTGGTCAGTGTTTTATTTCGAGTCGACTGGCTTGGAAAATACGGCATCTGTCGTGGTCACTACAGCTCATGGGCGAAAATGATTTCGGATGAGTCGTGCGTGCGGAAGGATCACAACTCAACCCTCTGTGAAACTGGAGGGAAGGAGTACAGCTCAAATATTCTCTTTCCTAAAGTATTGCTAAGTGAATAGAAAATTGTCGAGGCCGCGAACACAATAAGTCATTCTTAGCAGAACTCTGCCTGGGAAAGACGCTGAAGTTATTTCAGTTGTTGAATTTTCGGACCTTGGTAGGCAAAGACTGAAAGATGGATGCTTAATTAATAATTGCTGAATAGAAAGACAGACGCGTTTCGAAAAGGATTCATGTTTTAACCACGTGTTTAATAATGGCACGCCAAAAGCAATTGTAGCTCAGTATCGATTTGGAATCTCCTTAAACCAGCACCTTCTCTTTGTTTTATTAACTGTTGTCTAACTTTCCATATTGATTTTAATTCTTCTTCCTTTCTAGTAAATGGACACAGTTATATAATACATTTGATAAAAACAATTTTTAAAAATACACTTTAATCTTTATACAAAATGTTAAAATTATTTTTTTAATTACTCTCAACTTTTCAGTCTTTAATTTACTATTTATTATTGTAAGTATTATGGAACCTTCAAATCAGATTTTCTCAAATTCACTACCATTTGCCGCTTCGAGTATGGAACCAAAATTTAGTAAAATTAATAGATTATTTTATAATTAAGTTCTGAAAATATTTAAATAGTGTCTTGTCATCGAAAGCACACAAGGGACACGAAATAATTCAAGTTAAATAAAAGTGTGTAGTAAGAAATCAAATCCAGTCTGCACATTTTGAGATGCAGTAATTTTTTCAATGGATGAAAGAAAAATTCTGATGGTGCATTTACATAACAACTATTACTGCATTATTAGTAACCGGTTCTGCAATTTTAGCAGGCTCAATATTTCAGGACTATCTACACACACTAAGGGGTAATATTCAATAGTAAATTCGAAATTCATAAAATGGTAATTGGTTGTTTATTGCACAACTGCGTTCAGTTGTTACTGGGTTTTATGCTTAATAATGGCTTTATGATTCCAAGTAATCCAAAATAATTCAGTGCTTTAGCAGTTGCGATTCAATTTTTTCAATCAGTTTAAATCGTCTCAGAACCCCATTCGAGTGCTTTTTTTTTACCAATTTTGATTTTTTATCGTAAGTTACGAATAGTAACAAACTCTGAAAGCTTTTTGTTAAAAGAAAGTTGACATTTATTGTTAGAACTGTATCTCTTGAAAGGTATCATTTCTCCCCTTTCTTCTTTTAGTTTGAAGGATCAGCTTTCGATTTCTTAACCCCTTTTCTTTTGCGTCTCCCTCTCTCCATCACACATAAAATATTTTATGTCTTCTTATTTTGGGCTTCCCATGGATTAAGAATCATTATGATGTCGCTTCAGAAGTTCAAGAATTTTCTATGAAGCTGCTTAACTACCGGTTATTTCAAACTGAATATCGTGGTTTTAACACTATGTAAAATTTATTGACATAGTTACACTGATAATGAAATAAGTTAAACTGATAAATGATGCATGGAATGATAAAACAAATGGTTTTTCCCTACAATGTGAGCACCGTTCTCTATATAGTACACATCAGGGAGATATACGAGTTCTTCCCATACTCGGCATTCTGCATGTCTAGAGTAACTGATGCAGCAGCTGCTTCAGAGTACTAGATCTGAAATCGGGTAAGTCAGCGGAGGCACATGCCCAAGATCCTTTATAAACTCCCAAGGAAAGAAAATCCAACCTTTCTAAGAGATTTGTAGAGCTATGTTTGAAAGACTCTCTCATTCGTTCAGCATTCTTAATCCCGTCCCATATTCGTCACTTTACAAAGACATCTAGTTCTTATAAACTGATGATACTATCTACGGATGTTATTGTTATTTGGGAAATCGCATTGAATTTTAATAAGAAACGCATGTTGAGCTGCACTTACATATTCGCACTTTTCAGGTTGCAAAACACAGTAAGCGTTCTTTTCGGAAGACGCAATTTTTACTGCTAGTGATTTCACGCAGAAGGTAGAGATTGTAGTTTATGAACATGCTCCACAACTGAAACTAGCGCTTGATCTTTGAGTGTAACGCAGAGATGGGAAAACCCGGTCATTTTAAACGGTTATTATTTTAAAATCCAATAACCTGGTAAAAAAACCGAATCAGAAGATAGGCTCGATTTTAGGTTCGATTAAACTAAAATTTACCAAATATTAGATCATATTAGGCCAATCAACGACAACTGCTTCCTTGAGGCGTCTGTTGGTTGGCGAATTACTGAACGAGTCTTTATGAACAGATAAATATTGGTCATTGGATTGATTTCCTGTAAAAACAATATTAACAAAAAATTGTCTACAAACGACGTTTGTTATTTTATTAAAAAAACTGGTTATTTCATAAACCGGTTATTTAGAGCGATTTTAACCGCCAGGTTAAACCGGAGTTGAAAAAAAAAACCTGGATAACAGACAACCGGTTATTTCCGCAATAACCACCATCCCTAGTGTAACGTTGAATCACCACTGTTTATGTTATCTATGAGGTAGAATAAGTAACTGGAACTCTGGTATTCGTTTTGAATACTCAGTATGTGAGCGAATTTTAAGATTATGAGCAGATGAAATCTGAAACTTTTCTTGTAACATGGGAACACTGTAGGAGAAACAGTCCCATGCCCATTCAACCGGTTCGGTCGCTGTAATGACGCCAGGTACGAGGACATGGGGCGGCGTTCTGTCTGTAGGAGAAACAGGAAAATGTTCCTTTTCAAGTGATTAGAAAGTAAGATCTGTTACGGTTTTTGTCACTCGTAGTTTTGTCTTTACTTTTCTGCCCTCATTATCAAAATACTTCACTATCTCCCTGTCGAAATTCTACAAACAAAGGGAGAAAATTTAGGATAGTGAGAAGTATCACTGCGAATGGTAGTTTTAGTATATTAGTGTTATATTATTAAGTGTTAATTATTACTTTGGCTCGCTTATCATCCGTCACTTAAAAACCCTCAGATTCTCTCGAGGTGATAAGGAGTTTAATATCTGTACAAAGTGCAACATGATTGAAACCACTGCGCGCGCATCACCTACTTGACTGTGTTGCCTTTGTGCTTGATGGCCTGCTAAAGCGACAGGATTTCGTGGAGGTGATGAAGGCGAACGATCTCATAGATCTGATCTGATTCAGATCAGAAGGATTATAAAGAAGAGAAGAAGAAGAAGATATATTAAAAATAAAGCTTTCAGTTTTAACACATTCATTGCCACCGATGCGCTGGCGTGTCCAGAACCTATTATCTATTTAGCCGACCTCTTCTCTACTTTAGTTAAGAGATGGCAGAGAAGGGGTCATCTAATTAGATAGAGGGTTCCAATCTCAGGCGTGACTAGTGTCACCGAATGTGTCAAACATTATTTTTTTCCTTAATTTAAATAATTTCATAATTTACTCAATTTAAATTACCAATAAGCTTATAGATCTCTATGTTTTAATATATCTATAGAACTGAAAATCTGGGTGTTTGGGCCCTGTACATTTCACACCCCTTGGCGAGTTAGCACACGTGCTCTTGCGGACACGGAAGGATTAACTAAAGCGATAAAATATTACTACAAGCACATCCGTCCTCAAAGGGATGCTAACACGCGGAATATCGTGGTGTCAAAGGAGAATTCGGCATTTGGTATGATAATTTTTAATTTGAATTCATTAGCTACGGCTCTCATATTTTCAGTTCATCCCGAACTAGTGGGGACAGAAACCTCTTCAGAAGCAGGCTATGTTGATGGCTTTTTGATTGACATTCATAAGACTTCTTCTAAGACTAAACAAACATTTATTATAGCACTAAGACACAACTATTACACTTCGTATCTGCGTACAACGGAACTTCGTTCATCCGTACTCGTACTCGTCTCTTATTTTTAATTCAAATTCAAAGTAGGTCAACATCTGACTGTTGTAACTTGTCTGGTATCACACACTGCTATTACAATAAATAAGTTTAAGTCGTGCTTTTGTCAGGCATAAATAATAAATATGCTTACAATGTGAACTAAAAAAATACCCGAAACTTGAAATTCGACTTTCGTGTTTCTTAGGGAAAAGAAAAATTAAAGTTAATATTAAAAATCGCCTCTCTCTCTAGAAAATTGAATGGTGGTCAGGAGAGAGATTGAGAGTCAATTTTAAATCCATTTTTGAAACCCTTTGTTCTAGAGACTTGGTTCAAATATTTTTCTTTACCAAACCGCGAATCGCCACAGGTAAGGTATTGAAAACCATAAATACTATCCAATGTAATTAGAATTCACTGCGCTCTATATTGAAATTAGGAAAAGCAACTCAGTAGGATCCAGTTCATAACTATGACCACATGTTTCTGTGTAAATAAAGGGGCCGAAAATTTCTTTGTAACCTTATACTGGACTTTGTGTAAACTACTTAATTTGAGTTTTGTCTTAATGAGAGGCATTAATGTGTACATGTCATTTATTTCTAAATTTATATATTTAAACAGAAGTGCATGGGTTATGCGGAAAGTATGTTCTGTTAACAATTTACGTAGCAGCTGCAATGCTATGTAAATTGTATTGCATGCATGGCGATAACCATCTGCGTCTGAACCAACGGCTTTTCTGAACCATCTGCGAGCCATAGACATCATTGATAGGGAATACAATGATGCAAATATCTCATAATGGGTTGCGATAATGTTTAAGAAAATCTATATGCCTAGTGCATCCTCATTCTTCAAATGCACGGCAAAGATACATTAAAGACTTTTGTTTTAAGTTATTCTCTAATTCTCCCTTAGTATCCAGACTTCGACCCCTCTGAGTTTCAAATATTTTTGCAACTTGAATGCTTGTCTTTCCAGTAAAAAATTTGAATGTGGCAGTGCTGTGAAACCACCTGTTACCTCTTGGTTGTTATTGCAAGGGGCATACTTCTTCGGAATAGAGAATTTGGTGCCTAAATATGACAAGTGTCCTAACGTGGACGCAATTACGTTTAAATATAATCCAAGGCATATACCCCAGTTTATAATAAAGTGTTTTGTTGCGTTACATTTTGTGTTCTTTTAATTGGTGAACGGAAGTTGCTTTCTGGATATCCTAAATACCTACAGTATACCCCAGTTTATAATAAAGTGTTTTGTTACTTTACATTTTGTGTTCTTTTAATTGGCGAACGGAAGTTGCTTTCTGGATAGCCTAAATACTTCCAGTATACCCCAGTTTATAATAAAGTGTTTTGTTATGTTACATTTTGTGTTCTTTTAATTGGCGAACGGAAGTTGCTTTCTGGATAGCTAAATACTTACAGATGCACCTACGCATACAATAATTATTTCTATAAAAAGTCACCAGTAAGTGAATATAGATTCCCATTCCTTAAATAACATATCAGAATTATTCAGTGGGGGAACTTGAGATTTATTAACTATAACTGAAATACTACTCCTGCTGGACACATGAGTGAAGAAATCAGATATCTGGTCTGAAAAGAATTTTTTTATAAGACCGATGAATTCTGTCTACAACGCACATCCAAATTCCTACTAACTTTAAAACTAAACTAATTATTATAGTTTTGATTGCAAAGATATGACTTATTTGCAATTTCTGTCAACTTCACTCTACGCCTTGTTATTACCTAGATGTCATGGGCATGAGAAATTTACCGAACCAACACTCTGACAAGCAATTCATCGAAGAAGGAAAGGTACCCAAATAATACATTCGAACAGCATTCCTACGCGCAGTGTTGAAATATTTTTTCTCTCTGATCTGGAACTTTGAATACATTCTTCCCTTCTTTATTCACAAAAATAGATTTGACATCTTCCTCTCCATGACAAGCAGCTATTCCTTCGCTGTCGAGGGAATTCCGATCTGAAATAAGTATGCACATCTCACAGCACGAAACTATCGACGACGGAATTACGTTTTCAAGCCGAAGCTGTAGATCACTTTCAAAATTTCTTAAGGAAAAGATACGTCTTAAATCTGTAGTTTTTAAATAGAACTACTGCTCGCATGCAGAATGCAGCGGCCTTATATTTTCGTTTAATGCATATTCCAGTAGATACAAATTTCGGTATGCTTCTTCTGCAGTAGATGATATTACAGATCACGAACTGATTTGTTTAGCTGCAGTGAAGAGGTTGAAAATTGATTTCAAATAGATAAATAAATAAATAAATAACGGATAAATTAATATTAAATAATAAATAAATGAATAAATAACGGATAAATTAATATTAAATAATAAATAAATAAATAACGGATAAATTAATATTAAATAAGAAATAAATAAATAACGGATAAATTAATATTAAATAAGAAATAAATAAATAAATAACGGATAAATTAATATTAAATAAGAAATAAATAAATAAATAACGGATAAATTAATATTAAATAAGAAATAGATAAATAAATAAAATGGTGCATTTCAGAGATTTTAATCTTTGTTTAAATGATTGTGAAATATGTAATTAGTTAAACTGATGTTCAGCTTTTAACCCTTGAGGACGGTAGCATGGAAAACGTGCGGTTTGATTTGGCCGACATTTCCCAACGCGCGTGGCTGCTCAGGGCCTGCGCACTGTTTGTAGTTAAGCCTAATTGCATTAAAGATGGTATCACGCCGACGTGGCAGTCGGTAGCTAAAAGCCACAAGAGTCGGCATGCATTTGTGACAGTCGATAGCTAAAAGCCACAAGAGTCAGCATGCATTTGTGACAGTCGGACGAGAATGTGCCAAGCAGCTGGCACGCCAGGGTGACAAAGGGTTAATATCTCTAAATTCATTCAATTCTATTGGTAAATGAAGCAAAATGGAATGGATTATATAACATTTTCATGTATCTAAATTACTGACATTAATGGATTATATGTACTATTTATGAAAATCGGTGGCATTTTAAACTCAACAGTCTCGCAAGAGTCCCAGCAATTAGACTGAGGGGGTCATTGGTTGGTGATCCGATTAATATTGAAGATCTCTATTATATAAGGCAGGATACAAGTATAAACTTTCAACTGCAGATATAATTCTTCAATTTCATGTGATGTGAAAGCTGAAAATTTAAATTCTCGCCCTGATGTTAATCGTGTCTTCTGCCATCACCCAAAATGTAGAAATTCTAACCAAATAAGCTTCATGGAGCTCCAAAAGCAGTACACTAATTACGCTAAAAGAACAAAAAAACTTTTGTTAATTAAATTATAAATGTTAAAATCTCTATATTGTGTTCTTAGACATCGAGCATTCAAATAATTAGGTTCATAGTTAAAATAAAATTTGTCAACCTGCGCAACACTCTTTAAAAGTGTTTTGACTAACCTGCACGATTGATATTCTGCTTGAGGTCGTATCTGTTAATACTATTGTGGCCAGATGACAGCGACGACAGCAGAAGACATAAAACACACTTAAAACTTTCACACATAAAACTTACATCCAATATCAACGTGATCCCTAATTCCATTCAATAAATTAATATTACTTCTAGTTTCGTACATGAGATATTTATCTAAGTAACAACGATTGATTTTTGGTTTGGGATATTTAAGACATATACGTGCTATTCAGTTGCTTTGTATCTATTAGAAGCCAGAATCACATGGCACACATCAACTTTGTCATCATGTATTCGTATGTCATCTTACACCTGAATACAAGTTACCTTATGATAGGTTGTGATATCATGTTTTGCTCTCTTGTAGTAATAAAGATGCGTAATGGTTTCTAGAATTGAATTGGTTTTGTCCGTTTCGGCGCGCCACATAAGCATAAGACACTCTATTACATTTCAAGGCATAATATTGCTCAGGTGTCATGAACGCCAAATATTTATCAAAACAACACTCTAGCAAGCAATTCATGGTAAATGGAGCGGTTCTTCTTATGTATTACATTCGAAATGTATTTCTGGTGTCTGGTGGTGAAATATTTTTCGCTCTTATTTGGAACTTGGAATGCATTCTTCCCTTTTTCATTCATAAAAATCGATTTGGCATCTGCCCTTCTAAGCAACTCTTCCTCCACTTTTGAGGAAATTCAAAAAGCATGTGGTGCTGAAATAAGTATGCATATATCACAGCACTCAACTATTGACATCGGAATTACTTTCTTTTGCATATGTAGTGGATGACTTTCAATCTTTCAATGAAAATATAGTCTTACAACTGTAGTTTTTAAATAGAACCAGTGCTCGTATGCAGAAATACGGATATTTTTTCATTGTCTAATATAAGAGGTAATAGATTCTGAAGCCATTGGCATTGTTGTTACTAGGATGATTTTTCTTGTTTAAGTGAAGAGCTGACTAAAAAGTAATATGGGTTTCAGTTCTCTAGACAATTTCCATAAACTATCTATTATAAATTAAATTAAATATTTGCATGGAATTTTACTTCCATTAAATATGTGACTTTTTTTGTAGAAGAAGCTCTTATGAAAAACTTTACAATGCCTTTGTATCTTTAAGTCTTTGTCAACTTTACAATGCTTTTGATCATCAGTTGTGGAAATAATACTTTTTTAGTAAATACCACTTGATTCCCCTTGCTTTTAATTTTTTTCTGATGATGTCTTTCATAGAAACGGCAGTAGTATACGAAACATTGCCATTGTGATCTGGCTAATTGACTGACCACAGATTCGAGAACAATTATCTCCTAAATATTTGGGTATATTGTGTATATGGGTCTGAGATACACGAATTCTGTTGTCAGATTTTTTATATATAAGGTTCTGTTCTTCGTCTGGTGAGAAGACCGGAAATTTGGAATGCAATCACATGCATTATCGTTGCCATCCGGCAATTTTTCGATGTAATTCAGTCATTGTCCAATTATTAATTTAACGCATAAAAACTTCTTCGAATCAGTTGAAAAACAATATATAAATTTTCATTTTCTCTATCGTCTAACATTGTTTATTAAGGAATGAAGTAATGTTAACTAAATTTTGAAATACAGCAATTGATTTTTAGGATTAGCGTTCCATTCGGAAACTAGTAGAGTTATTTAACCAGCCCCGTTATCATATGAAGAAAACAATGATATCCCAGTGGCATAACTATAGAGTGATAAGACTGGCAAAATGTCGGGAGTCCACTGTCTTAGGACGATTGTCTACCATCCAGGACTAAAACATGAGCTAAATGATTCAATTCTTTAAAGTTCCGCACCTCATCAATAAGGGAACATTTCATCTGCGACGGTAGATTTTACACACAAAAGGCTAACACACACGTAATATCAATGTCAGCGGTACAGAGTGACAATTAATCTTTAATTCAATTGACACTTCCAATTTAATTGTCACTCTTTACTGCTATTTAATGATCTTATAGTGACATTCTGCCACAAACATACTGGTGGCCGCAAATATCTTCCGCTGTGGTAAATTTTAAGAGATATTAATTGATTTATAACTTCATCATATAACTATAAAAAATTACTGATTGATTTATGAGAATACTTGATGCATTTTCTTATTTATTTATATATTTGTTTGCATCCATATTTAGGATCTAAAAGTGATTTTCTGAGACGTAAAAGGAATCAGAGAAAGTATTTCGAATCAAAATGGATCTCAAGGGAAGTAAATTTCATAAGCCCTACAAACAACAGTGGATGAGCCGTTTTTCTCTAACGACCTCTTGTATTACCCTTTCATTGTAGAAATTCTTTAAGCTATTTTTTTACTAAAATAAGAGGTTTCCTATTGTATCAATACATGTGAAAACAATAGGAGCAAGGCTATTTTGATGTTGAAATCCTTTGACTTTAATAGAAAGGATTTTTTGGTGACTTATTTCTCAATTTTAGGCTTAATGCTGGTACCTTATTTTTAGTAAAGATATATTTCAAAAATTATTAACTTCAGAAAATTTTAAATGCAGAGATTACACTGTCAAGCTCCTGTATAAAACTAGCAACGATGGAAATGTCTTTAACGAATACAACGGCAAATACAAAAATTCTAGAAAGATTGTGATTGTTTAAAAATATTTTCTTATCCAATCCTCGTCCATTGAACAGTCTCAATAAGAAGTGGAATCCTGAAAATTTAATGATATGACTGATGTCTGTACCGTGCGAAGCGAGGAAAAGTCTTCAGGTGCAATGTTTATATCACCGTAAGAAATCCTCATTAACTTAAACTACATTTAAAATAACTAGTGATAGTAAATGTTATAGTACTAATCATATTTCAAACTTACTTCAAAAGATTACTCCAAATTGTTGGAGAGATCTTTTGAATAAAGCGATAACTTCTCTTAATTACACTCTACTATACTATAGTTTAAGCTAAGTTATGGAATGAATTATGAAAAGCTCAAGTATTGTATAACATCAACTGCTAATAACCTATTATTACAAGGAGCTAATTTCCTTACACGCAAGAATTAATGCAGAAATTTATATTCCGATAAATATACCAAAGCATAATCAATGTAAGAATTTAAATCATACAAGAGTTTATAAGAACAATTCAATGAATATTTATTTTTCAGTCTACAAAAACTACTGTTCTCTAAGCACATGATTTATGAAAAGGAAATATGGAAATCAAATGTCTGTTGACAGCAAACACACAACAAAATCCACCAATTTACGACGTATGACATCAGTATATTTGCCTTAATCCTTATTCACTGAAATTAAATTTGATAAGACCATTTATGGTCATGCAATTGAGATATATGTTTATGATATTTATTTTTCAGTATTATTCCAGATTTGATGAGTTTACAGGAATTAAAGTTAATTCATGCAACCGATGTTTGTTTGAATTCCATTTCTCTCATGTAGTTCTTTACGAACTATACAAAGTTAAAGTACACATTGGTAGTCACTCTCGTATGACCACTCGTAAATAACGTGTGAATTTTTTTCTGGAAATCAAACTCGTTACCTACAAAGATTAAGGCAAAATTTTATTTTATGTACAAATCAATTTACGAAACTTCATACGAAAAATACAACTGGCATATATTTTCAGTCAACTAATAACTGCTGTCATCTAAAGCGTATAATTTAAGCCAAGTAAATACGAAAGCATATATGGAAAGAAATATGGTATGAGAGCTATTGATGATACAAAACAGATCCAGCCGACTTAAGACCTATAACGAGAAATCCTTCAGATTTGCCTTAATTCTAATTTATTTATTTATTTATTTAAAGAAAATCACACTACAGAGAAAACTCAATTTACAGAGTGCTATACACACACAAAGAACAAAAGCCACAAAAAGTAAACGCAAAAAATGCACTAGAAAACAAAAAGTTGAACACAGAGAATACACAAAATCATAAACCTTTTACAAACGTATAAATAATTAAAAACGAAAACACATAATCACAAAAGCACTAAAACACACTATGATACTAAAAGTCTTATTAAAAAATTAAAAGACCATTTCCAAAAGGCAAGGGTTAAAAAGTCAAAAGAAGCAAGTACCTAGTCTTCTAAAAACACACCAGGAGTTTAAAAGTTTAAAACGTAAATACACACTTGAGATAAAAATAAATTGCAACATTTAAAATAAAAATAAATTCAAACACGGCGCCAAAAACAGAGCACAAAAATTAAAACATATAAAAGACATTAAAAAATTGTCAACTACATATTAACACGGAAAATCAAAACGCATAAAAATCTAAAATGCTGTAAAAAGGCAAAATAAAACACATCATGTATTTAAAAGATGCAAACATTTCTATTTAAAAGCGCTAAGAGACATATTAAAAATGTCAAGTTCATTAGAGAACTTGTTAAAAATTTTATATAACCTATATAACGAGAACCTGTTAATATAATTAAATTTTGAATATAAATTTAGAAAGGAACTTTGGTTTCTTAAAAATCTGGCGGGCAGAGCGAAGTCTATAGAGCTCATTATATTATTACAATCAATTGAACCATTAATAGCTTCGTAAAAGAAAAGAACGGAAGAAACATCTCGTCTGGAGCATAAACTGGGCATATTAAAAATATTACGTAGGAGTGAAGAAGATACATCCTACAAGAAAAATCAATTTTTCTTGTAAAGTAAATATCTGAAGAAGTTGTTTTGTATTCGCTCAATAATTTCAATTTTGTTTCGGTAATTGGGATCCCAGAAAATACTGCAGTATTCCAGATTTGATCGGACATGATCGGACATTTACTGAAATGAAACTTTAAAAGGCTGGTGATTGCAAAGGTACGGAAATAATTCTTTTTCAGATTGTTTTCATGTCATATTACATAGAAAACAATATACCAGAAAAATATAAGTGGCATTAATTTCCGGCTAACTGAGAACTGCTGTCGCGTATAGAGTATGCTTTACATCAAGTAAATATGAAAAGGTCAAATACTGTCTGACAGCTACTGTCGACACAAAACAGATCCATCCAACTTACGACCTATAACTCTAAATCCTTCAGCTTTACCTTAACCCTCATTCACTTAAATTAAATTTGAAAGGCTAGTGATGGTAATGCTAAGGAAATAATTCTCTTTCACACTCTCTTCATTGTAAGAAGCGAAACAGAAGGGCAGGGCACTCATTAAAATTCAGTCACGATATAAGTAAAAAAGGAACGCATTTGCTCAGGGTAATGTTTCATTTACCATTTTTAAACCCTCATTTCCATTACGCGTCACGATGTGATGAAAATCGCATAAATAGTTTAAGGGATCCTGTGGTCGGGGTAAAAAGAAAGAAAACTGAATTCTCTTTAATGAATTTATCCAATGGCTTCCACTTTTTTCTTTCCGTTTTATGGATTTCGTGTCACCGCAAGTAAATCTGAATTAAATGGCAAAAATGAAGGCAGAAAAAAGACTTGTGGGCTTCCAAAGGGAAATAGGCTTTTGGTATATAAAAAGGCAAAGAAAAAATCTATTACTCTTTAGGGGGAGCAAACTGTGTGAAAACGTGCCATGAGTTCTGTATGAGCTATGACTGCCACATGGCGTGCTGGGTTGGCAATTGATTAGGTGAAAAATGTTATGTTAAAGGATACGACGATTTTCACTTCCCTATTCCAGTGCCTCCAATGATTATTGACGCGGAAAATACGTGGAAGGGAAATCAGTTGTTGATTCCTCACAGTTCTGCTCCCATTTGAGACACTGACTTTCTGCACCTAGAAATAAAATCTTAAAGAAACATTTATTACAATTCCATATACTTAACTCCTTCTTGATCAGATCTTTTTTCGAATTTCTGACTCAGAAAAAGCATTTTTTTGTATTCCTGAAAATTAATATATGTTCTATCCAGAATTCAAGAAATGCAAAATATATTTGTCAGTGAGTAGTTTTTGCTTGACCTACTGTTGGCCATACATGCGGTATCTCTAGTTTTCCCTGAAATTCACCCACGCTTCAAACTGAACAAAATACTCTTTGATAATATATTTTTCAAATCCATTGTTTTGAGACATTTAAGTTGGATATCTGCATGAAAGAATTATTAATGACATGTAAAAAATGTTTTTAAAATGGTTTTGAAACCTTAACATGAAAACAGCTATTCTTTGACCATCAGAGTTTAAAACCAACATTGAAATCAGTTATTTCCGATTATTTTACTGTTTACATTGTCAAAATCGTGGAATATAACGAGAGGCGAAAGTAGAGACGAATTCACTTTCAACCATGCAATTTTCTTTTCATCACATGACTTGAGACGCCGACCGTACGGGCAACAAAAAAAGCCGAACATATGACGTACGACGCCAACCAAGAAGGGGTTAATGTATAAATTCACAAACCAAATTCTTTGTTTGGAAAAATGTTTCAAAACAAGACCAATTCGTTTCTCTTACTCACTGTCTTAGGGCACTTCAAAAAGTACAAAAAAGTAATATATGTGCCAATGCATATCTATTTAGTTTAATAAATGTCATCAGCAACTGATTTTTGTTATATCATGTATTAAATTACAAAACAAAATTAACGGCAATGTTTACTGCAGGTTTTGTTAGCTTAACATCGTTTTGATTATTACAGAATTTTCATCAATATAATTCACAAACTTAATTTTGTTGCACTTTTTGGGAAAAAGTAAAAACATAAAACATGTAGATTATTTTAATAACATCGTAAATTATTTGCTTAAGATTTTGATAATTTTGAATGTGGCTTTATTTTAAATATGTACAATTTTTTGTATGTTCATAGGAAACTATTAAATTAAAAATTTAGTTGAGTGTAATAATTGTAAGATGCATCTAAAAATATTTCGATCCAATGTAATGTTAAAGAATTGTTTCAAAAATATTTGTAATATAATTGAATATTTATTAAAAAATCCATTACTTTTTTGTAAATAATCTTTATACGCTAGATCGAAATATTTTGATATGTACTGAAGAGTCAGAAAAACTGGTACACTTCTCTAATATCGTGTAGGGCCCCCACGCACACACAGAAGTGCCGCAACGCAATGTGGCATGGACTCGACTAATGTCTGAAGGTATCTTGAAAGCAATTCACACCATGAATCCTGCAGGGCAGTCCATAAATCCATTGAAGTGCGAGGTGGCGGAGATCTATTCTCAACACCATGTAGCAAGGTATTCCGGATATCTTCAATAATGTTCATCTCTGGGGATTTAGGTGGCCAATGGAAGTGTCTAAAGTCAGAAGAGTGTTCCTGGAGCCACTTGGTAGCAACTTTCGACGCGTAGGGTGTCGCATTGTCCCAATCCATCGGAATGCCCAATGGACATGAATGAGTATAGGTGATCGGGCAGGATGCTTAAGTTCCTGTCACCTGCCAGAGTCGTCTCTAGACGTATCAGGGATCCCATGTCACGCCAACTGGACACGTCTCATACTATCACAGAGGCTCCACCAGATTGAACAGTCCCCTGTTGATAAACATGGTTTACGGATTAATGATGTCGTCTTCATACTCGTACACGTGCATCCGTCAGATACAATTGGAAACGAGACTCGTCAGATCAGGCAACGTGTTTCCAGTCATCATCAGTCCAATGATAGTATTGTAGGGCCCAGGAGAGGAGTAAAACTTTGTGCCGTGCAGTCAGCAACGGTACACGAGTGGGCCTTCGGCTCTGAGATCCCATGACGGTCCGTTGAACAGTTCGCACGCTGACACTTGTAGATGACCCATCATTGAAATCCGCGGCAATATGAGGAAGTGTTGCACGTCTGTCTCGTTTAAGGATTCGCGTCTGACGTCAATGGTCCAGTTCTTTCAAAGTCTTTTTCGGGCCGCACCGATGGCGGAAATTTGATGTTTTACCGGATACCCGATATTCACGGTACACCCGTGAAATGATTGTACGCGAAAATCCAAATTTCATCGCTACTTCGGAGCTGCTATCTCCCATCTCTCGTGCGCCTATTATAACGACACGTTCAAAGTTACTTAAATCTTGATAACCTGCCATTGCAGCAGCAGAAACCGATCTAATACATTTGTCAGACATCTGTTGTCTTATATAGGCGCTGCCGACAGCATCGCGTTAAACTGATGGGTTGCATATCTCCGTTATTTGGATTCGAACGCCTGTACCAGTTTCTCTGGCTCTTCAGTATAATATTCATTGATCAATCAATAAGAATCCAAGTAATAAAAATTCTGACGCTCTGTTAATTCGAATTAGAATTTGAAAAAAGTTAAACATTAATAACATTAAAAGTTACATGAATTTAGAACAAGTACTAGATGCATTTGTAAATACAAAACCGTGAAAAAATATCCAGAGCAATGCAAAAATCCCCTCATTATAAACCATTTAATTTATTTTTATTTGAAGATTCCATATTTTACTCAACTATAAATTCTAAGGTCTAAAATATATATAAATATCACAGACATATTTATATCTATAATTCAGTGTCTTATTAAAAATTGAAATTAACATCATCATTTAAATGATGATATTAATTTCTGTATTCTTGCCATATTTCGTGATAAATTTAGGAACTAAATTCACTCTCCAATAAAAATATCAGAAGAAATTAAATTTAAAAACCTGTAATTATTTGTCTCTATGATTTCCGTCACAATTACAAATAATTTTCTAATGTTTTAAGGGAAAATCAATAATAAAAACTTACAATGCAAAGATATCCTATTTAGTGGTAAAAAATCCATAAAATCCATTTATTTTGGTACCACAGGTTCGCAGATTTACGAATCGAAAGAGTAGATAACGATACAGGATTGTAAAATATATGTACCAAGAGCAATTTAAAATAGAGGAGCATTTGATTTGCACCATCTGTTACTTATATACTGCCTTTGGTTGTTAACATTGCTATTTGTAAACATTGAGCAGTGGTTCTAAATGCCTCGTTCCAATTTGGAAGCCAAAATTATATGTGCTAATTCTTTTGGAAGCATTAAAATTTATTGCAAACACAAGCATCAATACACAAAGGATGCACATTTACATTTAACACTAGCTATTACAAAGGATATTTGGATTTGGTTTCATTGTTGTAGCTCTGCTCGTCATTCCACAGTTCTAACAGAATCTTTTATCGTTGGCATCTTACCACCTTATTTGGTGCTGTTCGTATTGCGCAGGCGCATTTGTTACAAACATCTGTTTTGTTGTATGTAATAGCGGTAACTTGCAGTTAGGCTTTGTCATCTGCTTCAGATATCTTAACAATGTTCTGAAAAACTTTTGGTGACTTTTTAAGACAGATTTTGGAATGACATGACATCATTCTTGTATTTGTCTGTATTTGACAGAAGAAATAAATAAAATACAATGATGAAAAGACGGAAAGAAGATCTATGTTGGAAGAAAAGTTGTTTAAAGGTAATGTTATTTTTTTATACTTTAAATATCGACTTTACTTTAAGAACTATATAAAGTATTTTTTGGCACATAATTCAGCAAATTTTGTAATTTGTTATATTAGTTTCAAGATTTCGGAATAAACTATTATTGTTCATCATTCTTGTATTTGTCTGCATTTGATAGAGCAAAGGAATGTATCCTGCATAATATATCTTCGATAAAGAATATGGCAGTTGAACGATTCTATGACTAATAAGTAAAATATGATCATGAACAGACAGATAGGATATATATTTTGGAAGAAAAGTTGTTTATACGGAATATGTATATTTTAATGCTCCAAAATATCGATTTTTATTTCAAGAACTCATGTAGTTTCTGTCATAATTCATCATATTTTGTATTTTCTTGTTCTGCATCATCTGGTTGAATGATGAGTATTTTTATTAGGATAGAAAGGAAAACTTTTAATATTTTTTCCTGAATCTCAAGGTTTATGTGAAAACGGTTAATTTCTGCGACGCTTACAGACACTTGTATTTATTTTTTTTACGGGGAATCAACTTAGAATACGGGAGGCCTAGTATGAAATTTTTATAAAAATAGAGAAGATTTTTTATTTGTCTCACAGATGAAATATACATCATTGAAGTTAGTAAAATTCATATATATTTGTTTACAGAAAAATATTTTCGAATAAACGCTTAATGAAAATGATGAATTTATTTAAATACGCCATACAAACAGTACAAAGCATTCTATCATTTCATTATCCAGCACAAATGGGTTAATTATCACTGATGTAGGGGAAAGTGACCTAATATGATATACTTGTATGTTTTCCGCAATCAATTACCACGTACTTGATCTTTATCACCACGCGGCTCCCTGTCGGTTGGATAGGCATGCGTGAAGCTTTATTGAAAGCCCCCCCCAATAAAAATTACAAACTTAAAATTTGCATAACATAATTTGAAAAACAGATACTCACAGAGCATAATTTTGAATTTCAACATACCTAAAATGAATTGAAATAGAAAAATATAAACGATAAAGAAAATGTTAAGAGTCAAAAAGATGGGAAAACAAAAGTGAAATGTCTTTCCAGTTAATGTTCATAAAGAATTCGCTATGAAATTTCAATGAGGTAGGAAATAAAATATCTTCATTATTTTTAATAAAATCCATTAAATTCCTTATTTTCGCTGGAGAGAGTATTGATGTCATTATTCGTTGCCACCAGAGATCCTCCTATATCGGTTCTGGTTTCTTGAGGTGAAAAGAGCTGGTCTGTTAGCATTCTGTGGCGTGGTGATTGGGACTTCCTTGCTCGCCGCATCCACATTTGTCCTCTGATCGCAGACGGAATAGGTTTAACCCTCTGATTCCTAAGGCCATTGAAATAAAGGGACCTCAAAATACGCGAACGTCCGAGCTTCTCTATCAAAGATAAGGGAAATTCACTTTCCCCCTCAGAAACCACAACGACAGCTGGCATTGTCCGAATTGTAAGAAATCTCCCCTCTTCCCCAAACACATCTGGGCCTGCCACTCTAACAATGAAAGTGCACGTCGCGAGTGTGAAATCAATCACACTCTACGGAAGGGGGCGGAAATCAGAGTGACATTCGGACGTTTCAGACGGCTACCGTCTTTTGATTGAAGGGACGTATGGGACGGTCCCGTATCGACAGAGTTAAATACGTGGGAAAGCGTCCATGTCCTGGTGTAAATAGAATTTCATCGCGATGCCAAAAATTAGGATTGTTACGAATTTTAGGAATGATTTTGGTTCGCCACGTACTGGGAGGGTAGTAAATATTTCGTTCTATATTCTGTTGAGTCATTGTACAAATAACTCCAGTAACAAATATGGTGGTACAGCGTGTTTAAATGTTTGGAAGACTACTCTCGGAGTGCCATTTTAAAGTACACAGTAAGATGTTTTTAATAGTTTTTCTCTTCTCACATAATCAGCAGTTTCATACTCTTGCGCCTTTTTTTATCAAGTTTTTTTTCTTTTTCCGTGGCATACTTGATGACATTTCTGAAAGCATGGCTGCGACCAATATGAGATAAATCAAAATGTCTAATACAAGGTATATCATGCTATCCTATCTCACTGAAATCACATCTATAAGAGGGAAGAAAAATAAATGCAAAATTGCCAAGAAGAAGATTAAAGTTCCCAATATTAAGAAAATGAGTGTAAGATATTTACAATAGATGGCGTTGGTGCGAACGCCTACGCACGGAAAACCAGTCAAAACCGGAACTGACTCGGACTCACTTGAAGAATGTCGTTGTTACTGTTATCTACAGTGTTTCGATGTTTAAATGTGTTTGTCCATTAAATTGCTGTCTGAACTGAATGATGTCTTCATTATCATCCCGCATACATACCAAAATCTAATAATGAGCAACAGGAAAAAACAAGATTTAAGCGAAGATGAAACACGGGGCGACGAGGAACTTCCTCTACCGGTCTCGGATGACGATATCGATGATGAGTTTGGTCCTGAATGAATGTTTCGTTTAGCTTGATTTTCTGAAGACACTCATGGAGTGATGTGGGCACGATGCAAGCAACGCTATCAATGTTCCCACGAGGACTGCGGTGAAAGTAAAGATTCAGAATATAGGAGTATTTTTTTGTTTTCCAGTCTAAATGCATTTTATTCATTATATTATTTTTCTATTATATTAAAAATGTTAAAATAATTGATAATTTTAATATAACGTGCATGGAGAAGTTGTATAAGTTTTTATCTTGATTTCTCTTTTTTACGATGTTTGAATTTACCAACATTTTGGATTGAATTTCACTAGATCGTTATAAGTCAATAAATGCCAGAACTGAGCCCCTTACTTTGTTTACTAATCAACTGAGAGCCAAGACTGACATTATGCACTAAGTTTCTCAATAAAATATTGTTACGAACATGTTAAGTCGCTTCCCAGCGATGTTAGCCTTATGGTTGGGATGAGAGTTTTACAGGTGTAAGTATGGGGTGACTGGCAGTAGCCAAGCCTGGATCCCTAACATTGGCGATAAATTTGGCACCAAGGTCAGTCACCCCATATTAACCCCTGTAAAACTCTCTTCCAAACCATAAGACTAACATTGCTGGAAAGCGACTTTCCATGTTCGTACCAATATAATTATCTCAATAAAATATATAATATGTGCTTCTTCGTCAATGGGGTCACCCAATATGAGACACTATCTCATATTAAGAGCACTTTTTGTCCTGTATTAGGCAACCTTCTCCAACAGCAGGTGATTCGAAAATTTGTATTAAATTTTTTTGCATATTTTTTCAGTAAAATTATAATCACTTCCATTTAGCTTTCGCAACCATGATGAAAATTGAAAAGAAGTTTGCTAAATCCTTTATCAGGCAGTCCAAAATCGATATTTTTTCCATAAAAATTCTTATCAATTCCAAACAGCTTTAGTAATCATGTTGAAACCTAAAAGAAGTTTGCTAAATACTTCATCATATAGTCAAATTCGAAATTTTAAAAATATCTCATATTAGACCGCTCCCTGCCATTAGGAAAAAGTATTTATTTGCAGATTTGATCTAACATTTTAAAATCTTGGGAAATTTATTTATTGACTTCAATTATCAGTGAATAGTGTCTTATCTTCATCAAATAGTCCACTAGATGACAAAGTATAATGATAATAAGTAAATGAAAGACGTAATAGTAAGTCTGCAGAACTTTCGTTTAACAAAAAATTAATACATTCTCATTAGTTTTGTTCAATCATTGATTATCATATGTCATTTTAACTCGGTGTATTTCCTCAATCTAACTTTTGAAATGCGATTATGATGGTTTACTGTTGACTGTCAAGAAACATTGATAATATCTATTCTGTTTAGATATTATTTATCTTCGTCTATTTAAATGTTAATTGTGTGCTTTGACATAAGCGAAGGCGAATAATTTGCTACTAGAATTATCTTAGTTGCATTAAAGACGACACTGCAATCCCTCACTTTATTCATTCATTAGTATGAGAGTGTTTAGTGGTGATCAAATGCCTCAGCATTAATAAAGGAGAATAAACATTTTATATATGAATACTGCATTCATTGAATGATATAAACATAAGATGGTAGGTACAAGTAGCATAAGATCTGTACATTTGCAATAAATACAGGCAAAGGAATATTACTGCATTGGATATTCTGTGAAATCATTCGTTATGCAATAACTTGCTGTTGAACAAACATGTATGAAACTTAAGGGCTATTTAAACTGGTGTTGAAAACTTTATCTGCAAAACAAGACAAAATAAACTACCCAAAAATTTCAAATCTAACTATTCTGCATAACATTCAATGTTAAAAATTAAGAGTCAGTGCACTGAAATTTTTCATGGCGCTTAAGAGCATGATGTAGCTTTTTAGTTCACAGCTACTGATGCACGACGCAGTTTAATTTGGTAGTTAAACTGAGCCAAAACTTTCCGCTGGTTGATTTCCCATATTTGATACTGCTAGTCGCGAAAAATATAGCTTTTTATAAGGGCTCATGGAGGTTCCTATTCAAGCATTTTCACAGAAAATTGAAAGAATTTGCTATGTTAGCCGACAAATTCAACTTTAGCCATGATGTCGCGTCTACATTTCGGGGTTATGCAGTGGAGATTATTGATCATTCTCAGATCGTGAAATATTACGCTTTTGCGCATGCGCAAAGCTGAGTTGATTTGTCCAAAATAGGGGTGAAGTGAAAAATGCAGGAGGAGGGAATTGTTTATATTTTACTTAGCAGTATACAGAAACATTTTGTTTTCATTTATTGACTTGCCATAAAGACCAACTAAAAAAGGTTAATTATAAAAAAAAACTAGAAAATCACCCATCATGGTATGACTGGTGCAAATTGCCTCTTCATTCGAGAGATTTCCCGTCAAATCTGGCGTGTTTAAACAGATAAATATGCGAGAGAAATGTTTAAAATTGATTGAAAACAAATAAAATAAACATATGTTTTTTGACAGGAAATATTTTTTTATTTTCATAATATTTATATATTTCTTTATTCAAAAAACCTCTTGGTCTAAAAAAATCTAGAAAATCTAGTAGATATAATCTAGATAGATAGAAAATCTAGTTTCAAAACAAAGCACTTCTCTGCTTGTCAAACGTTTCCAAAAAATATTATCAAATTATATCATCACGATTGCAATAAATAATGAGATGCATCGTGGCTTCCAAACTATATTACGAGCATGATATACCACTGACATGATTTACTATTTTCTATTAAAAAGCGGAAATTAATTTGAAATATATGATTAATGTAAATTAAATTTAATAATTTTTTTAATTTTTTTTATCGGGAACTATTGATCATAGCGAGATATATTTTATATCAAGCAATAGAAAATTTTATTTCACTATTTTAGAGCTATTAAATTTGATATTAGAACGACAATTACTTTCTTAAATTTAAAATTACCGAAAATAAGGTGCTCTAACAATGAAAAATGCTGTTTAACGTCTCGCAGTGTTATGGCGCGAGTTTTATTGTTGGTGACATCAGAGTGACCGAGAGATCTGGGCTATTATGTTAGTAATAAGCCTAATCGGACCAAGTTAATGATCTAACAAAGAGCTTCGGAAAAGCGTTTATCTGACTCATTGCCTGTCTCCTCTTTGCCTCTTCCGGTAGTAAGATCGTCCAAATAATAAATAATTGTTGTACCACTAAGGCATCATTGTTTCATTTTTCTCATATTGATTATATACAATATCTTAATCATCCTGAAGATAATTTCACTCTCATCTTCTATTTTAACACCATGCGTGTAACCACTAGAATTATTTCTAATGTGGGAAGACAAAATTAGGCACTCCTACGGGTGATCTAAAGGGAATACAGGTACCTTCTTTTAATAACTCAATTACTTCAATAAAATTTATGTTCTCATTTATGTATTTTTAAAGATATTTAAGATTTAATTTAGCCTGTAAATTAATTCATAAATCATGCAAATAGCGATTAAAAAGTTTGAAGAACCAAATTTAGGACAAATAAAAACAAATGTTTATCATTATTTACACATTCCCGTTACAATGGTTCTTTTTATGCTATAATAATACTGAGTATAAGTTATTTTCCACAAAACAGGATATGTTTAAAACCGTAACAGTCGAGAACTTTGTAAACGAAGTGAAGAAAAAATTACTTTCGATCACTGTTTAAGGATCGAAAAAAATTGGATCGTTCTTTAAGTCATCTTCGAAAGCAGAAACCCATTACTCTTTTTTTACGATCTGATGCCAGTTTTATGACCATCATGGGTAAACAAATATCAAAGAATATTTTATGCATAATGATCGACTTGAAGCGATCGCAGAACTTTTTGAAGTTTCAGTTAGTTTAATAACGATTTATTAGACCTTTAGCTCATCGTACAAATAAGTTTCAAGAACATGACCTTTTTCCTGCTGTTAACAATGCTAAATGATGTCACTAGCACTTAAAGTTGATATGTCTCTTTTTCAATTCATCAAAGGGATTTTTCTTTAATTTTACAAAACTAATGCTATTTTATAACTGTTTAAACTTGCAGTAAGAATATTGTAAATTACATCTCAAAAAACCGATACAAAATGGAAAAATAAAGTAAATTACTGGAGCGAAAGTAAATTTCTCCGTCAGTTTTCTAGTTAAGTAAATTGTATAAATATAATTAATATATTTAATAAACAACATTATTATAATCATTATTTATTTAAACGCTGTCTATGCGAGTAATAAATTTCACAACTAAATAAAAATAATGACTTATAGTTTTTAGCTTATGAAGATTTAAAAGAAAGTGTGCCACCTGAAATTTTGAATTTTATTAAATTAAAGAATAATCTTCATAAAAATATATAGCCAATTTTTTCACTCAGCAGAACAAAACGTACCTCTCATAGCTGAAACACGAGAAATGCAAATTAATCATTCGATTTTTTAAAGGTTTTTGAAATACTTAACCCTTAGTAGGAAGGTTGGCGTACAGAGTACACCAATGAATTAATTTTGCTGTGAATTTTTGTCTGTTCTTTCCTGAGCCCTCTCCCCCTAATCTAATAGGAACATCCCACGAGTACAATAAGTCTGACCGATTGGTTCAGTCTGACTTCTACCTTCCATTCTAAGCATTTTTTGGTGCTCGCGTCACATCTGCGAGCTCAGTACGTCACTCCTTCAATCACGCAAAGGAAATTTAGTGTGCTCCCTGAAGAGGGACACACACAGAAAAACCAATAAGTTAGGTACGATGAGAGGATTTTTCGACTCATTCAATGAAAACTGCCAGAAATTTCATACAATTAGGGACCAATTCGCGATCGACGAAAAATTTGAGTCCTTGCGTGAGAGAGGCTTGTCTATTCTACAATCTACATATGCCGAATATATATTTTTCTTTTTCTATTTTATCTGTCATTTTTTTCTTCATTTCTCTCTTTTATGATTCTTTAATATATTAAAGTAATAAACTAAAAAAAAAATGGGTGGCGTATTCCACACGCTCGCAAATTGTGCCATACACCAGCCCATCCCACGAAGGTTTAATAAACGTGATTGAATTTAAATTAAATGAAACTTTGATCAGGTATGCTATAGAATAAATAACTCTGAGATAAATTTTAAAATTAATCGTATTTTTATTACAGTGTCTCTTTATTAACACCTTGATGTAGCAGCGTTTTATGAATTTTGCAGAATTATTAAATTTTATTTGAAACATAATTTTTTTTATTTATGAATCAGCGCTTCTGTTGTTTCAAAGGTCTTTTAAACAGCATCATTTTTTGTGAAAGTATTGAGTAGCATTGGTAACATTAACTTAATTTGTTTGAAATATAATAAGAATTTCCACTTAAATTAAAATTCAAATAAAATAATGAAAAATAATGAGTATTCCATAGAATATCATGACTCATTCAAACACTGGTGAAAGAGAATTTCGCATTATGCAACTTAAACACTGCTCTAAAATGTCATAGATTACAAATTCCTACATTCAAACATATGACATCGATTCCCCACAGAATAAAAATTAGCATAAGATAATAATTGTAAGGAGGATTGTGATTCCAATATAGCAGGAAATCCATTTTTTTCTATCTTAAATCCGGATTAATTTCCGGATTTCCGGAATGTAGACTCATTTTCCTCTTAATTTCGTTTGAAAGAAAATACAGTAAAGTAAGGTCTATACGTCTTTCAAGGGATTGATGTAAAACGACGTATAGCTGAAAAGACGTGTAATCGAAGCAAATTTATTACAAATTTAATGCTACTAATGCAAATTCATTTAAAAGTAATAATTGTAAGGTTTTTCTTATAAAAGATAGTACTAATATAATACTATACAGTATGGAAAGAATAATAAAAATTTTTAAATTTAATGATTATCTTAAAGGTGAAATTTATGTATATGAAATAATAATACGTGTATTTCATATCTTGATTACTATTATAAATCTTATATGAGTTATGTGCATATATATATACTCCTATATTCTTTGCTTTTTCCAACAACTGGATATCGCAGAAGGTTGGCGCCTTTAAAATTCGAATTTAATGCGACATAATCGATTCCTAAGATCGATTGGTATTTGATTGTTGGAATTCCAATTCTGGGTTGTCTTTTTTATAGTAATAGTTTATAATCTATTTATCTTTCAGTATTTCATTGTATGATTATTAATTGTACTGTATGATTATGTGCATATAGATAGGAGTTTAATTAAATCATATCTTCAGTCTGAAGTACTGATTATCTGTGATCTGTGAGTATTAAGTACAATATTAAGAACCAACTAAAGTTCATTGAATATTTTTCACCAATATTTTAACAAAAGAAATAAGTTCCAAGTTTTTCATTGGATTCTGTCTCGTCTTTGAAAGAAGGTGGAATAACTTCATCATCGCTTAAATTAGCACCAGACAATATGTCTACTATTAATTCATCAATTGTGAATTATTTCTAAGTCATGATATCGTTATCACTGTTCACGAACTAGAAAGGAGGAAATTTTCACATTTTAGACCGCGGAGAAATGACGTATAACCGAAGCTTTAAGTAGTTTAAACCACAGAGAAGAAGAATCATAGGTCTCACTCCCTTAGATCCGAATGGCAACTTTTTTAACATTGCACCTCATATAGACAGTACGCCATCTGTGGCCAACAAAGGAACTAACCAGAATACGTCAGCATGAAAAAAAAGACGAAACTTCGTTATTTTTTTATAAAAGTGAAACTAAACATTACTAATTTTTGATTAACTTAAATCGACTTTAATACAAGTTAGAAAACATGCATTAAACTTATCTGTTCTTCGACATCGAACACAACAAACATGGCGGCGACCTTGGTGCTCCGTTTGAAACGGCGGGTATCGAAGTGGCTAGTTCTTTTTGTTGGCGAGTGAGGGCGCTGATCAAATTGCGGAGTGAGACCTCTGATTCTCTTTCTCAGTGGTATAAACGAAGTACTTTGTCATTACGATGAATACGAATAAAGCGGGACTGTGATGAAAAGACGTATAATTGAGAAACGTATAAATGGAGCTTTACTGTATACCATTCAGAGCAATGGTATTGCAATATATAGAACATTCTTGAATAATAGCCTAGATGCTATGCATACTATGGCATGCAACTTATTCTTATTAAACATAAAGACGTGGAATTTTTTATTCAAAAAATCCTTCTCTATACCGGCGCTATTTGTAAAGATTTTAGGGATAATTTGTTGAAAAGCTGGACATTTTTCCAAAATTCTTCACATTCCAAGAACCATTCGCTTTCTGGTAGCGTTTCTTCATTTGTAACAACTGCCAATATTCATATTCAGGATGTTAATATTTTAATTGAGGGTTTAAGTGAAAGGTCATCGTTTACATCAACATGCCATGTTGATCATACTCAAATTTCTACATTTTGAAAGAAAAATACAAATACAGCAAATCCAGAAATCAATCCCCATTTCTGAAGGAAATGACCAAGTAGTTTTTTTAAAAAAAATAGCGAAAAATAGAAATTACAAGTAACTTCGTGAAATTGTATACTGAAAAATAATTTTTTTTTATATATTTTGAAAATTTATACTTCATAATAATCCATGCTTCATTGATAAAATCGTTTGAAAATACCTGCATCTGCCACTTTGTCAAAAGTGTAATTTTATGAATTATTGCGTCAGATATTTTCTCCGCTGAAGTTTTTCGGATTTTAGAAATTGAATATTATTTGCTCTTAACATTATTTCCTACCTGATAATTTCAGATACCACATTTTAAGATTTGGAATTTAATTTTCTCTTTCAAAACAAGCGCATGACGAGTTTAATTGAAAAAAAAAGCTTTCAGAAAATGTCTCTTTTTTTATATTTTGTTAAGCAATTGTATTAGAAGCATTAATTCATGATACCAATCCTGTTTAATATTTATTTTAAAAGTTCTTATTTAAGTTTCTCTTTAATGCACTAGCTCTGTAACTTTTTAAAACTTTTTTGAAACTTCTAATTGAATCGAGTTTCTTAAGATAAATCCATATATGCCCAATTTCGTAATATCTGTGATAAAATTAAAATATTTTTCCTTTATTAGCTTCATTTTAACTAAGAAAAGGGCTCGTTAATATCTTTCGGAATTCTTTACATCAAACAATGTCTAGACATGCTTAAAAATAAATAATTTCATCAGATAATGAAAGAAATATTTTTTAAATTAAATTAATGAATTAATTCAATTCTTGGTGGAATATATTCGATTATACTTTCAGAAGCAAAAACTGAACTTATCAAACATATGATGATAGTTAAAATTTTTAAGATGTTCATCAAAATTAATATTTACTTAAAAAATCTGTTCATATTATTTTACTTATGAGACCTAAATGAAATTTTATTTTAAAAATGATAGTGCTTAATGTAAAGGTTTGTTTGCCTTACGATTTATAATGTTTCAATGGAATAGAAAAGTTTGGGGCGAAATCACAGAACTTATCCTATTAAAAGTTTATATATGTTTTTCAATTGCTTACTTTTATATCAATTAATAGTTCTTTTTATTCTTTTCAGGTATGATTTTTATGTTATCTATCTGAATTTGTCAGACGCTTTTCCTAAGATCGTAAGTTATGACTGAAATATTTATTCTTTCTTGTGTTATTAATGGAAATTGTTTATATTTCTAAACTAATTTATGATTATGATTGGAAATTTTTAGTTGGATTATGCAGTAAAATATCAGCTTTATTTATTTTTATAAACGCATATGAATGGAAGTTTTTTAATTGGATTATGCAGTTAAATTTCTGCTTTATATATTGTTATGAACATATTCTTTAAAACCTATGCAGAACCAAAGAGTGTAAAGCTGTTTTTGTATATGTATCATGTGTTCAGTGCAAATCGAAGCAGTGGCATCTGATATCAATATATACTGTAAGTTTTAACTTTTTATTTTCTCATGGTGAGTCATTGTAAAAATGTACGCTAAGAAATCTTTGATGAAAATTAATTTATAAAATCGAAGAGAAATATCTGTTCCTTAATGCTTTTCTTTCCAGAAATCAATTTGAACCACTAAGAAAATGCAATTAACTTCATTTATACATTTTAAAATAATAGTTCAAGTTTTTTATTAAATGGCTTATATCTCATGACATTATTTGCTTTTAAAAACCACGTGTAGGATTGATTTTACTTTTGCGGATGGTGTTTATAAAGTAGTTATAAGAAGTTTGTCCATCTTGCGTCAAACGATTTCCCGCTCCTGACGGATTTGGAACGTCGCTATCATATCTGGCGATTGCCACTTTGAAATTATACAATTGGAGTTGTAGCGACTGAAATTGCACCCTCTTATTACTTCTGCCATCGACAATGTCGATATTTCTTTATTAAAATTGGTGCATATTGGCCGGTCGTCATGTGTAAGTTAAATCTTTCAAAGTCGCCAAAATGTCCATGGTGAAAAGAAAAGTGAGACATCATCCCTTATTCATGACGACCAAGTAGAACTGATGAGGCAAAGCGTTGTGGAAAACAATGTCTTCTTGATTATAGGATACAGCGGCCATTTGTACAGTCATGATATCGAATATTCTCACTGTGCAACTGCTCTTGCGATCATTTTTTGCTAAATTGATAACGAAGAACTTGAAACCAAAACACTCACCTGTTTAATAATCTAGACGGAAGACTTCCACCGCAAAGTCATACAAAACCTGATTCAGCGGTATGATGTGTCTCGATTTCTGAGATTAATATGACATCAGAAAGTTGCTCAATGATTGCTGCATTTGTTCCAATAAATGCTTTCACGCAACAAAGTTTTCTTCCTTTCGGAGATATAAGGAAGACTACTTTCTGAATGATTCTGGTGCTATCGCATGTTACCAAATTATGTTTGCACGAGTTATATACTTTGGTGGTGAGAATGAAAGCGTCGCTGAACAGAACAGTTCAGGAAATAGGCAATGGTCATAAGAGCTACAAATTACTGTGGTATGCAATTTTGAACATGCGGAAGCTCCTGATGCAAAGAAAAAAAATAATTAAGTAAGGGGAAAAGAAACTTCCCTTAAAATAAACATCTTTTACTTTAAATAATCTTTGCTATATATCTTAATATAAATAAAAGTCATTGTGGCTATGTATATGAGTATGTGGCTATGTTCCACGTCTCCTCCTAAACCAATGGACTGTTTTCAACGAAATTTTGCACACTTATTATTCAAGACAAGGGAAGACACTTATGAACTTTTCAAAGTTCAGAAAGTAATTAAACAGTCAATTAATTAGAAATGAATCGAAACCGTTTTTCCGCCGAAACTTCGGAGCAAACAGTCCGACAAAAAATATTTTTATACCATCTTAAACTTTAATTTTTTTTCCCTTTTCGATGGTATCAATTTTATTTCCGTGCAATTTTTCCTTTAAATTTTATAAATTTTTAAACTTTTTTAAAGAAATTGATTACTTCCAAATGATTTTGAAGCAAAGCATTTTTATTGATACTTCGTTGCTAGGCAACGGTGAGACTTTGAACAAATTTCTTTTTATTTCACTGTCAACATTAAAAGGCCTAAAAAATTAAATGTTCAGTTAATTAAAAATTAAACAAGATTTTGATTTTTCCGTGTTGTATTTCGAAAGTGTTATGTTACAATAACTATTTTTATACTATATTAAAGCTTTAAAAATAGTTTTTAAGTGATACAAATTTCATTTACGTTCAAATTGCTGATCTCATTTAAATAATTAAGAAAATTCAATTGTGTATAAAATTCACAAGTTGTAGCTGTTGCTAGAACATATAAACAAAAATTCTGAATGAATACTAAAGAAAAGTTTAAAAGCATACGATTCCTAATTTATATAGGGAACAACTATTGATCTGGTTCTTTTGCTTTTTGTTAATGAAAATTTAACTATTTAATTAACTTCCCCAAAACATTCGTCAAAACCCTTCTTATACTTCACTATGTATGGACGAAATTCGAAGTAAAAACGTTTCAGACGGTAATGGACCTTTTATGTATTAAAATTTTCTATAGAAAAATAAATTTTCATTTAAAATATTAGACAAAAAAATATTTTAATCCCGAGCAACGCCAGGCATAAGAGCTAGTACAATAATAAATTAACATTTGATTATTATGACCATTACTCTATTTTGCTATTTATCATATATAATATCCGTCATGACATTAAACGACTACGATTGAATTAAATTTATACAACAGTAAGGAACAGTATATCTGTTTTCCTCTTTAGACCATTTTGATTTCCATTTGGCATTATTATCACCACTTTATATAGTTTTTTTGAATGGCAATTTCATCTGCTATGGCTTAATGGAACAAAAGTAACATTTACTTATGCTCAACTAAACATATGGTATGGGGAAGATCTGTTTACAGAAACACACGATGAATATAATAAAGATAAGAGTTTAAATTTCAGATAAAACTAATATACAAAAGGCAAAACCTAAAAACACTTTAAAATCTAAAGCAATATGACACAAAAATTTCCCAAAACAGTTAAAATGGAAATTCAAAGGAATTTAACACTAAAGGTATAACACTGAAAGAAGAAGTCACAAAACTTGTGAGAATCTACAAAAATGAGAACAAGAGAAATGGGTATTTTTCAAATATTCATAACAAAAGGTTGCTGCAACTTTTCTATGATGTTTCGGATGAAAATCATCAGTATGCTTAAATCAAGTTTGCAAAATATGGCACTCATTTCTAAAAACTCATCCTTCTCAGACAGATCAAGTCTTATTTGCTCCGAATATTTTGATGAGTTATAGAACAAGAAAGCATGATCTTGGCGGTAAGTTTTGATGTTGATGAGCAACGAGTTTTTGAAAACAAGTCATTTTTTTTTATTCTATACGAGAAGCGCGATGCTTTCAAAATTTAAAACCTAAAGACTTCAGCGATCCGCAAGTAATTTGTTTTGCTCTGATATTTTGGTTCTTTAACCTGTCTCATAAAGAGATCTAAATCAATGTCTGTAGAAAGATCTAAGAATTCTGTCTGGGTGCTTTGCGTAGAAAAAGAGTTTTGTTTACAACATAGGCGTAAATGTGTGGGCTTTTAAAAGCCGTAGAATTTCTGAGAATCAAATATTGTTCGTTATCTTGACAGATATAAATTATTTCTTATCTTTCCACGTGGGATAGGAACGTGAAAAAGCAGTCTATGTTGCACACTTTTCATTTGATTGCAATTAATGCTGTCCTGGAAGGGTACTGCACAGCGGGCGTAGGTAATTGTCTCCAATCAATTCTATTGGGGATGTCCAAAATTGCTCATATTTGAAAGGTCTTTGGATTGTTATACAACGGCTTACAACGCTGAGAGAATATCTTACCGTATGCGTAGAGATAAACTGCGTGAATTAATATTATTAAGGGACCCCTTCGGGACGAGCGCCGCATATATGCGTTTCAGCTTGACTCTAGGGCCGAGCGCCGCATCCTTGTGTTACGGCGAAAGTGCTGCTGTGGGCCGAGAGCCGCACATATGCGTTTGGCTTTTGGAACAAAATGTTTTCTATCAGATGGCGTTACTGTTCCATGTTTCTTTCAAAAGATTGGTCCCGTACATTAGTATTTCTCTCTCCAAGGTCAGATTGTAGTCGGAAACGTGTCTGTGAATCATTCTATTAGAATTATTTGATTTTTGAGAGTATAAACAGAAACACGTGCTGGCGAGTGTAAATAGAAGCATGTGTTAAAGAGCTCTTTAACTCATTTTGGAGTGATTGTTTATAGTTTCTCCTCTCGCTGCGGTTGAGATTTTATGGGAGATATTCTGTCAAGGGTTTTTATGCCTATCTGTTTTATTTTTGTAGTTATTGCTAAAAGAACGCGTTAACTTTCTGAGGAGGAAATATGTAGATTTTTAAATGACAAATCTATGGATTTTTCCGACGAATAGTGATAAAGCAATAAATTATTAGAGCTCTTTAGATAGTTATGAATCATCAAATTTTGAATTAGAAGAGGATAGTACTAATATATCGATTACAATTCCGTCATGTCAGTGGAGTCCTAAAATAAGATTTTCAGAAGGCTTTGAAGAGTTAATTATTACAATTTTCTCGAAGTATTTTATAATATTGAATGTAAATATTTATTGTTTCCTATATTTTCGAAATTTGCACCAATAATCTAGTGTTTATTTAAGTACTTTCAATTATAGAGAAATACACTATATTTTTATTTTTTATTATTAAAAATCAAGTATTTTAATTAAACATTTTTATGATTTAGAATATGATATCGTTTGCCGCATATTTAAAAATGGTTTCATTCCCATGTAAAGGACACTTTTTATGCATTATTATGTAACGCACACTTTTAATGCGTGTTAGGCTTAGCGGGAGAAAATGCTTCGGCCGGTGGACACACACAGCGCTTGCCAGCTCCCGGCCGGTGGCCACGTTTCCTTCAGCGAGCGGCCGTCTCGAAGGGGTTAAGGGAAACTAGGGATACTTGAACCTACTTTTACCTTTTTTTATATTTCACAAATATTTGAATTGTAAGTATCATAAAAGGATTTGGTTTTAAGAATGAGATATATACTTATGATAATTGATATTTCATCTAATCAAAAAATAAATTAATTTCATGAAATCATGTAAGATCAAGTATCCTTAGAGTGGGGACCGGGGGACAGCCCCCCCCCCCCGCATCGGGGAAAATTTTTGTATCCCGTTTGGGAAAACGTTTGTTCGGAGTATTCAAGTGTAGTTGATAAATAATAATATGGCAAAAATTTGAGACCAATTTCATTACACTCGTCGCCCCGTGCAGCAGGTCGTGCCCCTCGTCGGGCAAACTCTAGCGCCATTCCTGCTTGACCCTAAGGCTAGGGATACTTGACCCTACATGCAAAATGTACTTAAATTCTTTTGATAATTTGTATGAACGCGAAATTCAGATATTATGTTATAACTACTGAATTGAAAACTTCTTTATTAACAAATAATATTAAAGAAAATAATATTAAAATTAAATAATATGATTACTATAAAAACGCAGTTGTTATTAATATAATCTAGTTAATAAATTTAATTCGTTAAGTCATTACATTAAAACTGGTTATTAAATTAAATTTGTTCACAATTTAATAAACAATTAAAATATTGATTTAATGAAATGAAAAATTTACAGCTATAGAACTGGAAATCCAGTAACGTCATTATTGCGTTAAAGTTTTGCCGGTTTTGAAAAATAAAAAAAAGAAACAGAATAGTACCAAAACGCAAAACAAATCTAAAAAATTTTGTTCAGAAGAAGAAATTGAGAAGCTTAATAGACTTACTCGGTTCTTCTAATATTTGAAAAATTAAAAGCAAAAGAATAACAATATACTTTAGGAGAAAATTCATATCAAGAAAGACAAACTCAACCGAAATGGCGAAACGTTAAATAAAACCAAAGGATGACAAATAGAACGATCGAAAGATTTTTATTAAAATAATATATAAATAAATATTTCTTTCTCAGGTGAGGAAAATATTGATTAATTAAATTTCAGTTCTTTTTAACATTCTTAATAAAATAATTATTTGAAATTATCATATCATAAAAAAATTTATTCATTAAATAATTACTAACAAACAATTTTTAACTAATTATTCTCTATATTTGAGTTTCCAATATTACCAACAAACTACACGCACCAGTAAACTTATCTCAACCACAAAATGTGCTTTGGTCGGTTGCGACTAGCAGCAATAACTTTTGATAGGGTCAAGTATCCCTAACTTTTTAGGGTCAAGTATCCCTAACTTTTTAGGGTCATGTATCCCTAACTTTTTAGGGTCAAGTATTCCTAACTTGACTTTTTCTAAATAATCTAAAAATTAAACCACTTATAATTAAGATACTGCATAACTCGTATATCAAATTATAGCTAGATGTTTGATTAAAACTCAGAAATATTTTAATTCATAATTTTTTCACTAGTAAAGTTCCTATCCACTGAGGAATGAAAAAAGGGATTGGATTTTGGATTCCCAAAACATATTCACCTACACACCATTATGATGGTTTTTCAGACTGGTATGAAAATCCCCTCCAATAGACCATGTGACCAAAGGTCAAATAAAAAAGTCACACATAAATTACCAATTATCTCACAATGTGAGAAAATCGCGTAAGATCAAGTATCCCTAAATTCCTATCAAATGATTCGTCTTCATAAATACACTCACTATTGAGCGATGAGCTTGACATATTTTAATATCTTCACTTTTCGAATCCTTTTGTTATTTCTTATGTCGAAACATTGAAAAGCTCACAATAAGAAATAACTCAATTACCGAAGTTAAGAGTCCAACGGGATTGAACAGTAATATGAATTGTAGATAATAATTTAATTTCAGCAATCGCTGGGCTTGCCTGCTTGAGGTGACAAGCAAATTGCCAAAACGGAGCTTGTGATTAGATGTAACCAACGATTCTTCCTGCTACTTTCTGAACCTATAGAAGGTGGTACAGTATCAAATGAATCATTTTTATCCGATTTTCTTTTTAGAATTAAAAAAAGCATCAAACTTTAAACTTGTTCATTGCCTCCTAAAGGACAAGGTTTCTTTTGATCCATGCAAACATCGAGGCAATTTCGGCCACGAAGGCATCTCCTACACTGGAGTCAAACATGGAAAGCAGTTTCCGGTTAAGGGACCAGTCTCGGCACTTAACCTTACATACTTCTCTGGGCGTATACAGTCCGAGACACCTTCGAGAGCATAAACTATCATTAACAGCAGGACTTTGAAAGTCAACATTTTCGCTCGATCCTTAGCAAGTTAACCATATAAGTGTCTAGACTATCATCTGATCGATACACCGGGTGCCCAACAATACAGCACCAGTACGAAAAGACGCCACACACTATCAACAGGCGGAGTATTTAGCTGTCCTTGGGGAACTGAAAACTAATAGAGTGGCTACAGTTTTTCGTGGAAAGCATGCTCTTTCTGCCGAAATAGGGAAGAAAGAAAGAAAGTACAAAGTAAAAGTTGGAACGAAGCAAGGAAGCAGATCAAAACACTAGGGCACCTACGAGTCTTGATCCTCGTAACATCAAGATCCTCTTCAAAAGGCAATTTTTCTCCAAAGAGTACTTTGAATCGGAACACTTCAATTTTAAAGATTCTTTATACACGAGAAATTCCACACAAAATTAAAATTTCCAGTTTATATAATTTACCCTATTCGTATATTCTAATTACAGTAAAAACAAGTTCAATGCAAATGCGATAAAATCCAAAGTGAAAAATATCCATTTATCTAATTCCTGTTTCAAATCTATACACACTTTCTTTCTTTCTTTACAGCAGACTGAATGCAAACATTCTAAAGCCTTCTGCCATGACTTATTTTATTTTCAACCAGTGGTGTCTTAACGAACACGAGTACGACTCGCTTTATTCTCTGCCTCATTTAAGCTAAATTAAAAGCTTAAGTCTCCAAGAACCAACCTTCAACACGGATAAAAGATTCAACGATTAAGCCCTTGTATTAGGAGTTGATGATGTTCTAAGCCAACATTTTGTTTGCAAAAGAAGAAAAGTACTAAATGGAGAAAATTTAGTGTGAGCAGACAGCTTATCTAAGAAAAGACACTCCTTTGTCTGGTTTGTTCAAGGAATTCAAGCGCTGAGTGACAATTTGCTTCTTTGCCTTGTAGCATAAATTAGATAGTACGGCTGATGTCACTATTTGGCAGAGGCAGTCACTATTTGATGTCACTATTTGGCAGAGGGATCAATGCTTTCAATTACTGGAAACATACCAACTGCGCCTTTTTATTGTAATCTGGAACTAATCCCTTTGAACACGAAGGTGAAGAAGACGTGTTTGTTGAATTATAGAAAAGAACTTCTTTTGTTGAAGAGAAAGGTGCATCAGTACAATAGAATTAGAAATATAATGAAAAAAATCAACACGTTTAGATATTTTTGTTAACTTGAATTATCAATAAGATTTTGCAGAATGCGATTGGAGAGATTTAGCCCTTTGCGGTGCAAGGCATTAAATTTTTTGAAATATGATGAAAAAACATCATGAATGGGTTTAGTTTATTGTCTAGTCATAGAATCTACAAAATTTTTTTTAAAAAACTTACTTCATTCCGAGGGGTCCTCCCCCTTTGGGGACACCCCCCTAATATGAGAACACCCTTAGATACAGCCACCTTGATACACTCAAAAATTATTGTTGAATCTTACAGAAAATCATAAATTAAAACTTCAAGAATATTGGAGGAAAATTTTCGAGTTAATTTGCTAAAATTGCAAGCGTCCAGAACTGAAAAAAATTCTTATCTCTGAGTTAAGGAATTTTCCGAAACTTTATATCTAAAAAATCCTATTCCGAAACGAAATTTCATAAAGCTGATATATGCATTCTGAAAGGAGTAGTATCAGCCCTATCTTAAACCTATTATTTCACATTTACAGTTGAATTTAACGGTTGAGAAGCGAGTGAAATTAGGTGCGCAATCAGCTGGCACACTGCACCTCAAAGGGTTAAAAGAAAGCTGGGAGTTAATTTCATATGATTTGCCTGGTTAAAATCCCTTTCTGGAGCTACTCAACAGTTATTTTGAGATGAATCTGCTTACTTTGAATGATCAGATGGCGGTGAAAACACTTGAAACCACGCTCTCTGCTTCAGACTTCTGGATAGCAGATTTAATAGACATCAGGCCTAAACACGTCGGATCTAACGTGGAAAAAGAGTCTCGAAAGGGCAATTTCCCAGTTCTCAGATTGATATCTGTCCGAAAGTTACTACGCTCCTGGGTGTCATGAGTATAAGTTGCATTAAATTAAAAGAAAAGTCATCGTTTTACAATATACACACATGCGCACGCAGCATATTATAAAACATAACACTATTTATATCAAATTTTGGTTTCTTTATTAATGGAATATATTCAGAATATAAACTAAACATTTCCAAAAATAAACAAGTAGCAATTGTTGCAATAACTATGTTATGAAATAAGACATTTGGGTTAAATATTGTTCTTATAAAATATGATTAAGATAAGAATGATGTGCATTCCATTCTCAAAAGTGAAGTGAAAAAAATTGCCAGTAAACTATAAAATTTCGCTTGATTAAAAAATGAGATTATTGAAATTCAGTATGATAGAGTTGGATATGAATACTACGTTACATTGGAGACAAAAAAATTGATCTATAAATCCTAGTGGATGGATCAGTTGTATTCAAAATATTTAATTGTTGTTCAGAACAAAGCATTTAGAAAAATAAAAGATTTTTAAAAAGATTCATTTAATAATACAATTACCAAGTTAATTATTTTTGCTGAGTGAAAAGTTAGACAATAAATAACTACCAGTAGATATATATGAGAGAAATTAATAAGCACACAATCAGCATTCGGCATGTTCTATAAGATTATAAACTGCCACATAATGAAATATCCATTATAAAAGATAAAAACAAAATTTAAATCTATAAATTCAACAAAATAGACAAACTTTAATCAAATTAATTACGGTTGTTGAAAATAAAGCATAAAATATGGATTAAAAACATTTTACGAATATTTGACTAATAACTAATTATTTTCGGAGAGAAAAATATACAATGATAAAGCTGCCCGAAGAAACACTTGAGAAAAATAATAGACATTGGAGGAGAATCATTTAGATTTAGCATTTTACTAGATTCTTTCAAATAAATTATAAACTAAGGGCATCAAATTCTAGCACAGATACATCCGATGGCGAAATGAGCTGTGATAGTCATAGGTTCCAAAACGTCTTATATGATTACTCCAAAATTGAACCAGAATCATCTAATGGTAATCATCCTTTTGCTTTGGATAGACACAACCTACACATTTATGAATGTGGCCTTTAGCATAGCTGGAAATCTTGTATTTAGACACAGTGTCCTGAATTTTGTGCAGGAAGCCGTTTTGAAATTCCGAACATTTTTCATTTTCTGAAGTGAAATATAATTGAAGAATTCAGTACGTAATTATTTCGAATTGTTTCTCAGTTTATGTATAGTAAATTCAATGTTCAAACATTTTATTTCCAATTTATTCTGCAATTATATTTATGTTGTTGGAAATTTAATATGTATAATGGGGAACTATAAGAACCATTATTGTTAGTGATATATAATGCCATCTAAAGAGGATTTCGACAAAAATCATAAACTAAACATTCGTTTCGATTAATCATAGTTCTTGCATAACATTCTTTTATAACATTTTTACACGCAATATTTATGGTTCGACATATTCTAAGTTAATGTTCAAAATTAATTATATTCATACAATTGTTATTTTCATTAGCATTTTTAATTCAATTTTAATACGATTTTACAGTATAATTTGAAAATTTATACTGTAAAACAATTTTAATACAATTTAGCCCATTTTCGAAATGAGCCATTTCGTGAAAGGTTGTGATTTATATGACCTTTTATTTTATATTCAATTTATGCTCCACATAAGTTGTTAAGCAATGCTTCAATTTAATACATGCTGTTAAAATTTAAATTCGCCTTAGGTAAGCTTTCTTTTAATATTTTGTATATTTCTTTTTATCGAAACACTTTTAAGAGCTAATGATATGCAAGTACGATCATCGTATAACACCGAGAACAAAAATGCTTCCGTAAAAAGTAGTAAACATATTATTATTTCTGAACTGAAAAATAACATCTTTTAAAAAAATTTCTAATAAAATATTATACTGTTTTACAAAAACTAGAATTACTTCTAAGCAACTTCTGACTTATTAGCAACAAATCTAAGATATAACATTAAGTGAAATAATTATAATTTGAAAATAAATTGAGGAGATAAGAGATTTTATTGAATAAAATAAAAATTCAGTTGTTGAAAAGGGACTTAATATCGCCATGTAAAACGTATCTCTTTCAAATATCGTATAACTTAAGGGATGCCGGAACCCTTATACCGACAATTTTAAATTGGCCATTTCGATGTACCTTTTCTCAAAATCTATTGTAGATTCATGATTGAAATTTTTTATGCATATAAAGTACATACTTCTCCCTATACTGAAGTGGTATTTTTTAAATAAACTCAAAAATTCATTTTTTTACAAATTTTTTTTGTGTCAAAACCGACAATGTTAGATTGGACATTTCAATGTACCTTTTCTCAAAATCTGTTATAGATGCATGTTTGAAATTTTTTATACGAGTAAAGTACACCTTTGTGATTATACTGAAATGAGGTTTTTAAGAAAAACACAAAAATTTATTTTTTACGATTTTTTTTTGTTTCAAAATAGGGTAAAATTTCACTATGTCTAATAAAATATTTTGTAAATTTATAAAAAATTAAAAATTAGCCAAAAGCTCATTTCAATATCATTAAAAAGGTGTACTTTACTTGTATAAAATAAATTTTAAAAAATCATCTTTAACAGATTTGAGAAAAGGTACATCAAAGTGGAAAATTTAACGTTCTTGGCTTTGACACAAAAAATTTTTTTAAAAAATAAATTTTTTGTGTTTTTAAAAAAGCCACATATCAGCATAATGAGAAAGGTGTACTTTACTTGCATAAAAAATTTCAAACAATAATCTATAAGAGATTTTGAGAAAAACGACAGCGAAATGGCCAATTTAACATTGCCGGTATAAGGGTTCTAACTCCCTTTAACCATGGGATAAATTTATATTTTTAATACTTTAAGGAAAAAGCCATTTTCACTAACGATAATGTTATGCTTTTATAAGTATGTAATTTGAATAATTAAATAAAGCTGACAGAAATAAATATGTAATTAAAATATTTTATGCACTCTTAAGAATCATAAGAATAATACAATTAAAGAACCTCCCTTCTGAAAAAACCCATTAAAGCTAAATCTATTTTCATAAGCTCGAATGCTCAGAAGTTTCTTTCGATGTATGTACTAAATAAGAAGTTGTCACTTCTTTTTGAATAAATGCATGTCCGTAATCCTCACATTGTTAATTCTTAAAAACATAACACTTACACGTACACTCAAATTAATGAATTATTCACAAAAAAAGGCTATATCAAAAGTCATTACTTCCAATTTCAATCTGATTAACATTACTGTTCTAATTAGAAAGGAAAGAAAACGCTACTTTCTCAGTTAATGAAATAAATGCAATTACACATTAATAAGGTCTTTGTTTTATATTCTTATACAATAATAGCAAAAACCTTCCAATGATGTCAAGAAATGGCCAGAGAAAGTTATTAAGCTGCATGGGATATAATTTCATTTCACCACCTTCGTCTAGAAATTATGAAATCTTTTCTAAGTATTGGAAATAACGTACGAACGATTCATTTTAAATACGTTAAACAGAAATATTTGGCGGTACTTTTTCATTTGGCGACGTATTAAGGTCATTGAAGCGTTCCGCTGTTAGATGACTGATTGTGTGTGTGTGCGCTCCTCCACTTTTTATTCCCTTTTTCAGCTTGTTTTTTATTTCTAATTTCAACTTCATTAATTATTAGCGTAAGCTGGAAAAGTTTTCTGGTTGTTATTATTTCCTCCCTTTTTCCACCGACGGCTGCCATAGGGAACATTCGAATAATTAATTTACTTTTGTTTCGGCGTTTGACAACAGTTCTTGACGTTTTGGTTATCAGAAAAAAGTTCTCTGTTGTATCCTCTTTAATACGCCTCTATCATCATTTTCTTTCCTATTTTAACGTATTTAAGACTTATAAATATTACCAAGTTTGGAGAAAACCAATTAGATTCCATTAACAATCGAACATTGTTATATATCCTTTAACATTTCTTTTGGTGGGAGCTTTTATTTTTCTTTTTTTCTTTCTTTAATTATTGCATTTTTGAAAAGGTTTTGAGGGCATCTTTTAATTAAACCTCGACTATGCGAGATTGGATAATCTACCTTCATCTGATAAAACTTATGGGATATGGAATATTAATTAAAAGTTGAAAAAATTGGTGTCTTTGCGTATGTTTTTGAAGTTTGATCTAAAGCAGCTAATGGAAAAAATGAGCTAACTTTATCTGTAATGCATTTTAAAAAGAGAGATATCAAAATTACTGAATTAAAAAGGATTTTCGTAATTTACTTGTAGCTTTGGGGCAATTCAGATAACTGAATTTAGCGATTTGTCCATAACCTAATGTAAATTTATTTAGCTTTGGCAGAGGGCGCTCTAAGTTCAGAAATGATTTTAACAGAGGGTAGAAAATGGCATATAATCAGAAAAAATGAGTACATCATACTCATGACATTATTAGATTTATGGTCTGTTCTGTAATCTCATTTTGTTTAACGCATAGAGGATTTTGAGAACGCAGACGATTTTAGGAAAAGGAATTGATAATGTTACGCCGTGAGAATCTAACTGAGATCCGCGAATCAGAATCAATCTGAGATGCGGGCTCTACGCAACTGTTCTATGTGGCTCTGTTCTTACGAAGTAGGATAAAACGAGAATTACTGTTCTGTCGCGAGGAGATTTTTAACTCTAGAGTGGTAGAATGATAGTTCTTTTACTGAGAGATTGTATATGATACAAGCCGTATAGTATTCAGAATCAAGTCTATTTCAGTCATATCATAAACAATTTGATAACGTTGGATTCTTCACTTCTGGATGAACAAAGAAGTCACATCAAAGAGTCAATGTAATTCAGTGGACCTTTAGCTCTGCACCCGTTACAAATCGTTTATTTAATTCAGCATCTGTCTACCACTTGAGCCAGTTGCACTTGAAATTCCAAGAAATATAAAGAAATAGATATGTAGGAATTCTGAAAATCCGAGGTCAGCTCAATCGCTGATTCTAAATTTTTAGGCTCGCTCGTCTAAAATAGCTTTGCTACATCTTCAGGCGATTATTTTAAGAATCACATATATATCTGGAAACGTTTGGGCCTAGAAATCGGAAGATCTGGGGCTCACAAAGAAGATTTCGTGTGCATTAAGGGCTGGTGCACATAAAATGTAGCATCATGTATTAAATGTCCAGACAACAGTTTCAAGTTCAACAGTTCAATGTAACAGTTTCAAGAGAAGCTGACAGTCTTCATAAATCAGCACCTAACCTGTTGTGCAACAACAATAGCGCATGTAAAAAAATGCATATGCTAAAAAAGACTTAAATAATTAAGTAATAAAAAAAATAATGAAAGTAAGAAAAATTAATAACTACAATAAAGAAATATCTTACCTCGACACTGAAAAAACAATATCTTTTCTAAATAGATATTTTTCTGCTGTTATCCGCATGTTCAGCTTTAAAAAAGTCCTTTTCTACTAACAGACCATTTTCTATATTATCATTATGTAATATACATAATTAACTTACGATGACAAAACACAATTGTCTGTTTAACGTATTTTATGAAAATTACCCACCGTTACATTAATGTAATTAAAGTTGCTGAATAAAGTTGCTGAATAAAGTTGCTAATAATTAAAGAAGCTGGTCATAATTGACTTTATAAACTTAACATAAACAAATATTAACTAAAAAGAAATACACTCTTTAGGCTTCTACCAGTACCACTTAGCCACAAGTACACTTAGCAGAATGTCAAACAGTTCTCACATATCGAGTTCTTAAATGTTAAAAGTTAACATGTAACAATCGAATTAATGATTAATGAAGAGAAAAAAATCTATAAAGGTCATTAGTTCCAATTTTGATCTAATTAAAATTACTGTTTCAATTAACAAATAAATAAAAGAGTAACGCTACTTTCTAAATTAACAAAATATATATAATTAAATATTAATAAGAGTTCTGCTTGACGGATTTATATTCCGCAAACGGACAAAAATTCCAATGATGCTAAGAGATGATGATGATGCAATGAGACAATGATGGCTAGAGAAAATAATTAAGCCCTATACGGAATTTAATTTCATTTTCCTCCCCCCACTCCGAAAAAAATTATGAAGAAATGAAGAAATTTATGTTATTAAGAAGAGGAACTAACGCTCCAACGAATCTGCTAAATTGCAATAAACAGAAACTTTGGCTGCATTTATTATTGTTATTATTTATTTGGCGGAGCACTATGCGCTTTGATGTATTGCGCTGCTAATGAGTGATTTAGTGCTCGTTCGCTTTTTATGGCCTTTTTCAACTTGTTTCTTATTCGTATTTTCACCTTCATTAATTATTGATTTAAGCAGGAAGTTTTCTAGTTGTTATTGTTATTACTTTTTCTGTTCGCCAACAATAGCATTCAAATAATTTCTTCATTTTCATTTCGGCGTTTGTCAAAAGTTAGTTCTTGACATTTTTATAAAAGAAAAAGATTCCTGTATTTTCTCTATTACGTCGAGATTAGTACTATCTTTCATACTGTTAGGTATTTAACGATTCTAAATCTTATGAAGATTGGAAACCAATGAAATTTACATCAAAAATCTATCTCTGATGTATATTTTTTAATGTTTCTCCGAGAGAAAGAAATTGTGTAATCTGTTGTTTCTTTAATTTTTATGTTTCTGCGATTGTTTCGAGAGTACCAACTGATTAAATCCTCTTGGGTGGAGTTACATCGTTCACAAGTATGAGAAATTTCTTTGTATGTAAGCAGACTCTCGATTCTTCTGACGCACAATGGTGATGGTGAGGTAGGTTAACGGTATCATCACCGATGACAGGACGTACCTCTTTGTGAGGGTCTCGAGCATGTGGCACTCGTAATGGCATCTATTATGTGTGGCATTATTAAATGCAGCTGTGCTATCATTCGATTCTTTTTTGTATGCCCTAGTGACTGGGCCAAATTTTCTTTAGGAAACCTTTTGATTAAACTTCGACAGCTCAAAACTAGATAATTTGCATTCATCTATTAAGGCATAATATATATGATATATTAATAAAAATTAGAAAATGTTCTTTTTTTATGTTTTTTTTAATCTGAAATATTTACTAGATAAATATGAAATGCAGAAATATATGAAATAATACAACGATTCATATGAAAAGTGAGATATACTGTTGATTGGGTAAAACATTAATGTGTATAGTAGAAAAGATGTGTCATTAGTAACCTGGTGAATGACTCATAGTTGCGGAATTGTTGGGTATTGGTCTTGTGGAGGATTCTTGGCTGCTTGGAAGATCATGGATTTCAGTTCCCGTTCCACCAAATAACCACTGTGTATGACAGTTTCTTGCACGTTAAATACATAGAAGGGTGAGTGAGTGAGTTTTGGTTTTATGGCGCAAGATACATAAAAGGGTGTTTAAACTCCCACACGTATGAGCTAGTGAAGTTTGTAAACTGATGTGCGAGCACAGGTACACTGTAAAAAATATCCGTTTTTTTCCCGGACTTTTTCCGTATATTTGACGGTTTAAAGCTGTTTTGTTGACAAAACGGTTTTTCATCGTTTTCCGCTCCAGCCATAAACGGTTTAAAACCGTCAGTTCAAATTCTATTTTTCGTCATACGGTATTGTTTTCCGTACGATAACTTTCCCTTTTCTTAAATGTAATTTTATTGCTTTCATTTCATGTTTTTAATAGGGTTCCATCTCCGCTGTTGTTTACACATGTTGCAGTAACCAGTTGTCACTCATGAAAGCTAACCTTAAAACACGTGTTCTGGCAATAGTTGATATTTACACCATTAAGTGGCGCCACTAGAGCTATAGTGACTTTAAAACTCAAATAGATTATTTTTACTTCATCTTAAGAAGTCTCCGGTGGACTAGTGGTTAGAGCGACTGCATTTTATTTCTATGAACGCGGTTTCGATCCCCGGCTCGGAGGTGTTAGAAATTTTGTCACCATCTTGCATCGAAATCGTCCAAGTAAGTTCAATTAAAAATTAAATTAATTGAAATTAATAATTAAGCCTTGATTAAAAAATATTCCTAATTGATAATATACATCAGCACATTTCAACTCAACTCGAACAGAAGTAGAAAAACAACTCAACTCAGTCGATGACGTCACTTATTTCGATGACTTAATTTTTACGGAGAAAACTTGATTTCATACGGTAAAAAACTGTTGTGACTACGGATTTACTTCGCAACTTTTACGGGAAAAACTTGTTCCTGTATGGTAAAAAACCGTTGTGCCTACGGATTTACTTCGTAACTTTTACGGTTTTGCACAACCAACCCAGCTGCCAGTTTAAAACCGTAAATATTACGGGATTTTTATACAGTGTATTTAATTATGATATGACCAAACATTTCAGGTTCTTCCTAGTAGATTTTTTGTGTAGTTTAAGCGTATGTTAAGCAAACTAGTATATAAGCTAACTGCTGTTACTGTTGAACTCCATTTATTTACTGAGAGCGATTGCGCGTTAAATCATGTGTTATAGTAACTCTATATGGTTTGATGATATCTAGATATCGCCATGCGTGAAGAATTTAACTATGTGACTTCACTTTCATAAAAGAAAAAGGTTACAGTGTGAATAAAAAATAAGTTAACTGGCATAAAATGCAGATGTGGTGAAATGCAGATATCAGCATACAAGCATTTCCAAGCAAGCGCCAAATCAACTGATGCATTTATAAAACGATAGAATTTTGAATTTGAACGGTATTTTATTTAACCTGGCTTGCCCTGTCTCTGTTCATTTATCCACTTGGAAGCTGCCTGGCTTCATCTTCTGGTGAACACTATGTTCCTAACAAGTGCTCCGTCATTTGCAGGGAAAAAAAGATATCTCTATAACCCAAATCAGCGGTATGTGGAGGATGGCACCACACTTTCCACTTAAAGCTTTGCGTTAAATCTTGAGTTTGGTGGGCATTGCGGGGTTTGGGATTGTCATGCGCAAGTATATTACTAATTTTCAGTATGCCTGCTCGTTGCGTATTCACCACAGAATTCAAAGATTTAACTGAGAATTTCACGTACAGAAGTATTTTTAGTCCATAATAAAGCATATTACGCTGCCCACTTCAAAAAAACCAACTTTGAATATATCTCTTAGTTCCGATTGCTGTATCTCGTTTGAAGGTTAGTGAATTTTTCCAACAGCTATACTGGAACAACTTGCTGCATTTGTTGCATCTCTGAAGAAAAACATATTTCGCGCTAAAATGATTTGTTTTGGAGTAATACTCCTTGTAACCTTCTTATTATCGACCAATCGTACATGTAGTTCAGTTGCCTTTTGTGGACAACACATGATTCAAAATTTCAAAACCACGTCTATAACCTATCGCATAGCTTTAAAACTGTGCATCAATGACACACTTTTTGTTCTGCGAATTCAAATGCTTTTTTAAAAAATGGGATGATTATTTAACTGAAAAAAATAAAATAAAATAATAAAAATGTGCAGTAATTAGTTCATTTATCTATCAATAAAAGGGAGCGGCGTTGGCTTCCTTTTAGTGATAAGAGTCTCGGCTTCGGAATGGAAGGGTTGCGAGCTCGAGACCTAATCCATCGAGTATATGAGCCTGAAGTTCGTTAAAATTTCTGCGAAATTCAAACATCTTCCTGTTGGTGTGGTGCGGAATTTTGGATTAAGTATAATCTGCATCATCTTATCATGATTCAAAATAACGTCCGTGCAAATACCCTCGTGTAGCTTCATAACTGGACATTAAACTAACATTGACAGAAGAAGGCTTTCTGAAATTTAAATTATTTGAATGATTGGTAAAACTTTTTCAAATTTAAATTATAAACTTCTCTGAATTAAAATTTCTAAAGCTTTGATAGTTTTTTTTCCTACATTTTCACTAGTCACTATTTTCTAAGAATTCCTACCATGGCCTAATTTGGATAATTAACTTACGGTATGAGTGAATATCTAGATAAAATACTTTATGCACAGCTGAAATTCATCTTATTAATGCAGTCAAAACTTTTGTCTCATAAGAAAATAACAAGGAACACTCACTAGTAATTAATTCGTTTTTTATTTCAAATTGTTCTGTTAGGCCTTTAGACACATTTCTTACAGTATATAGAAGCTAAATCGTTTGTGCACAACTTATGTTTTTACCACTTTCTACCAAAAAAAATCTCAAATAATCCTCACCTAGTTAGTTAATAAATACTTAACACTAGCATGTCACAATCGAATTAATGAATAACGAATAAAAAAGCCGATACCAAAGGTCATTACTTCCCATTTCAGTCTGATTAACTTTATTGTTCTAATTAGCAAAGGAAGAAGACACAACTTTTACATTCAGAACAAATGAAATAAATATAATTACACATTAATAAGATTTGTGTTTCGCGTTCTTAAACACTATTGGGAAAAAATATTTCTTGATGATGTCAAGAAATGGACGGCGAAAGCAATTAAGCACTGGATGGGATTAAATTTCATCTTCAGCGAAAAAATTATGAAATCCGTACTTAAGTAATGGAAACAACGTTCCAACGATTCCTGTTAAAATGCGCTAACAGCAGCATTTGGCGGTATTTTTTCATTTGGCGAAATACAACTAGCATTGAAGTGTTTCGCTGCTGGATGACTGATTGCCCGTTCGTTCGCTTTTTGTTTCTTTTTTCAGATTCTTTCTTTACTGTTTCTACTTTCAACTTCATTAATTATAACCATAAGCAGGAGAAGTTTTCCGAGTGTTATTGTTATCATTTTCTTTCCTTTCTTTCAAACCTTGGCATAGAGAACATTCGAAATCTTAATTCATCTTTGCTGCGCTTTTGGGCGTCGACTTTTGATGTTTCGAATAATAGAAAAAGGCTTCCTGTTATGTTCTCTCCAAAACTCCTGTGTTAATATGATCCTTTCAACTTAATACATATTAACCCTCCTAGCGTCAGGCCCGAGATATCTGAGTGAACTTTTTTCCTCTCATAACTGCAGACCCGAGGCTGTCTCGGGAAAGAAAAGTTCCATATAAGTGTCAGACCCGAGATTTTCCTTCTACAAGTTTTTCTTTTCTCCCAGGTGTCAATCGGCGACATAATGAGAGGGAGTGTCTGTGGTCGGGGGGGGGGGGTCAGTTTGACCAACTTTTCTGAGAATACTCAAAGAAGTGTATTCTAATAAAGGATCCTGTCACAAAGAATCGAGGTCAGAAGTCATCTGTCACTGCGAACGATAACAGGTCTAATAGACACCCTACGGCGCGAAAATGACCACAAAAGGGAGTTGAAATCCTTTTGTCCAAAACCTCACAACTTGGAGAATAGCCTTCTATTTCAGTGTGACAGTTTCGTTAAACGTAGCAATATGAAAGCCTAACGGCTGGAGGGTTAAAACTATCAAATTTTATGAAAGTAAGAAATCGATTAGATCTCTTCAAGAGTCGAACGGTAATACGTCTCTTGGAATTCTTAGAATATTTCATCTTTCGTTTCTTTAATTATTGATTTTTAAAAAGAGTTTTAAGAGTATCTTTTAATTAAACTTCCACATCGGAAAATTAGATAATATACTCCATCTAATAGAATAGCAAGGAGTTTGAATGATAACTAGAATTGAAAATTTTCGTTCCATACATTCTTGAACTTTTATTAAATGGAACTACAAAAAAAATATTTTCATTTAAGTTTCAATGAAAAAAATATAACGTTACAGAAGACTTTCTTTAAGATAAGGATAAAGAATTCTTCCGCACTGTTTGTATAGTATTAAGTAATGCGACAGTAATTTCAATTCAAATATTATTAAATACAAATCATGTGCTTAGAACAACTGCATTTTAAGTTCTTTGAAATATAAATAACTAGATTGGGGAGGATTTGAGAATAAACTTTTATGTCACTAGAAAGATCTATTTGTTTAAAATTTTAAAGAACTCTTTTCCTCTAAATCTTTAGGGTTGCTTCAAAACCGAAGCATTAATTTAACGCAAATGTACCTAAAATAAAAAAAAAATCAATCTAAGAATCCAAACAGATCTCTAAAAAATAGCTAAACAAATTTAAGCATAAAAAATACCTTTTTCATATATCAGTCAATCAAAATTTCAGAATTCATTGGAGGAGACCCAGAAAAAAGTAGTATGGGATGTTGATACTCAAATACTGAAAATTTAAGTTGGTTGATACTCAAATGCTGAAAATTAAAGTTTAAATGCAAAATATCAATCCATATATTTTCCTATCCTCATTATTGTGTTGGTGCAAAAATAACTGCAGTTTTTATAACTGTAGACTTTGAGAAAACTTTTGGAAAATCAATTTATTTTATTCTGTTTATGTTACATGCCAATTCAATGTGTGAAATTCGATCTTTAATTTTTTATGATAGTGCTGCAAGTTTTAATATTTTTCGTCGTTGTTTCAGACGGTAAAAAATAAAAGTAAAAAAACAAATTCACACAATATTGCTGTATGAAAAACTAATAGTTGAAGCAGCAGAATGTGCCCTTAATATCTACAGTGCATTTAGACATGGAACAGACAAGGAACACATAGAATAACTAGTGGCGGATGACCCATTAAGGCTTCAGATCTGCAGCACCCCCTGAAATTATTTTTTAAACTTGTATTTTTCGTTTTGAACCTTATTTACTTGATTTTCCACTCTCAGAGTTCAATGGCTCACGAAAATGCAAAAAAAGTAATAAAAAAATTGAAAAAGGCATAAAATGAATCCAAACGAAGAGAGACGCAGATCTGAGCTACAAAATAATCTGCCCCTCCCCCCTAAATCCGTTCACTGAGCAGAAAATCCGGAGTGAAAAAGCAACTCTTTCTCCCTTTAGCTTAGACAGGTTATGGGCTGAAAGTCAACACAGCTCTGGCAGGCACGGAGCCAACTGAACGAAAGAAAGATAATCTTTGTAATATATTTTAATTTTTTCCCTCACTCTCACACAAGTTGCAATCTCATTGGGTGTTTATGAGTTTCGGTTAATGTTGCGACGATAGAGTCAAACAAATAAATACTATTCTAAGGCTACAAAATTTTTAGAGTATTTCAGTAGAAACTGTATTTAATATGTTTTAGCTTAAAAATAAATTTTCTGTATATGAGTTGTTTGATATTCATTTTTGAAAGAGTGTTATCGAGTGAATTGGGCAACGAAGGGAAGCGTATATGTGGAGCTCCGATTATTATTATTTTTTTCAGAGGAATCGCCACATCAACATTCACTTTTATTTTTGTTATTAAAACTAATAGAAAATGTCATATGCTGGTTATTTACTTTGTTTGAAAAGCAGGAAATTTCAAATCTGGATTTGGAATTAAAAAATTTGGCCTACTTGGAGATAAAGTAGGTTTTAAAATTGTATTCTTGGTAAATATTTTTTTGCAGCCCTCCTTGTTTCTGAGCTCACGAGCCGCCACTGAACATAACAGTGCTTCGAGAAATGTCTTTATGAAGATGAGAGCCATCCATTATTGAATCGGAACAGAATGAGAAGTTACAAATGAACAGTTATGACTGCAAGTCATAACTGTTCATTTGTATATATTGCATGTTGTATGCACTATTGATGTTGTATTGGAAATAGTACAAGTGTCATATGACTGCTAAATGATCGATCATTTAACAGTCATATGGTACTTGCACAAAATACTTGACCAGCGAGCCCTACACAAAGTGAACGAAAATCAGAGATTTGTCGCTATGGGGCTTCTCTGCACTTCTTCTAAGGAACCATAATGATCCATTCCTTCAGAAAATAAACATAGATTTTCATTTGTCTTACATTTCTTGTAACTATTTAAAATAGAATTTTATAAATATATTTTTCCCGTCACATGTTAAGAGAAAATACATTCGTGAAATTAACTTGATTAAATATCAATAACAAATTTCATTGCGACTATCTAAACTGATACTAAACAAGCATGGCCTTTGGCAACCCTATATAAGGAGAAAATATACGCATAAAATAAGCGCAATTAAACGTCAGTATGAAATTTCAAAGTGGACTATGCAAAATATGATTAAATAAATGCCATCACTTGTAAAGAGTAAATATATGCAGAAAATAAACATGATTAAACATCAGTATCGAAACTTTTAAGCAAAATCCATTCAGAATTTATTAAAATTTCGAATGGAATAATACAAGACTTTTTTTCTGTAGAAAGGCACAACAATCTTTGAGTTTTCTGCCTTATTAAATCAATAACAGCCGTTCTTTTTTCACTTGAAGGAAGCTATTTAAAATTCTTCCAAGGAATATCTAATTGGCTCGTGCCACTCTAGAACACCCATTCTTCTCTGAATTAAATGAAGGAAACTCGAACATATGATACTGCTACATCACTTTTGAAAAAATGAGACTGCTTTTAAATATGTCATTTCTCAACACCATTGTTCTTCCTCTCTAAAGAAGAAAATGAATCTTCATCTACTCAGGATGTCAGACAATGAAAGGGCGGCTCAGGTTCTAAAGAATGGTTAATGTACTTTAAGCAGTATACAATTCATAGGTAGAATCGTCAATTGTATTCAACTAAGAAGTATTGCGATTTCTAATTTGGGTTGTGTTTCTTCCTGTATAAATTATTTTTTCATTGAAGTGTGAATGTTGCGAAAAACAAGCGGTAGATGTTTCTGCCAGTTTGGGAAGAAATTCTTTATGATAAGAACAAATATATATATATATATTAAAATAAGATATAACTAGATAATAAGACTTAGATAAGATAATAAGACTTAATGCATATTATACAAGTTCTTTACTACATTTAATCATCTTTAATGCAGAGACGATTAATTATTCAAAATTAACTAACGAAATTATTTGTATCGTAAAAACATATTTCGTTGCGTTCGACACTTTTGTTGATGTTGAAATTTTTCCATTAAAAGCCGTCTGTTTATACATTTTTTCATACTTGCTTACTGTGTATAGTTATAATTGGTGCTTTCAGAATATGTACTAGAAACAATTAATTATCATGAAGTAAACATTTATAATCACATCAGAAAAATTAATTATCATGATGTAAGCATTAATAATCACATCATTCTATTTTTATATAATTTTAGCAACAATTTTAATTGTAATTGCAACATTTCATTACCTTTTAATTTTTTGTGGCTTACATTTATAAATAGATACAGATATTTGCTTTTGTTCCATATGTTTTGTGTTTGAGCGATATATAATTGCTTGGTTCTTACCTGTAGTAGCTATTTATTTATTTTAAAATCTCTGCTTAACTAAATTTAAATTTCCAATTTTTATCTATTATGTAATTTTTACGAAGTATTTCATTTATGGGGCGAGCACTAAAATTTGGCTACTGAACAATGGTATGGTATCGATGTAAAAATATCTCACAAAAATAACTTGTCTATATACATTCTAGTTTTATCAACCAGCTTCGCCCGGAATAGATTCAAAATCATTCTTTGTTCATTATAGTTTATTTTTTTAGTCTCTGTTATTAAAAAGAATTTTTATTTTCTATTACAGTTTGTGCTACCAATGCACCGAAAATACAAATATTTGCATCTCTAAATATAGAGATACAAATATTCAATATAGAGTTCACTTAAATAATGATTTTTATTTAATAATTTGAGATAATATTTTCCCTTACTTATCTAAATATATGAAAGTTGAAAATAACACATTTGACTTGGAAATGGAATCCGGAATGATATATACAAATTTGAAGTCGCAATTGTTCACCGCTTAGGAGTTCTTGTGACATACATATAACATAACATCACTCCATGCCCCAACAACCATAACCTTAATGTCATTTAAGCAATGTCGCGGTCATGAAGTAAAAGAAAAATCACAACACCCGAGGGGATGACCTCTCTTAAAACTTGACAATTCTCCACACCGCTGTCTAATTAAAAAAGCAACAAATTTACAAATGTTTACAGGAGCTATTGCATTAGGAAGGATTGCTATTGTGCTATACAGTATAAAAATATTTTAGTGAGACAGAGTAAAATAAAACTTTCAAAAGAGACAAAATTACACAATTAAACATGAAATAACTGGACAATAACAAAAACTAAATGCAATGGAAAAACTATACGAAGAGTAAAAAAATGCATTCAAAAACAAAAAAATGAAAGGAAAAAGATGAAAAACAAATTAATACAATAATAAAAATAACTTAAAAATGTACACAAAAACAGAGAGATGGATCGCACATTGTTTTAATAAGTTCGATTTTGAAGAAGAGTTAGCTGAAGGAAATCGAAGGAGAAACACGGTGGATCATGGAAGAAAGTTCTGAACGAACGACTACAGCAGTTCTGAATTCATTAGGGGATAATAGGCTGAAGAGGGATTGAATGTTGAACTAGTGAAACGAGACCTTCCATCTCCAAAGAAAAGGATGGAGAGGTGAAGACGCAGGATGGGCAGTTGAAGTTTGGTTGGTTTTAAATTCCCTCATCGCAGGAGGAAGAGGATATTCAGTTACAGAAGTTGCTATTTGTGAAAATGTTGGCCAAGATTGTGGGAATGGGAAGATAGCATTGGACTCAACTGAGAAGACTATTGAAAAAAAGAAAAAACAATTAATTGGGATCTGGACGAAAAAGACTGGTTTCTCTTCGGAGAAAGTGGAATATGGATCTTCCTTCTTGACTTTGAATTTTTGTCTACGCTGCGGAGCCAAACTGGCTGATGTTATTGGCTGGGTGGTGCCACATGGTAGGAGGTTGTGAGGAGGGAAACTGTAGCATAATGGATTGGTGCGCCGATTCTCCCTCAAGAACAGAATGAGGTTTCGGCAAGGTTGATTCTTTGAAGAAACGAAGGGAAAGGCCCATGTCCTGTGAAAAACAAAACTCCGTTGCATGCCCAGTTGATTGGTTGCAAGCTAACTTTAGGAATTATGTTGTTAATGAGCCTCCCAGTATTTCCGTCATCCCAAGTTATTTTCCAGGTGGCCAGCATCTTTTGCCGTAAGAATGTTTTGATAAAAGGTTTTGGTAACTCGAGTGGTGTTTCAGGAAAATTTTCCGTTTCTGCTGCCTCCTTAGCCAGTCTGTCTGCTTCTTCGTTTCCTATGTAACCTGCATGGGCTTTGATCCACGGCATTCTGATGCGGGGATGACTATGGAGTAACTTGCAGATTTTCCGGGCAATTGAATTGTGACTCTTTTGATTTGCTGCTGATTTGATGCTGGCTTGGTTGTCCACAAGAATAGCCAATTGTTGAGGGCAACGGCGTGTTCCACTGCTTTGAGTAGTGCTAGGATTTCTGTCTGGAAGACTGTATTTCTAAGAGAAAGCCTGGTAGACCATCTGTGGAAAATGTTGACGTCGGTCAAAACGCAGAAAGTTGCACCCACTCCCTTCTCTGTTTTCGATCCATCGGTATAAATTCTAAATCCAGTGTTTGTGTTGCCTCCGTCATCTAGGGAAATTTGAGTTGGAATTAGAAGTTCCAATGGGTGTGCTGACAACCTACAGAGCTGCCGTTGGGGTTGCCCTGTAGGCAACTGAGATTGCCAGAAGGAACGGATGTTGAATTGTTGAGAGTTTTCTTGCGATTCAGACTGTAGGTTGTAAACACAAGGCGGCTGCCCCATGCTCCAGCACCCGTTCTATTACTGTTTTATAAAGGGTCCTTCGATATTTCAGGGAAACTATCCAGGATTACCCAGCTATTTTAGGAGATTTTTATAAAGTTGAGTAGCTCTAGTAGATTGTGCTTTAAGGTGGGTGTTCCAATTTCTCTTCTCATCAATATAAACTCCGAGATATATAATAGCATGGACTCTTTTAATTCTTTCTCCTTGCCAGCAAATGGTGGATCCCCTAACTGGCTAGCTGATTAGGAGATAATTGGTTTTATTAGCTGAAATTTCGAGTTGGGTTTTGCTTGCTCAGGTGGAAAATTTAGCAATTGATTCGTTAATTTGTGACTCAGGCTGAACTCTAGTTGGGGCATGGGAAACCAGGACAAAGTCGCCTGCTAAAGCTTGAATGTTGGTGTTAATTGAACAGTTTTCTTGAATTATTTCATTTGCGACCAAATTCCAGAGGGCTGGTCCACTGCAAGAGCCTTGAGGACAGCCTTGTTTTCGGTCCCTTCGCAGGTATTTAGGATGACCTTCCTGTTCTGGAGAAGATTTTTAAAGATATTAACTATGTTTGCTAGGCATTTACTATTGTTAAGGTAAGATTCAATTGCGTTGTGCTGAATATTGCCAAAGACACCCTTAATGTCGATCGAAAAGACAAGTGCGTGATCACCACTTGCCTTTCTCTTGTGGATGGTATCCAAGAGTTTCGTGATGGCCATTTTTGTTGATTTCCCCTCACAGAATCCGTTCTGAAGATAGCTAAGTCTATTGTTCTTCTCGAGGTGAAAATTGAGACGTTGAGTGCGGAGTTTTTCTAGAACATTACCTATTGTTGGGAGCAGAGAGATGGGCCGATAAGAAGATGCTTCTGTCTTAGATTTGCCGTGTTGATGAAAAAGAATATTTCCAACCTTAAGCGGATCGAGAAATTTAGCCAATTTAAGGCAAGTGTTAAAACGTTCCATGAGGAGAAAGTTGAATTTTTTGAAAATTTGCTGTATGATGATGTTGTCGATGCCATCTGGTCCTGGTGCTTTTCCTTTGGAGAGATGGTGGATGACAAGTCTTCCAGGGAGCTAGGTGGGGATGTTAGTAGAACTATTACTGTTGGCAGGATGGGAGAAGATTTTCTACAGAATATCTTGAGCTGTTTTGAGGTAGTTGCCTGAAAGATCACGATTATTTAAGGCTATTAATTCGGCTGACTTGATAACTTTTCTGAATGAAGCTTTGTAATGAGTGCCGTATGGGATCGATGCTTTTCTGCAAAAATATTTCCAGTCGGAATTCTTTGCAGTTTTGACTTTGCGCATGTACTTTTTTAGTTCTTCTTTATGGAATTGGAATCAGGCATTTCTCTGAGCTTGGGGTGCCCTTTGTGCACGTCTTCTCAGAGCCTTCAGTCGGTTGTTTTCTACTTCGAGGTCTTGTGTATACGAGTTTGGGGTTGGAGAAAGATTATGATTCTTAGTGAGGTAGGATTTGTTACAGGCTTCAATAATGCTATTTTGTAGGAGGTTTGTTGCGACATACAAACATGTGTACTTTTGTTTATATTACAGATGATAGATTCTTCCTAGATTCAAAGTCATTCTTTATTCATCATAGTTTATTTTGTTAGTCCTTGTTACTACAAAGTATTTCTTTATTTTCCGTTTCAGCTTGTGATTCTAGGTGGGGAATGCAACGAAAACATAACTATTTTTGTCTCTATCTTGAGTTCATTTAAATTATGATTTTTATTTAGGAATTTGATACATTTTCCCTTACTTAATTAAATATATTTTGAAATGCTTTATTTTGAAAGTTGAAAATAGCATAGTTGATCTAGAAATGGACTCCAGAATAATATGTGAAACCAGAACTCATAATCAAATAAATTGACTTATACTATATTTTTTTAATCCACAAAACAACAAAAGTAATCATTCTTAAGAAATTAAAAATATATTCTCATAATATAATCATTATGTATTTACTAATTTTCAGTATCAAGCAATCTTACGTCATGCAATATTATTTTTCGGCAAACTTCGAAATAATCTTATATCCAAATAACATGACTTTTTAATATTTTTTTTCATTCCTACGAACCATGAATATAAACATCAATCTTTCCCAGATAATAAAAAATATACTCATTTGATATGATCATTACATATTTAATATTAATTTTCAGCATCAAGTAACATTACATCACGCGATATTTTTTTTTCGACAAACTTCGGGACAATCTTAGATCCAAATAACATGACTTTTTTAATATTTTTTTTTTCATTCCTGAGAACAACAAATATAAACATTAATCTTTCCCAGATAATAAAAAATACTCATATATGATTACTACATATTTATTAATTTTCAGCATCAAATAACATTGCATCACGCGATAATATTTTTCGAGAAACCGCGAGACAATCTGAGATGTCTTCCTCGATACTATTTACCCCTCTTCATTTCTCTTGGTGATGTATCGAACGATATCGGAACCTCCGGGGAATGACATTGGCTATGTTATTGTGGTTTTCTATTTTCTCTTGATTGCTTCGCATCAAAAAAGTGGCCACATATATCTACCGACTCATATTGATCTTCAAGATAGACGTAGTTAATTACAGACTTAGTCTTGTTGTGGTAGAAAAAGACTTCTGCAAATATTTCCCAAAATTGTATTAAAACAAATAAAAGGAATCTGTTTGGAATAAAATGTTTGTTCATCGCAACTTTGAAAAAGTAATAATGAAACTCTAGGAAGTAAGGCATATTATTTCTTCCAAATAAGACCAAATTCCTTACTGACCATATACATATTATGCCATTAGACTTTTTTTCCCACCGCGTAAAGGGTTACAAAAATGCAGTACTTTTAAAAATTGAATTTCATTAACTACACGCAACCAAACTGTCTATCTTCTAATCTCACTGAAAAGAGTCTTGATGTGATTCAATTCTCACTTGTTCTAGCATATCTAGTCAAGGACTCCACATGTCAAGAACTCGTGACAAAAAAGGGGAAGGGTGGAAGCTTATCTTAGCTACCTCTTAGGAGAGCTTACTACCTAGCTACCTACTCTCTTAGCTACCTAGGTATCAATATGAAGTCGAAGACTAGATTAGTTCCTGTTTATGATGATAGGTTGACTTCTTGGAGTGTTTTCAAGGAAAATTGTTTCACATTTGTGTTTCGGTTGATGGGAAACCTCCAGCAGAAAACACTGCAAAGATGAATTCGTTATTAAGATACATAGCATATAGGTCTACTTGAGTTTGAATAATGATCGTTAAGAGCACACCTACAGAACAGAAGTCCGTCCCCCAAGTTTCGCGGTGTATTTTCGTTAAGGATTATTTTTACTTTCTCGTATACGAAGTATACAAAGAGAAAGTATTGTAATCGTCAAAAAATTCGAACTCGAGATTTTGACGAATCTCCACGTTTTAGATCTCCCTGACAAGGAGGAAACTTGGCATATTAGTAGCATACCTTTAGGGTGTTCACTCATTAATCTAATAAAATGCAATGGCCAGCCAATTCGGAGAAAATAGCCCTCAAACTTTGGGCTCAGCTTATATACCAGTACGAAATCTCCAGCTGATAGCGGCCAAATGGCTCAGGTGTCAGCGCACTTTCCTTCTGTTCGCTTGGTCGTCGGTTCGGACCTTGCTGTGTTTTATTCATTTTTATTTTTTCCAAAATTATTTTAAATTAAATGAAAAATTAAAGAAATTTTTTAAATTAAATTTTTAATTATTTTTATGCATAAAATAACTGTTCATTCATATGATACTTGAATTATAGTTAAAAATTAATTTATAAGCAGTAAAGTAATTATAAACACATCTTTAATGGTGATAAATGGTAATTATAATGATGCTCATCATGAAACATTTTTGTTTAGACTTTATCATTCATAAATTTTAGAAATTCATTCTACATTTATTAATTAATTTTAAATTTATTTTTCGCTTGGTGCCAGTAATTCTATATTTCTACATTTAATTACATACAAGAACCAGAAAGATAATTATCATGAAAACATTTGAAAAAAATATTTTGACATCTTGGACAATTAATAAATGACGATTGTTCACAAGAACAATGGTTCTTTAAGTGATTCTTGTGCGATTCTATCTTTAACCTCCGATACACTAGCAATATATTTATTCATAGAACATTTCAACTATCTATATCATGCCAATTTAATCGAAAAACGACATAAAACACTTCAAAATCCAAGGTGAATAATCACGTTTGTTCAGAGTTTCTAAAGAAATAAAAGTAGCACTATAGAAGAATTTCATACGATAGTGAGTAAACACAATTACACATCTTTCCTTTTTCAATCATTGAAATTTTATACCATCTGCCTATGCATTTAATAGATTAACAGCTGCTCTCTACTCTTTACATTCGATCATTAAAATATTAGACCGTCCGCAAACGTATTCAATGTATTAACAACTGCTCTCCTTTGTTTTCAAGATAAAGTAAAAGCGAAGTATTTGTAAATACAAAAAACCAAATAATTTAAAACTTTTAATGATTTTAAGATTTCAATTTTAATTACAGTTATTATTTATCACCATTAAAAACGTATTTATAATTATTTTACTGCTTACAAATTAAATTTTAACTATAATTCAAGTATCATATGAATGAATAGTTATTTCATGCATAAAAATAATTAATATTTAATTAAAATATATAATTTTGGAAAAAAAAATGAAGAAAAATACAGCAAGTTCCGAACTGACGACCAAGCGGAAAGAAAGAAAGCGCGCTGACAAGTGAGCCATTTGACCGCTAACTGCTGGTGATTACTTACTGATATATAAGCTGTGCCCAAAGTTTGAGGGCCATTTTCTCCGAATTGGCTGGCCATTGCACTTTATTAGATTAATGGGTGAACACCCTAAAGGTATGCTACTAATATGCCAAGTTTCATCCGGAACTGAATTTCCCAAGTCGTGTCCTCTCCTTGTGAGTCCGAAAAACGCAATTTTGGAATTATGTCTGTCTGTGTGTCTGTGAACACGATAACTCGACAACTATTAGAGCTACGGGGATAAAATGTGGTATGTGGTCTTTAAACATAATTTGTAGGTTTCTATCAAATTTTGGACAAAATCCGTCCACGGGAAGTCTGTCTGTCTATTTGTCCGCGGTCATGTGAACACTATAACTCAAAAACTTGAATAGCTAGATGAATAAAATTTGGTACACAATTTTATCATCATGAATGTAGGTCCGTATAAAATTTTGGGCCAAATCCGTCAAAGGATTGACTGTCTGTCGGTCTGTATAATCGCATACTTGTTCAGTTTTGAAACTAACTCCCTGCGCATGCCTACTGGTGGCAATGCCTGTGCAAAGAAGAAGGGGCGTTCCGAAACCTTGGCAGTTTGCCAAAAACCAATTCTGGCGCGTTTTTGTAAGGAAGCAAACATTTAGGGAGTCTCGCCAGGTCCTGTTTCTCAAAAGAATGCGGAGGGGATTTGAATTTGTTTTGATCCTTCAAACCACGCGTGGTTCCAACTTTGGTTTACTTGCGACGGAAGTTTATTTGACGTCTTTTATTATTCTAGTTTTCTCTACATGTGTTAGGAGTATACGAGAACCGCTGCGATATATATACCGCTGGTTTTCAAAGAAATAGGATAATTTAGTATGTACGAATTTTGAATTATTTGGAAACAGATATAAAAAGAATTTCAGAAAAAAATTGCAAAGGAACGGATCCAGAGATAATTTTATAACATGGTATTTTTCCTGCGGAAGAGTGTAATTTTTAACAATAAATTCAATTTGACACGTGAATCATGAGCATATCATGTTAGTCACGTCTTTTATTCCTTTCTCGCATACGATGCGTACAAAGAGGAAGTACTGTAATCGCCGAAAAATTTAACTTGGACATTATAATGAATCAGTGGCGTAGCGAGCGTAAACGTCGTCCGGATCATATGATTTTTTTCGCTTTCCTACCTCGTCATCATCAGCGGCTTATCTTGTATAAACGGCGCCTGGGTAATGGTATTTTTTCGCCCACTTATCGTATTTGACTTTAAGAAGTGACATAAAAGCATTAACGTTTTGTTACTATATCCACTGGTGTAAATAGGGTAAGTGGCGACCAGGGAATCTGATTTTTTTTTACCCTAGTCATCATCAGTGGCTTAGCAGGTTCAAATGGCTCCCGAGGCATGGTATTATTTTTATACCTTTTATCATATTTTTTACTAAAAACATGGCATAAAAACAGTAATGTTTTGACTCCATGGTGCCCCCTAAAACTGACGCACGGGGCATCTATTCCCCTTGCCTCCCGCTCGCTACGTCACTGTGATGAATCTCTACAATTAGACCACCCTGAGACCGAAAACTCATTTTTGGAATTACGTTTGCCTGTCACTTTCTCGGGTCTTGCCTGAGGAAAAGGTAACTCGTAAACAGAAGACACTGGGCAAATGACGTTTGGTATGTCTTCTTTATACCAAAATTGCTCTTAACTTAACACAACAGCAAACCCCCGAACTCGGAGCCTGGACGGCTCTCTGTCGGTTGGTTGGGTATGCATGAAACTTTATTGAAAAAGCCAGAGCAAAAAAAAGAGGACATTTAGAACAAAAGAATATAATATTTAGTAATTTAACTTTTAGTTCTTTCAAGTCTTTGTGTTGTGGATTTTGAGAGGGTGGTGCCTTATGTGTGGGAGAAGAGGGAAGGTGAGTACCTAGGGTTAATTGAGTCTGTACCTAGTTGTTGTCACCATCTTTTTGAAAAATGAGCTTTTCGTTCTCCGAGATGAAGTGGATAAGATTTCTGATTTTCGCCCTTGAATTGTTGTTGTTCATTACTCTTTTCCACCAAAGTGGTTCTAAGCCAGCTGACCGTTTTGTTAGGTGGTATGAGGTTGTAAACAGGCAGCTAGCAGCATAATGTAAGGGGTTTCCCGGGTTTCCGCAGCCACAGGAATCGCTGTTTCTGATGTTGAATCGTTTAAGATATGTCGGAAATGGGCCATCGCCTGTGACGAACATTATTTCGGGCCTTTGCCATGGAGTAGGAGTTGTCTTGACTTTAGGCAAAACGTTCCAAAATTGCTCTGACGTTTCAAATTTGGATGAAATCAGTTAAATAAAACTTGTCTGTCTTTTCATCATTTTTTCATGTGAAAACGGTAACTCAGAAAACGCAATGAGCTTGGAGAATGAAATGCGGTTTGTGATTTTAGCGTAGATGTGTGTCAAATTTTGAACCATATAAGTTAAAGGGATCACTGTTTTTCAACCTGAACTATCCCTTAAGTATGTGAATGCTTCAACCCAAAAATGCAAACAGCTTGATATAAATGAAAGTTGGTATGTGGTTTTCACATCAACACTGTAGATCTGTATTGCATTTCGGACACAATCAATCGAAGTTAAAATGTCAAAAATGCATACTTTAAAGCACATACGATACTCAACACAAAACAACATCCATTTACTATGTATGGACATCTCGTTAATAAGATCATGGTTATATAGAGGAGATTCTCTGAAATCAGTTTAATGCACTGATTTCATCCAAAATTTGATACATATCTGCAAGTTTTATGTAAAGGCGACATACCAAATTTCATTTGTTCAATTAACTTTAATATAACGACAGATAACTATAATGTAACAAAAGAAAACTGTGATATAACGACATTTTAATTATGATAAACGAACAGAAAATATTGATATAAAACTGCAAAGATGGGGTTTTTTCTGTCTTTTAAACGTAGAAAAAGATGGAAAACATTTCGAAGTTTTAAGAATTTGTAGGAAATAGAATATTCCAAAACGATAGCTGTGTTTTGACAAGCTGTAAAGCAGAGAGAGAAGAAAAAGTCATCTAGTTTTACCACAGGTGTCACGAAACGAGCGTACTATAAATATTTTCACACAACTTATAAATTCTTCCTCTCCAGGCGGGATGCGGTATGTGTTCGAATCAATAACATTCCTTCTTCCTAGAACTTCTACTTTCTATATTTCTCTAGAGCAGCAGGTAGACAAGATTTCTTTTGAAGTACAAATTAATCCTGGAAAAATTTGTCGCAATGGCGTAAGTTCTGCTTGCAATTCAATATTTTTGTTTTGTATGAAAATAAAGAAATAGTTCCAAGGAGCAGTTCAAAAATGTTCAAAGATATCCGCTGTTTTTTAAAGGTGAAGAAAGCATCCACTTCTGTGGTTTAGATTAAAACAGGAATAAGAAATTCTCAACTAAAATAAGAAATAGTTCCAAGGAGCTATTTAAAAATGCTCAAAGGTATCTGCTGTTTAATTAATGACCAAGAAGGCATCCACTTCTGTGGTTTAGATTAAAACAAGAATAAAAAAGTCCCAACTATTTTCTACGACCAGCACTGAATAGGCTTCTCTATCTGAATATAGCATATCGAAATTTACTTGTACTCTATTTTTATTACCATTCCTAAAACATATAAAATTACTTTGAAGACACAGTTCTTTTGAAACCAGTTTGTCACGATTTTCTGTCTCGTTCTGCACTTAAAAATAATTTATGAAGTTGGAAATTTTTCACCTAAAATAAAATTAATAGCGTTTTTATATGGGTCTTTGTTTCGACGCTCGTGCAATGAATTGTTTCTTATGTAATAACGCGTGTGTGCTGCGATATTAAAATTCAATGTTACAAAAGGCTGAATCGCAGTAAATGATTATATGATCTATGCGGCACTGATGCTGTCCTTGAGGTATATTTCAAAAATCGTCCTGTATTTTCAAATTTAATTGAAAGGTATATTTCAGGATAAAGGTACCTTTCAAATAATTTGAAGGTATATTTCAAATTTAATTCAATAACCACAGTAACGTATACAAACATATTTTCAGATAATCAGTGTGTAAAACACATTAGGCCTAGCACAGTTCTATTGAAATCGTATTTGGGAGAAATTGTTACAATTTTAAGCAGTAATTTGATGCAGGTTGTTTTAATTATGTAGTTAGTTTCACAACATGCTTTATGTAAACCGTCTTCTCAGAATGCCGGGTAAGCCTGCATCAATTTTTGTACCGCGTTATTTGAATGTGTGTTATAGAGAAACGTGTTATATTGCAATGCCTTGTTATAAGAGTGCTGATTGCATGAATCATGTTATCTAAACTTATATGTTTCTAAGAAATCAACACTTCTTGCTCTGTGTATTGTCATCATATGAGCATTTAACCAATATATTAATTTAGCTCTAAAACAGATTAGCACGTAAACAAATACAAACGCTAGTTCATTGGAATTTCGAATTTACTTTCTCTTCAATGCGTCATGCTGAAATTCTATTCTCAGTCAGGTCTATAAGTGTTCTTTCTTATTTTTTTAAGCATGCTTTATAAAATCATGAAATTCAAATAACGTGTTAGCCGTTAATATATATTACAATAACAAAATCTAGAAAAGTTTTTAAAATTGTAAAATTTAGTAGTAATTATAAACAAAATAATGAATGATGTTTATCAATAAAAATTTTCTAACTAATTAGTTTTTTTATAAAATTTCGGAAAAGAAATAAGTGCTTATTAATCTAGAAACTCATTATCCCTGTTATGGCCTAAAACATTATGATTTCTTCCTGTTTTTTCGGGCCATTTGCCTTGTTTTGCCGGAGCTGGAGGGTACCATGTTTGATGCCCGATTCCACCAACGATCAGCCGTGTATAGGGGCTTGGTACATGCTAACTCCATTGGTGTGGCGTGGAAGTTTCAAAAGAAGGGTGCTGGGCCTAGAAAAGTCATTTCACTAAAGCTCAAAATATGACATCTGTTACTAAATAACGTACTATAACTTCTAAGAGGAACGTTAATAGAACTAATCCAATCTTTCCATTTTTACTAAAAATTTCTGAGTATTGTTATCAGTGTTGTCATTGACAAAAACTTTAAGCCAATATTTATACCATATTTTCTGCTTCATATTAGCTCATTATTTTGGATTTCGGTATTATAATGGCTATAATTAGATATAAAAATTGATGATCAAAAATGCTTCATCGGTTTCATGCGTGTAAAACAGTAGTTAATAATGTTAAGAAGTAATTCCGCAAAGTCAGAGAAATTGAAGCCATTATGATACCAAAAAAAAAAGCTAGAACACGCAGTAATTATGATAAAAATAGGATACTAATTTGTGCCATTTTTTCATTGATTCTTGAAAAATTAGTTTCTTTCGTGAACTCTCCGAACACTGATGAAAGAATAGTTTCTTTGAATTCTGATTCTCACATGAAATTATTTTGTAAATCTTCAGTTTTATAAATGGAATGGATGCATTTATTTAGTTAAATTTACCACGGAAGGAAGTATTCCACTTTCCCTTGAGTCATTATGCCTTTTAAAAGTTTAAAATAGAATATTGTATTCTCAACGAAGTTTAAATTTGACCTAGTTTCGTAATCATATGGAGGAGAAGAGGAATGGAAATTCTGGAGAAATTTCCATGAAATGGAAAGTCCATTTAGATCTCAACTGGCTTTGTAGACTGCGGCGATTTGAATCGTTATCTTTTAAAGATATTTTGTTTATGAATCGTCTTCTGAGTGAATTGAAAATCATTTTTTACAGAATTTCATTTAAGTTGTCTTGTTTCATCCTTGTAAAAATGGAATTTTGCAATTGATTTTTCACTCCCCTTTTGATGAGGTAGAATTCCAAAATTTTGTACAGATATATTCGTTGACAATATACTATTTCAATATTTTTCAACTTATTTATCAATTAATCGATTAATTTAATTTAACAACTGACGACGTAATCAGTTAGAGAATTTGAGAACAGTTTTATTTTCAGATTCCAAGATATTTATAATAGAGGATTAGAAATTAAAAACTGAAAAGTGAATGAAAATTAGAATAATAACTTTCTACTTTTCAATATACTAATAAAATTTTGTTTTAAAAATGTTTTTCATTGAATTTATTTCCTTCTCGTGCTCAAAGTATACAAAAAGAATGTATTGTATTAGTAAAAAAATTCAGGTATATGATTTCGATGAAATTTTATGTCTTAGACTTCCCTGAGTCCAAAAAGTACATTTTTGGAATTATGTTTGTCGTTCTCTCCTTGAATGCAATAACCAAAAAGTTGAGATAGGTTGACAGATAAAAATTGGTACGCTGTCCTGACAAAAAAATTGTAAATTTCTCTCAAATTTTTGAAGAAATCCGTCTTGGGGAAATCTGTCTGTCTATATATGTTCTATTGAACATAATAACTCTCAAATGAGACAGGTTAAATGAATGAAATTTGGTATATGACTTATCTTTAAGATTGTAGATTGGTTTCAAATTTTTGAAAAAAAAACACCCATCATTATATATCGAGGGGAGCACAATCCTGCAGGTTTCCTCTTAAAATTATGATACAGCAGTGTATCATCGTAATACTTACACTTACATTTGAAACTTTTTATACTTTCTTTACATGAAAATGTTTTTCAAATTTTCCATGCGTTGTTTGTAAGAATTTTTCATGTGAAATGGGATTTAGGAATAAAATCAAAGAAATTTCTTACTAGCATAATTACTTAAAATTCCATACATGATATTTATTATCAAATAATTTGCTGAAATTCAAAGTAGCCAAAATGGATAGAAGATTTTTAGAAATAAAGGAGACCACTTTTTCTTTTTATTTTCAAGTATGCTCGTTTCTGAAAGATTTTCTTTCTATAATTCCTCTAGTATAATAAAAAATTTTTTAAATCTATCACACCATTATTATAGCATTTTTATTCAAAAGAGCCATTTTCAATACGAAGAGCAATCCTCAGATTTTGAAAATCATATATTCGATGCCATGAATATTCGGATTTTTCTGCAGCATATATTCGTGGATGTCTTTTCTACGAACATAGGCGAGCCGTTCTCTTCATGCTGAGACTACGACGTATATTTAAATCAGCTGATACACACATTTACTTGAGAATTTTTATAATTATAGCCAGCACAGGATTCGACTAATAATATAAATATATGAGGACAACTACATGATTCTTATTAAAATTAAGAACACTTGAATCTTTCGGGATTTATTAACTATGTAAATTCAAAATTTTATATCCAGCCTGTATAAATTTTGCATTTCATGTGATAGTCTTCATTACAATAAGATTTTATATTCTGCTTGTGTAAATTTTACATTTATTCATATAATCAGAAATTAAATTAATAAATTTATTTTATTGTATTCTAGTAGCTCCTAATATGCCAATTCACTGCACAGTAAAAATAGTGGATTCTTAATCCTCTTATGCTTGGTAACACAATACCACAAGCACCCTCCACAGTGAAATATCTCTCATATGCTCTATCCATCGAAACGCTCTTGTCAACGAATATTTATAGAGGCAATTCCTGTTGAGCGCAAACATCCAAACAACCTGAGAGAAGTGATATTTCCAGCCAAAAACCCATTACAAACATATCCCACCTGGATCCGTTTGCAGCGCTGTCTTCAACAACCAGCAGCTTCTTTGCGGAAAAATATATACAAACAAACACGGTCAACACCCTATCTATTCCCAATGACAGCTCCAAAAACTGGAATTCGCTGAATAATGACGCATCCCCCCTCCAAATCCTCTAAAGAACCCCCTTTAGTCCCAACCTCCCTCGCATTATGAGCGCAAGATAAGTAATATCTCATTTTGCGTTCCTTCAAGAAAACATTCCCCGCAGACGAATCCATAATCCGCGAGGACATACTTTAATGGTATGGATGTTGAATGGAAGAATAACGCAAGTTTGAAAATTTCTGATAACGCAATGAAAACAAATGGCATGAGAGGTCACGGGTCGGCTATCCCCCAACGGAAGTGCCATGGCGTCTTCCGGGGATATAAAAGGGGGTGGAGTGGAGGGGAGGAAGAAGTGCACCGTTTGTCACACAGCGTTGTGATTCCAGGATGCTTTTGTGAGGAAATGGATGGCATGTCGAAATTCCTGCAGTTCGGGTTGTTTAATATCAAATAAAAGAACACAATAGGGGAAGAGGTCGCCGTGATTTGTTCGCCATGACTCCATCAACGCTTGTCCGATGCGATGATTCTAATGGAAACGAATAGGCGTATTTGTCAAATAAAAATATGGGAATTTGGAATGGTTGCGGATTTGCGAGCACGCGTTTCGGGTTCGGGAGGTAATCACAAAAAATAACATATCTCACTATGAAGTCAGTCACGAGGTATTGTATACGCCTTTTGAAATTCTAGAATTACAGTTTCTTAATGGAAATTTCTGCTTCTGCCCAAAAGTTTGTTTTCAGCAACTTTATGGTGACTTATGAAGTAACTTTATAGCCTCATCAGTCATTTGAAAAGTGACGCTGATTTCCAGAATTGTACTCATTTTGCTGCGCCATTCAGAACTTTCAGCGACAGAGAATGTGTTTTTTAAATTTAATTACGTGGATAATTTCTATCTATATAAATTTTATTAAGTTTTTAACTAATTTCTGAAGATCGCGATATTTTTAATATTATGTTTCTTAATGGTTTTAAGATTAAGTGTCTGCAATTTTTAAATTATTTGCTTAATATTTATTTTGTGTAATGTAACACGGTAGTTGGTGTTTTGTAGTGCGTATTTTCTTAACATAAACAAATAAATAGCGCCCGGGGTGAAGTATTATTTATCGTTCTCTCTAGTCATGTATGGCTTTAACAAAATACATACTAATACTTTTCCAGTGAATCCCCTCCCAAGAGTGGCACTAGTCATTCCTTGTCGCTACTCCACTGAATCTTACTCTTTATTGATTCTGCATAGCATTTACCAACAGACCTTTTAAGAGCAATATATCTTATTAGTGAGACAATCCGTTTAGTATTCCTAAATAATGATAAAGATATTAAAGAAAAAATTCAACTAACTAATTTGTGTTTTGGTAACTGATCAAGCTGCTGAGCGTTAACTTATTACAGCTAAAAGATTCGTCTTCAATGGTACATCAAAATGGCTTCTTTCAATGGCGTAGCGATATTTAATGTCCGGGGATTTAGTATTTATTTTTCGCTATCTCTTTCCCATTTTTGAACTTCTGACTTTAAAAACGTAAATTAAATGCAAATATATTAGCATCACGGCATCCCGAAAAGCTGGCACCCGAGGTATCTATACTCTTTTCTTGTCGACCCTCCAACGCCACTGACTTCTATCATGTCACTTGTGTAATATTGCAAGCAATTATTTGTTGCTGAAAAGCACATTCGAAGTTAGTCCCAATTCGGAACCTCAAGATTTATCGTGAAAAATGTCACTATAGTTTTCTTTGTCAAATTAATAACAGAGCAAAGATTTATTAAAAATACCAATACGATAAGGTTGACTCATGAACTGTTGCGTATATGATTTTCAAAAATATGTGCCAACTGTTTTTGTCAAATTCATCTTGATGCTGTGGCAGCTATATGATGATTTTTGCTCATTCCTTGATAAATTTCGTTTGCAATCTTTTGAAACGTCAATAAAGGGAATTCTGAGTAAAATACATCGAGTTGAGAAATGGGAAAACATTTCAGGCTAGATTGGTAGTGAATTTTCATTTCAAAATTAGTTTTCAGACCAATTACAAGAGTAAATTTCAAGAAAGTGGAACGTAAATTTGTTGAAAATTAGTTCTTCATTAGAATTTCGAAGCTTAGTACTGAAAAAGAAACATTTGGTACCAAATTGCTTCTAAATCGTTAACTGCCAACAAAATTCAAATGTTGTGAAAAGTTTTAATGATGTTCCTGGAGTGTTATTACCGAAATGCGTTCTAGAAGATTCTCATTTGTAGTATGTACGATTACATTTCAGTTAAGTTAAATCTACACTAATATGGAACTTAGTATTCGCTTAAAAATATGAACGGACTAGAGTATTCTCTAAACTCATTCCGAATATGTAGTAATAAAAACGTTTTATCGTCTATTTTATATATGCTTGCTTTCAATTAAACGTGTTATTTCTTACTTGTCCTTAGCCTTATTAAAAATAAATGTATCGTTATTTCTTTATTTATTACCCACGCCGACCTATGGGGTATGGAGCGTTTTCACAGTCAGTGAGAGATGTCTCGTTAAAAATCTTTTGTGAAATCTTTATCTGTGAAGCACTAACAATAAATTTATTATATTTGGATATTATTTGTTTCAGGTCAAAAACTATCCTGCATTAAATATATCAATTAATATCTATACTTATAAAAGGCAATGTTTGTGTGCGATGTCCAGACGAATCTATGGCACTTACAACCTTGAAATTTGACTTACAGGTAGTCTTAAAGGTGACTCAATGCACCTCGAAGCCGGAATTTTAAAATTTAATCCAGAAAAATTTTTACTTAATGTTTTGTGTTTTGGATGATTTTTCGCACTAATTTCTCAATAGAATGGTTTCGGATAATTTTACGAAAAAAACAGATACACCATAGGAAAGAGCAAACGATTTTCGTTCTATTGAAGTTTGTTTTGAATTTGCAACGCAATTTACTGAATTTTGAGAAATTTTTAAACAATAGTCACTTTTGCTTTACATTTTTAACATTCAATTTTTATTTTCTCGCATCCGATGCTCTAATAATGCTACTATTTTTAATTTTCTTGAGGTAACAACCGGAATATTTATCCCTGTTTTAAACCAAGAACAGTCAAAATATCTTTTTTTCCGATTTTCTATGAATTTTTTTATTGATCAGTTCAAACATTTTCTCTCGCATACTGAATCGGAGTTTTCGATTCAAGGTTATTTTCAGCTCCCAGCATACATTTCTACAATCCGATCGGACATCACCTTCCTAGCGGCAGATGACGTCATTACTTTCGTGTTCTACGCGGAGATGATTTATTTTCTCAATAACCAATTATTATTTTTAAGCGTGTCTTAATATATTTCTTTGCCTCGTGTATTTTATTTGCGGTGTAATGAATTTCACTTTGTGATTTTTTAATATTGTTTTGGATTAACGTACTCGGTACTGTTTTCCTACAGTTTTAAATGTCATTATTGAGAGGAAAAAGAAGCGAGCAAACTCAATAATACATATTTTTCTGTCTTGATTTCGTTTTCAAAACTTTCATTTTTGTAATTGTCTTTGAGCGTTTTTATATTTTGTTTAAACCATGATGCCACGGGTAAATGTCATTGTCGGGAGGAAAAGAAGCGGGTAAAAATAATAATATATATTTTTCTGTTTTGATTTCGTTTCCGTAACTGTCCTTTATGTAATTGTATGTGGACTTTATTTTTCATTTTGTTGAAGTCATAACACCACTGGTAATGCCGTACGGGTATTGCTAGTTATATGTATACGTTCTATTTTAATTTAGTTTTAGTTATTATTAACGACTCATTTGAAAGACGCATAAGGAATATCTTGGGACGGATAACTTAATATTGAAACGTGGTCCGACGAAATTGATGAGGCCGACGCCGAATCTATGCCCTATCCTCCAAAGTTAACAAGGGAGGAAGCACTCCTTTGGTTGCCTGACTTAGACAATGCCAACAAGCTCATGAGGATCCAAAAATGTTTGAAAAACCAGATGTGAATTGATTAGAATAAGGATTCAGCAATTCCATTGGTCCTTTCTAAGGCTACCGGAAGTTTACTTATTATCAATTTTCAAATGTCCATGGTTAGCCTTCTCTTACAAAGTTAACATCTCACCATCGGAAGGAAACTTAAGTCATGCCAAATTTAGCCTGCACCAGAACCCAATGTACGATGAATTTATGGCGGAATTACTTTTGTACCTGCAACCTTCTAGTTGCGGAATATTTTCACCAGGCAAATGTGATTCCAAAAACGTTTGAAAATACCAGATCTGAATTGGTTAGTAATAAAGATTCAGCAATTGTGTTAATCTTTTCTAAGGCATGTGAACCATACTCACTCCAAAATCCACCAATTTCTAAATTTCCATGGTAAACTATTTTAGCACGTCTGATTAGAGCTGCTATCTCTTAGTAACTTCAGAAATCACAAAAAAAGTATTAATTACACATTGACTATATAATGTGGTTTTAACAACCAAATTAATTATTAATTAAATATTATTAATATTTTGAAATAGCACCGACATGAGTAATTTTTCATCAGATTCTTCGGTGAAACTAAAATTAAGATAATTCAATATTTACATCAATCCAAAGCAATATTGTTAATTAATTAATAAATTAAATTAACTGTAGTAAATAAGCTAAATGAATTCCTTTACTTAAAACAATATCAATCCGAAAATATTTTAAAATACCATTACTAAAAAATGGGCGTTTTAAAGGATTAAGCTTTCGAAAATTCTTACATAGATAGAGAGATAGATGTCGTGTAAAATAAAAGGAAACTAGAAGAAATAAACTATGTGCACATTAAAGAAAATAAACGTATGTAACGCATAATATAACATATATGTAATGCGCTACTTCAGTAGCATAAAACATATATTTTACTCTAAACATTGCATTAAACATGGAAATTAAATTCTTTCTTTCTATCATTCAGAAAGTTTTGTCTGTTATAAAATATAAAAAAAGAAAGTGACAAACAAATGTAAGAGCATCGTTTAAAGTTAGAAAATAAACCGACATCATAAGGTTAGACAAGAAAAAAATCGTCATATTTTATAACGTGAGTTAAAAATAGAAGTCTTTCTTAACAGGTGAACGTTTTCAGCATGGAGAACGCTATAAAAGCAAGAAATACTAAGGATAGCGAAATTTCTTCTAAAATTACGCAAAAGAAACTCGACTACACAACTAGTAGCAGGTGAATTTAACAGAAAAGCTGAAAAATGGTACTTATCTCATCCAACTGCTTCGTTTCCAGTGATTTATGCATATTGTGATCTTGTTAAAACATGAAATTGGAGAAGATTCAAGCGCTGCTGGAGAAGATAATGAATGTAAAATGGAAAAAGCAAGAAAAGCGAAAAGGTCTCCCCCACCCACGCTAGGCTTCAGCGCTTTCCAGTTATTTGGTAGCAATTTTCTGGCGATTGGAATGATTTCTCGGCTGCATTCAGGAGACCCAATTTATATAAGGGAAGAAATGAAAAAATAAAGATGCAGAATACTGGTCGCTGGTGAGCTATTTCTGAGGGAAATAAGAGAGAGGGGACATATAATTTTGAATATTGCCTCGAAAATGTTTATAAAAAAGTTGGTATAGTATAATATTATGGTTTCGTTTAGTTACGTTAACGTCTTGGTTTGAAACTGCACGAAAGCTATTTGGGGGCAAACTTCATAAATATGACGCTGTATATATCTGAGCATGTAGATATCAAAATTTCGGTACTAACATTCGAAATTTACAGTATTTCAATTTTTGATAAGAATTTCTTATTTATTATACCAATATATATCTATTCTAACTAACTGAATATATTAATATATATCTATTATAGCTAGCTTAATATATCTATACATATCCATTCCTCGCTAGAATACTAAATAATGATGAGTTATATATTCTTTAGGCCACCGTTAATTTTCTTGATTCTTAATTTTAAACGAAAACATTGAGTGTAAATTAAAAGTCATTATATTTTTTACAATAAAATATTTTATCCTCTTGGCATTGGGAACTATTTATTTTTTTAGGAATTTTATGATTTTCAGATTCATTTGTAAACCCTGAAATTAGTCCCGGTGCACACATCCAATTTTTTATCCTCGATTGCTTGTTCGACACCGTTACGGCAAAGGAAGTGTGGCACGAAGTACATTGATAGCAATTGTGAGGTGCATACGTACCTCCAGTGAGACATTGCGATGTCGAACATGCCATTAGCCATCATTTCGCCTAGCATGTGGATGTCGCTCGGTGTTGTAGCAAATCAATATATTCGGAAGTGTGAAATTAAGTTCATTCATAGCACACGAGTAGTGCACACACATCTCCGACAACGCATTTCTACTGCCTAAGCGGTGTCATACCTGCAATTAGCAACAAAAATCAGATTGTGCACGGTGTCTTACACACTGATACTGGACATCCCGAGTGTATTGGATAAATCTTTAGGTTAAAGGCTGGAGGGAAACTCATATTTCCTTTTATAATGGGAATTTAAAAAAGAAACACTTTCGTGTTCCTTTGTTAAATATTCGTTCTTTACAAGTAATATGAAGCAAAAACCAGGGCCCCCCCCTCGAACATGGAGTTACTGTTCTTGCTTTCCCTAATTAGGAATTTATGCGCCCATGGCACTTGTCATGATTAAATAGGACAGAAGAGTTAAATGATCAGCCAAAAGCAATGAGGGACAGATTAATGGTGGCGGCTCAGTTGGTTTCACTTGTATCATGTCAAGGACTGACATCAAAGGAAGAGGGGTACCTTCTGTTGCTCAGTGGGATTCTGAGCACTTAAGGTAGAAATCTGAATTAAGCTTCTATATATGATTGTTGTACGAATATGGAAGTTGACTCCCTGAAAAACTTCCAGAAGAACTGAATACTCTTAGTGTTTCGCTTGGAGGAAAACCTCCAGCAGTGAATCAAATCACAGTCAGCAATTCATTGCTGAAGAGCTCATCAATCTATCAGTTTTATTAAGAACTTCATCAAGTTTTTGACTTTGCTACCCTAACGGCCTTGTTCACCATCCATGGTTAAACCATGATCAGCGGTTAAATGATGGTTCTGCCATGATAATGCGAAAGCTGACCGAAATGCGTCGCACAAATGTATAGCGGTTGCTATTTTGGCATGGTATCTCAATTTCTCGATTGTTGGCGATTTTTAAAATTACTCTCAGCCTTCGAGCCAAACGATTTTCTCGCCAACTCTCCAGTTAGGATATAAATCAAGCCTATCATTTCGGTCAGCATTCGCTTGTTCGTGCAAATTCCAATTTAACCGCTGATCATGTTTTAACCATGCGTGGTGAATAAGGCCGTAATACAGCTATATGACAGAGCTCTTCCATAGATTAATGCTCTTCAGGCTTGTAATGCCATACCTTAACCTACAGTTCCTTAATCAGTGGGCGACTGATTAGCTTAATAAGGAAGTGAAATCTGTTGTTTACTAATTCACAAATTATTTCATCCCTTAAGCAAAGGTCAATTTCTGTCAGTACAGCGGTTGTTCTGCCCGTATTTGTAAAGGTAAACTAAAGGTTGACTTGGACTGCATGGCACAAGAAAACCCTTCTAAGCTCTTTTATGATGAATAACAAATGAATTTTGGTGCATGTATCATTACTTTAATTTACTTTTAAATTTTTGTTTATTACTATTCTTATTACTTTTTAATTCCCCCTTCTCTTTTGCATGCTTAATATTCTATTTCGCTCCCAAACTTGTAAGGAATTTCTAACTCTAGAACCTCGACTCTAATGGGTGCAAGTGTCTTCATGACGTCAGTTGTTAAA
>BGPR01000157.1:750661-763292 GCA_013235015.1 Araneus ventricosus | reverse complement strand
ATTCTGTTAATTCTACAAAATATCGAATTCTCCAACGACACGAAAAATAATTAATTTAGAATCAAATGTCCTGTGCAACGAATCTAAAGAATTGCTTTTATTCAAATGATTAGAAATAAATATTTACTACATTCAACACATTTGTAAGAATTGTCCATTTACATGAAAGTGCGTTACACTTTATAACAACAGAGAATATTCCATCAAAATAGCTCTCCTTTTCCAGACATAGCTCCTAAATATCGAAAGGAATATGAAATGGAAGTAGGGAGCGTTGATTTTTAATCGTTGTTGTTAATGGGCGTATTTTAATTATTCAAAATATTAAAGTTGTTTCTAAAGATATGAATAGGAAGGTTTTATTTCTACACTGAGTGTCTCACGCATTTTTAGAATAAGTCATATAATCATTTTCATATTCTTTTTTTAAATAAATTAATATGAAAATAAACAAAAACTAATGACTTCAAATTATAATTGGCTCATTTCCAACAACTTATTTATAACAGACAAAAAAACAAAATTGATTTCTTATTAGAATTCAAAAGAAAAAAACTTAATTCAAACAAACAGAAAAAAAGATTTTCATTACAGCATTTAGTTCATGTTTTTTTTGGGACAGAAAAATATAATAACGTAACCATGAAATGAAATTTCCAATTTCTATTTATAGCGAATACAAAATGATACAGTTTATTCTTATTCTAATGGTAATCACCACATAACATTTACATTGACTTTCGTCGTTTGAAAGATAATTTCCTTCCCGTTTCTAGAAGTATTATTTGTTATTACCGCCTATTAAATGTAATTGTAAACCATTAAATATTGTTTATGACTCTGGTTGGTGAATTTGGATGTACGCCAAGGTAGATTCTCATTTTTAAGAAAATAGATAACATATCTATTTTCTGGCAAATGAGAATCGGAAATTAAAGATAATTTCAGCTTTTACCTAGTCATAAGTATTCACGGCCACTTTTAATGCATCATTATAATTGGAACTGCCAGTTTTCTGAACGGATAAGCTTTGGTTTGTTCAACAGTTTGTAAACGGAAGATGACTGTTTCACAGATTGCATATTCCTTACTCAACCCATTCAGGGTAACAACCTGAACAATTAAACGTATGCTTTGAACTTCGCTTAAGACGAAAGAGCTTGGAGTTGTGCCACCATTCAGAAACGCATCAACAAGTCTCTGGAGAATTGCTCCCATTGGGCTGTTCTTCCCTTCGCCCACTTATGATGATGCAGAGGACCACGTTTTCGCACTAAACCCACGTGACTCATCCACCACTTACTCCAATTATATCCAATAATTCACGCAGTCCCGCTTTTTGACGTCTTTTTCTTCCTCCAGAAAGACTGACTGACTGTCATTGAAGTGAATGCCGTTTCGCAATGCGGCAGTAAAACCTTTTCCCATTGTTAGAACCTCCTATTTCTTCTTCCTTTTTGCCCTAGACAGTTCGATTGTATGTGACTGTCAACATGACATTGGTATGTTTCACCACTTCGATTCTGACGGTATTGTTGATAGTGTACGCAGCTGCCTCTAGGAATAATACTACGACTCCCGGAAGATATCGAGGTGAGTTAAGTTGATGTCATTAACTTTTTTTGTCCCGTCCAGAGAGATAGTGTCTGTCATTAGTTGTGGGCGATGGCAGGATTAATTTAGAGATGAATATAAATGATTTTGGTTTTTTTGGGGCTATTGAACTTGGGATATACGTTTTCAGGTATATATGAAAAATTCAGTGTTCATTTATTTTTCGATGTTTTGATTTACATGTTACAGATGAAGAATTTTATCCGTTATTTCATAGAATAACTAGGTATTTCACTAATTATATGGTTGAATACCTAGTTATTCTATGAAATAACTGAATTTATGCTCTTTAAAGGTAATATATACATCTAAATACAATTATAGAAAACAACTTTTCATTTATCTTTCAGAAATATTTAAATTTCTAAGATTAATTTGAATTTTGAAGTATTATGTAAATGGCTTTAAGGTTGAAATAAACTAAAAATCTGTGTTTGTGATATAATTGTGAAAAAATAATTTGTGCCAACTTTATTCTGCTTTCTAGAGATTTGTCTGTCATTACTTGTGGGTAATGATTCTGTTAGTATAGATATGAATGTAAATTAAATCGGATTTAGTAATGAATTCTGCTTGGAGTTTCGAAGCTCGAAAGCATTTTAAATATATGTACATACAAATCAGGCTTCTTCAGTTTCGGTATTACGATGTACAGATTTAAATCGCATTGTAGAAAATATTTTCGATTAAGTCTTCAAAATGCATTTAAACTTTTAAAATTAATTTGGATTCCGAAGTTGATTCTAACTTATTTTGAATTTGGAATAGGCCCAAATGTGTGTTTTGAGATATATATGTAAAAAAATAAATACATTTTGGCTAAGAACTCGCAACAGATGGATTAAATCAGGAAGTAAGGCCTTTGATATTAACATACATTGATATAAATAGCAAGTTAGAAAGCGCTATTCGGTTATCATTCACAAATATTTAATTTTAAAATTAATTCGCTGGGCTGCTAGGAATAAAATTCCAAAGACGAAAGATACCGATTTGTTAAGTTAATGATTAACTTTCTTAGGTCTGTTTCATTAGATCTTTGATTAGAAGGGGTTGGTGAACGGGTTAATGAGTAGATATAAAGTTGAATTTAAAGTGGATGCTGAAGGAATTTGTAAAGCGGCAATAAAGCACGATATGTCATATTTTTCATACGTATGTATTTTTACAGAAAATATGTTCAGCTAAATATTTGAAGATTATGGAGAAAATAAATAACAGTATGATTTGATATTATCATTGAACTTTTATTGTAAAAAAATCGTTAATCATTCAAAAATATTTTAATCTATAAAATTAATTTTGATTCTGAAGTGGCTATTAGCTTGCTTTGAAGCAGGAATTAATTGAATATAGTAATAACTATATTCTGTAAATATAAATTATACGCAGAATCAATTGATTTTTGTCCCGTTTGGTAAGATCGTGACTGTTACTAGAATTTAGTTATTTTTATTTTTTTCCATTTCAAAACTTGGTGAAAATAATTAAATAAAGCGAATGTTTGAATTCTAAGTTGAGAATTCGTAGACAGTGCTAATTAAAATATATATGTGTTAAAGTTAAATAGTAAGACACTATTGTAGATTATTTAGTCTCCAACCGGTAATGCAATAAAAATGCAAGCATGTCGGCATTTTAGAGTAAATCCCTAATTTTTGTGAACTCGAAGGTAAACTACTGTTTTTCAAACATTGGTGAAAATAATTAAATAAAGGTAATATTTGAATTCTAAGTTGCGAATTTGTATACAATGTTAATTAAAATATATATGTTGAAGTTAATATGTAAAAGTCTACTTAGGATTAATAAATCTCCGACTGGGAGTGTAATAAAAATGCTAGAATCTCGGCATTTTCACGTAAATCTCTAATCACTATGAACTCTGACGTAAACTGTTCTTTTTCAAAATATTTTCACAAGCAGGAAATCTTGAAATAAAATAATCAAATTTTTTATTACAAAAATATCAATTCCATAATACATTGATTTTTAACTTTTTGAACCACTTATGGTACGAATTCTAAAACATGCTTTAAATATAAAAATATGTTTTTTAAATAAATAATGTCTCTGCTATTATATCCATTTTTATTTACTAATCTATCGCGTTGCAATCTTCAGAGAAACTTATTCATACAAAAATTATAACTAAAATATATTTTTTAAAAGAAATTTAATTTCTTTATAAACGAGATAAGATAACAAGTTATTAAAATTGTACTCTAAATAATTCTTAAATTGCCTCCAATTTCAAAGTGTATCGAGATGCATGGATTTAATGCACATAAAAATGTCTAAATAAATTAAAGTATCTTTATTCTTGTTTATATAAATTAAAGGAAAAGAATTAAAGGTAAACGTTTCTGCTCTGAATCTTTTTAATAATATCTCTGTATCAATTTGACTTCTAAAAATTCTTATTTTATCTTCTAGTTTTGTCATCTAAACGGAACGTAACAATATTTCCTGCATTGCTTTTTATGAATTAATCATATTATTAACTCTCAGCATCACTAGTGCAATTTTAGCGAAAGTTTAATTTCATTTTCTCGCTTGAACGGTTTGGATTTCTAAAGACGCATTTCTTTTATGTAAACAGAATTAAAATGCTAAGAATTTACTTCGTTCAATTTACACGCTAATAGAACATTCATTTCCGTATTGTAATTGAATGAAATTCGAAGGATATTTTTCACCGATATAATCCAGGAGAAAATAAATATGTTACGCAAGTAATATCTACGTTTTAAAAATAAGTATGTTTCAATGGTACCATTTAAAAAAATTCTTCAAAACATCTCGGAAATGAAGGTTGTGTTTTCATTTGGAAATCACAACCTAAAGAAAAGAAGATAAATTTTCTTTCAAGAATGTTATTCCCGAAAAAAAAACTTCAAATAGACTGAGGACTTTGAAACATAATCTAAAAAATTTAAAACTTGAAATAGTTTAACTCTTTAATCCCAATGCGACTATTTTCTACTAGCCCCTTTAACACCAGGACTTTTTGGGAGGGTTCGCCATGAATTGGATCCTCCCAATCTAGGTCTTCATTTACCCCAACACCTCCTCCCCCGCTATGACCTTCCCTTAAAGCGAATGGAAATGGACTGTGATGGGCAAGGATAATTGGAACCCCTAACTGCGCTTATCTCCGAAGCGATCTCAGAACCTCAGCTCACCTCAAAAGGAGCCAACCGCCTCAGACCGGCTGTCGTTGATGTTAAGGCAAAATTTCTAGACCACCCCGGACCTCCTGGCTTGATGTCAGAGGGTTAACACTGAAGTTATCAGGGTAACATAATATCTCGATTAGTTTTTAAAGCTGGCGTTTCCGTAAATTAACTTCCCCGTAATATGACACCGTGAAGAATTCATCTCTCTAGTTTGGATAGACTGAATAATAAAGGTTAGATAGATATAACGGCATTGAATCTGTCGCCAGCTAAGAAATAAAATCGCGTTGGTGAGGTGTGGCAGTGCATCCAGTATTATTTTGACGCAGATATCATCATCGTCTACCACAGTTCAAAATTATAAGATCGATCCAGAATCGTCGTAGTTTACATTCCTTCAACACCCAGGAGAACTAGCTCAACCCAATGTTTTTTAGAGCGTAGATTGACTTTCCGGGAGGAGAACATTCCAGAATGAAGGAGGCCAGTAGACACATAGAATGGCGAAATTGGAGGCAAGGTAAACAAAATTTACATCAAATATTGCAAGGATAACAGCAAATTTGAATTGAAGATAAGAACAGTCTTACAACGCTTAAATTGTTAATATTTAAAAGTTCTTAATTAAACCCTTAAGAATCGATTTTTTTTTGCTATCTAATAAGATGGCCCTTCTTGTTTTGGAAAGGGCATCTACGAAGGCATAGAATACTTGAGATGCTTATGGATTCTATGTAATTTTTGTGTCAAATTATAAAGCTAGTTAATGATTAAATTTTAGTTGAAAGCCTGAAAATACGATAATTCGATGCACGTCAATATGATGGGTGCGAGACTTACGGGGTTAAGATATACATAGCAGTTCATTGAATCAAAAAATGCGATGGATTCAAGCATATACACAGTTTTTGGCTTAAAATATATAAAGAACAACAAGAGAAAAGGATTTCACACGAATTTTAACTGTGAGAAAGGGCACAATACAACTGAAATAATGGAACAGAAAAAACGCAGAAAATAAAACAAAAGGCATAAGCAGCTTAAAATAGTAAACGTTAGGTGCAAGAAGAATAAAGTAAACACACACGCAAGCAAATTACAAAGGTACAAAATGGCAAAAAATCAAAATATAGAGTTCAGTATAAAAATAATATACAATTAAATTGATAAATACTCTACAAAGCGATAAATTTAGCGAGATGACTTCTGGCATTTGTGTAGTTTTCACGATATGATTACAGATAAAAATTACGAAGTTCATTCCCATTCACCTTCATTTATTTTCAATTGGGATGCTATTCTTTAAGAATATATCTTTGAGAAGAAAAATTCTGAAAATAAAGTTTCAATTAGGACGTTGAATTTCAAAGGCTTGAACAAGAGAGATTAGGAAATTTTGTTCTGTGAACGATTTTAAAATTGTACAAGGCTTCATAATTGAAAGCGTCTTCCCTCCTCTACAGTCAGAATCAGAATTTATAGCATACACTGAGAAGAGCAAAATTGCCTGAAGGAGGTTTTGATAATTAGTTAGAATTTGGGGAATTATTTCGAGAAATATCATTATTTGAAACATAGTAAATCGTTCATTGTTCAAATATGATGAATCTGTTTTGAAAAACAAATAATATACTGAATAAATAAATATATATATATATATATATACTATGTGACTGGATAAGCACAGATATTTAATGCTTTCAGTATATTATTTGTGTTCTATCCTTTTAAGCGACCAATTATTTTGATTGAATAAGTTCTTAGAATTGAGCTTCCATGACATTGAAAGGGGGTGCTTGTGCCTAGTGGTGAGGTTTCAGCTATGGGGCTGAAGGTTTCCAGGACCGAGACGCGATTTTACTAAAGATTCACCGTGAATGTGGTCATGGTGATATCTAAATCTGAGTCGTGGGCCAAACATCCTGCCGCAGGTGTGCTGCGGAAGCTTGGAGAGGGGGATGCCAACTCACGCATCTCCCTGGTCATTTCATCGTGTTTTATAATTAACGAGATCCGTCCCAAAGGAGCCCTCACGTTGCTTTATAATCGGATATTAATATAACTAAACTAATAAAAACATGGAATTAAAATATACACATAAATAAGAATAATATTATTCTCAATTGGAAGGGAAAAGAACTATAGGTCAGTTCGACCATTTAGAAAGCTATGATTCCCAAAATAAAACAAAAAAAAATATCCTATGTAGGCCAATGCATTAATTTAAAAATATATTATTCATTTTAATAAATATAGTTTTCAAGGTCATTTTCTCACAAAATATATAATTTTTTTGATTATCTCAGACTTAAAATTATTTGTATCGTATTTAATATAAATATTTTTAAATAAATAATCTCGCTTATATTTTAAGATCAGCAAAACGAAGGTTTGATCTTTAACACGTTAGTCACTCAAGTCTGAAATTCGAACAATCTATCTAATTGGATGACTCTTTCTCTGCTAGATCATAACTATAATAGAGGAGGAGTCATTTGAATAGATAGTAGGAATGAATCGTATTTGATTCATGCGGCGAGTAACGGATAATGCAGAATAATATGCAAAATCTATTAACAAAAGAGTTACGTAAAAGACCTATGTAAATCTGATATAATAGAAGAGTAATTTTTAACAACATTGACCTAAAAATAATAAATAAAATATATTATTTAGTCTAGTAAATCTCCTAATATTAAAACTTGTTTTCTCACAAAATATATAAATTTCTGCATTTATCTTCAACGATAAAATGATTTTATTATTTTAATACAAAGATTTGTAATTAATCTCAGGTACATTTCAACAGCAATATAACGAACATTTGCTATTTAATGTGAAATAATTGTAAAATCCTTAATCCTTAATATTATAATAAATGCGAAAGTGTGTCTGTCTGTCTGTTAAGCTTTCACGACCGAACTACAAAACCGATTTGGATGAAAATTGGCAGAGTTGCAGCTTGAAACCCAAGAACGGACATAGGCTAGGTGAAATCACGTTAAATTAATTATTTTTGACTACAGGCAACAATTAAATAATTAACAAAGCCCATTGACTCAGCGACTCTCGATGAAGATTATTTTATTTTTCAACAACTGTCACGTGATCCTTCAGGAATGCGAAAACGTGGGGAATAAATGATATTTAAAATCAACTATCACGTGATCATTTTTTCCGCTGTAACTTCGGAACAAATTGTTCTATAAAAATGATTTTTATACCATCTTAAAGTCCAAACTTTTACCTTTTCAATGATATTAATTTTATTTCTGTGACATTTTTTATTCATTTTTTAAAGTTTAATAATTTTTTACGTGCAGACGATTTTGAAATAACGCAAATTTATAGCTACTTCGCTGCTAGGAAACGGTTAGACTTTGAACTTATTTACCTTTATTTCTGAAAATTTTTCTTATCTTTATAAATATCTATAAAATAAGGCAGAAATTACATGTAATTGTCTATCTGTCGGTCGGTCACAAGAACTCCTCCTAAACGGTGAATGGTAGCAACATGAAATTTACACACGACATTCTAGAGCATATTTCAAGGTCAAAGGTGCTATTTTCAACTTTCAGAGTTAATTAGTTCTTAAGATATTTAATTAACTAACGAAAATTAGCCGCTTTTAAGCCTAATGCTTAAACGTTTTTTGCCAATAACTTTTGAAATATTTATTAGACAACAATTATTTTTATGACATTTTAAAGAACAGGAAAAGATATTTTTAATGCTATTAATTCCATTGCGATGAAATGTTTTCTCTGATTTTTATTAGGGTTTAAAAATATTTTTGTAACGTAATTTCTAACAATACTTTTTATTCTTATAGAAATAAATTCAAGCCAAATTACTATTTCGCGCGCGGGCTTTTGCCAGTGTTAATTTATTAATAGTTTTACCAGTGTTACTTTAAGAAAATATTGCTTTGTTTGACCATAAACAACAAAGAAGACTTTACACTTCCGTTTTCCAGTTGTCGTAGGATTTACAGCTTTTAATACGGTTACACAGTGATCCAATGACGTTAGTGAATTAATCTCTTGATGTTTTGTTTAATTTTCACAGTGAGGTATTACAGATTATCTATCTGTAGATACGGTAATGGGCATTAACAAGGAATATCATACCCTGTGGAGCTCTTCAACATCTTAGAATTGTCAGGGGCACCTTCCGATGAGCCGAGAGTGAAAGTCGGTGTGCCACTACTACTAAAACGTAAACTAGATATACCGAAACTCCGCAATGGCACACGGTTACAAATTCCACACCTAGGTCCAAACGTCATGAATGCTACTGTTATGACTGATATAGGGAGAAGACAGAGTGTTTTAATTCCACGCCTCCCGATAATACCCAAAGATTTATCATCTCAGTTCAAAAGCTAAAAAATCCCTTTAAAAATAACATTTGCCAGGCTCAGGGCCAGACACTGAAAGTGGCAGGCATACTTTTGGAAAAAACCATATTTTTCGCACCGGCAACTATATGTGGTGTGTTCACGTGTGTCCAGCCCACACAACCTCTGCATCCGTGCAAACACCGGGGTATACAAAAGTATATTAGCATAGATAAATAATTTACCAGCATACATGTACAGTACACTCCTGTCAGCCGTCCAATTAAGCATTATCAACCGTCAGAACTTTTACTTTCCCCTTTCAAAATGCAACAAAACATTTACATTCGTGAATTAAAAAAAATAATAATTCAAATTATTTGCGCACAAAGTCGCGGGTAACAGCTAGTATAATAATAAAGGAATAAAAGTGCCCAGCTAAAAAAAATCTGCAGAAAATTTTTTTTGAAGTTTTTTTTAAAGATTTCTGCAGATTTTTTCTTCAATTTATTCTGCAGAAAATCTGCAAAAATAATTCTTGTTGTATTTTTCTCTAAGTATTCTGCAGATTTTATGAAGACAGAACACATCTGCATTTTTCTGCTATTTAATCAGCAGAAAAATCTGCAAAATATTTCTTATTATATTTTTCTCTAAATATTCTGCAAATTTTGTAAGACAGCAAAAAATCTGCATTTTTTTCTTCAGTTTAATCTGCATAAAATCTGCAAAAAATATGTTTATTTTTTTCTTTAAATATCCTGTAGATTTTTGAAGACTAAGGCAGATTTTTTTAAGGCAGATTTTCACAACATCATTAAACTTGACCAATATCTGTTGATTTTTTGAAGATTTAACTGCAATTTCATAATATCTGCATTTCTCTAAATTCATATTTTGCATCATGTTCTCTAATATTGCAGCTTTATTTTCCAAAGGATATAAAACAAAATTAGAATGTAATTATCATTATTGTTTAATTTCACAGCAGACAGGAGTTTCAAAAAATTTTCTCAATCGAAAATTGTATTAGGCACTAAATTTTTTAAATATGCCACTGAAAAAATGAATTATAAATTAATCTTTAAAATAAATATTTTTGAGGTTTTACCATTTTAAACTTTTCCCCAATACTTTATTAATTTCCAATTAGTTTTCCAACTGACATTCTGACTAGCTATTTTCCTCCAAAAAGAAGGGAAAAGTGGAGCTCGCGTCCTTTGGATGGAGAGAAGGCTTACCATAAAGATATAAAAGGTGAAAACGAATTCCTTGAAACAGAGAATCTAAATTATTGAACAAAAATATTACTAATTTCGTCTATTACTCATCTCTACGACTTTGAAACACGTATTCTGGGCATGGTTGATTTTTACACCACTAAATGGAGCCACGAGAGCTATGGTGAGGCTAAAACTCACATTCATTGTTTTACCCCCATCTCGTGTAGTCCGGCGTGGCCTTGTGGTTAGCGTTCCTCCCTGCCAACTATATGAAATCGGGTTCGAATCCGCGACAGGATGAGCTTGAAGTTGTGTCACAATCTGAATCGTCATCGTACAAGTAAGTTGAATCACAAATTAGATTAATGAAATTAATAATTACATTAATTAAAATTTATAATTAAGCCTTGACTGTAGAAAAATCTGCCGCAAATCTGAAGGTAATTTGGAACATATTTTTCTTCAGATGTTCTACATTTTTTTTCTGCAGAAAATCAGAAGAAAACATGTTCTAAATATCTTCAGATTTTCTGTAGATTTTTTTTAGCTGGGTAAAAACGGCTTTTAAACAAGAATTATATCAATCTAAAATAATAAGAGTTACGTAAAATATAAATATTTATTCTTCTTTTAGAAACCAAAAGCATTTCCCTTTCATCATCTGAAGTCTATAAAAGTCAAAAATAATTTTAATTCAAATGGAAGCTCGATGCATTGGTATGAATTCAATTTAGTGATTTTCTTTAATAAAACCGAACATTGCGATACTTTGAAGTCATAAATGGAATTTACCATTCATTCAAATTCTCTTTTAAATTATTTATTTATTTGAAACTTTTGTAAGCGCTTCTTATATCTCAAATTTCTACAATCTAACTTTAAAAATACTGAGAATATTTCGCATGTTATTCATTGAAAATTCCAAATTAAATGTCCACGAATTTGTTTTATTTTTCTCTTCTTCAATGAAAGCAATGTAAGCTTTTCATCGTTAAATTACCCGAAGGAACTTTACATAAATTTATTATCAATTTTTAGATTCGTTGATAAATGCGTCTGTTTTTTGTGGAAAAAGTCTTGGAAGTGGTCTTGTAAATTGAAAAGGAAACTAATATTATACTAATGCATTTTTGACAATCTCGCAGTTTTATAACTTGCTTCTGTCAGATGTTATCTATTAAATTTAATTCCTGCTTTACAACTTGAAACTAACGTTTGTTGCATTGAATTCTATCGTTCTAGTATTTATAGCTTGTTCCCTGCCATTAAGGATTATCAAAAGTCGGAATTTTTGTCTATTTTAACAGAATCATTATTTAATAGGAATAGTTTTTCCCAAGTTTGAAATGTCTGATTTAAATTTAGTTCTTAAATCGGAAATATTTACCTCTGGTCATTATGTCGCTTTTTGCCAATTCATTTTTACACCAATTCTTTATTTCTGGTAAAACAAATTTTTAGAATCAACTAAAGTAAAAGTTCTTCGCAAATTTCTTATTTTATTTGAGAAAAGTTGAAATTTGCGATTGTTTGGATGTTTCAGATATTTCGGAGGTTACTTTCTTTGAGTGGAAATGTAAATCCCTGATCGTTTCGTTGGTATTTGCTGAAGAATGGGCAATAATATCGTTTATTTTACCTAAAATCAGTTGAGTTGAAAATTTCATATGTTAATGGTCGCAACCCATATCGACAGCTTCTTTCTCAGAGTCAGAATCAGCTCCTGAAAGGCACAAATGAACTCTTGAAAGCCCAACCCCTGTAGAGGCAGAAGCTCACATTTCTCTTCTTATTGGAGAGGAATGATTAATTTCGATATTATTTCTGGTGCTGCTTTTGAGTGCATGATTTTTTTTCTTTTCCTTTCCTACCGTTTTTCTAAAAAATGTTTCAAGGTCAGAGAGACGAACGGAATGTACTTCGTTGAAGCAAAACGGCCGACCAACCTAGCCTCTTAGGGAGGTTTGAGTTGTCGTTAACAGTAGTTATTTTAACATTATGTCTATGGACTAAAAATTCCATGCCAAACAAAAGTGGCCGTTAGAGGAATGACCGCTAAGCAGGGAAGGCCGCTCTGAGAAGTTTTACCGTATTTCAATGATGGTGAAAATTTATTTAAGCTGTTCATTTTATGCGAGGAATAGAAAAATTACAGCACTATCGTGCAGTCAGATGTCGGAGAGTTACGTTTTTCATCTGACTGGGACGTTATGCGACTTGACTCCCTTAAGGAGACAGTAAACATAACATCATGCAGACAGTAAACATAACAT